>BGKB01000111.1:0-223717 GCA_003116975.1 Aurantiochytrium sp. KH105
CGCTCACCATACTGCAGGAAGCCGTCAAGACAGACCCAGAAAAGATCTCTGTACGGAATCAGGTGCGGCGCGACCTTATCGCGTCTATTCGAAAGACTCTCGCAAAGAGTTCGCACATCAAGCTTCGTGAGCTAGAAGATGATGCAAACGACGTGGCCGACACTTGTCGCAAGCTCTGGCGAGATATCTTGGGTGAAACGGCAAACATCGACGATGCAGCGGAACTAGTGACCTTTGGACAAGTACAGGAGGCAACTCGAACCACGATGGAGGCCATCAAGGCGTGGAAGGCTCGCAATGACACGATTGCCGCAACCGAGCGCACCGCTGCAGCTCTCAACGCTCTAGAAGAGAGCACGAAGCGCCTCGGCATTCAGCCTACATTCTTCATGACGCTGACTTATCCCGAGAGATCCCAGGAGTTGGTATTGGAACTTCAGGATGTGCATCAAGCATTTGTTGCGGAGCTCAGCGCCTTGTCGAAAGGCAATCTCATGACAGATGCCCCGCTCGACAAAGTGCGACGTGCGTTGGCCTGCATGTTCTCGTTTTACACTCGTACGATTTCGAGCGTGGTCTCGCGCATAAAGGACCTTGGGCATTTGCTCTCTCGCCTTACGTCTGGACTCACTGAGCCAAACACCGAGGATGCAGAGCTTCTTCTCAAGAGTCTCAGAAACAAGACGAGAAAGCGCAAGCGTCTTGCTTTCGAACTCGACGACGCCCGCGAGGATGCCAGAGAAGGTGACGAGGAATCTCAAGCGCGAATCGCTGACCTGGAGCAAGAGCTTGCTCAAATCGGAAGTGTTGACAAACTCGACAGCGAGCTGCGCAAGAAGCGAGCTCGCTTGTTGCGTCATGCAGAAGAGCACTACCCTGAGCTGCTCTTGGATCAAGAGTGGCTGAAGCGCCTGGGTGTGGGCGACGACGGGGCACCACTAGAGCTGTCAAAGCTGGGCTTATGGCGGACGACGGCTCCTCGCGAGCACTTTGTCACTCTCAAGGAGCTTGCGTCCAAGCCTGGCAAGTCTGTGCAAAAAGTGCGTGGCCCCGATGGCTGCGATCTTGTGCTCAAGGTCTTTCATCTCGCCAGCGAGGCGTGGAGCAGTCGCTTTTACCATCAAGTTGCGGCACTTGTACAGATTCGATCGGCCTACATTGTCCAGATTCAGGGCGCCTTCATGCAGGATGCGCATCATGGCTGCATTCTGATGCCGTTTTATCCGGGTGGCGACCTCGCCACGTGGATTCGCAATCGTTCGCACGCAGACATGGCAATTCGTCTGCGCATTGCCATTGGCCTCCTTTCTGGCCTCCACGATCTGCATTCGCGAGGCTTCGTGCACTGCGACGTCAAGCCAGAAAATGTCTTTCTCGCAAAGGGTCTGTCACCGGTGCTGGGCGACTTTGACGGCGTGCAGACGCACAATGTGACCATGACGCAGCCAATGCAGGCCACCATCAAGTACATGGCGCCAGAACTCCGCAACGGAAATGTCGACAAGGTCGAGCCTGCCGTGGACATGTTCTCTGTGGGCGTGGTGCTCGCGGAGCTCTTTGACGGCTCAGAGGTGTCTGACGCAATTCAAGCACTCGTTTCGTCTCTCCAGTCTGCAGATCCAACACAACGACCCACTGCGCTTGAGGCTTTGCGTCACGAAGCCTTTCAAGTTGAGCTTGTGAAAGAGGCCTCATGTACCATTTGTCTCGACGTTTATCCAGTCAGTGGGGGAGTCTCTTGCGCTGATGGCCACTTTACGTGCAAAGAGTGTCTGAGCAGGGCGGTACGCGCTGCCACCGAGGCTCAGTCGCATGTCAAGGTACTACGGGATGGAAGCATGTGCTGTGTCGCGCCAGACTGTGAACTCCTTGTTTCTGGTCGAGCCATTGCATCCGCGGTTCCAGACGAGGACTTTGCAGCTCTGCTTGACATTGTGCGCGCGCACTTTGAGCGAGACGCTGCCGCCGAGCAAGAGCGTCAGCTCCGTGATCGCGTCGACGCAGCGCTCCGCGAACATGGGTTGGACCCGACAACGCAGAACCACATTCGCGCCATCCAAAATGAGGTCCTGGCCATGTCGTGCCCGCGCTGCTCAGCGGTCTTTGCTGACTTTGGCGGCTGCTGTGCTCTGTCATGTGCCGCTTGCCCGTGTCATTTCTGTGCGTGGTGTCTGCAGGACACAGGCGATGGCTCAAATGCTTGTCATCGGCACGTTGCAACATGTACGGCAAAGCCTGCTGGCGAAAGAGACCCATTCTTTAGCGATTTTGCTGTTGTAAAACAAGCTTGGGCGCGGCTTCGAGTGCAGCGCCTCCGTCGCTACATGGCAGAGAAAATCGATGACCCAGGCGTTCGTGCCAACGTTAAGAACAAACTGCGTCCTCTCCTCACGCCGGATATTGTCGGCGAAAACTTTAGGTTTTGAATAGTAAAAGCTGTGAGCATGTTCGAAACGTCGTTGCCTTGATAGAGTGTTCACCGGTGACTTGAGGTGCTCGTCGAGGCCCAAGACCCTGCTGCGGTTTTCTCTTCGCCTTGCCTGCTGGCTTACAAGGTCGAGTCGTCGAACAGCGCAAGATGGCCTTTTCAGCTCATGCGCCTCCATGAACCGCAGCTCGCCGAACACACTCGCGTTCTGGATCACCAATCCTCTTATGGCTCGCTCGCGTCGCCGGCACCCTGTCCAGTAAAACGCCTTCGCGCCTTCGAACTCCTGGTCTTCGGTGGTTGTAGGCTCAATCAAACTCCGCACCGCTCCGCGCGCCAAGCCACTGCGGCGAGGCTTGCCACGAGCGCGCGTCCGGGCGGCTCTCGACGCCGTCCATCGGGCCCGCGCGCTGCCTTACCATGGCGTCTCCGCTGCGCCGGGCATCATCGTCTCCGTTGGCGGCGGTGGCCAGCCAGGCGAAGAGTCGTTGAATAGGCCTTCACTGTATAATAACCAAGTTGTCATTCACGACTTGCGGCGTGTTGCCATGGTTGGTCTTTCCAGTCACTGCCCCTTTTATTCACTTGCATAAGTTACTTTGGTCACTCTGCTACCGACGAGAACTTGGTGCAAAAAATGGAAAAGAGCCCCAACATCGGCACTGCCGCGTCATTCATTTCTATCTCCCGAGGCCCATCTGACGAGGGGCAATATTTTCGATGATAACGACGAGGACGAGGGTTCGTCATCTAGCGTCCGGCTCGAGCGTGTTCCAATTGATTGCTAACCTGTGGCGCAGGACGCGGCGCAACACAAGTGGCATTTCGCTTCGTTCTCTGTGTATAGATTAGTCGCCGAACAGCTCGCCGAACAGCTCTCCTCTTTCTTTCTTTCTTTCTTTCTTTCTTTCTTTCTTTCTTTCTTTCTTTCTTTCTTTCTTTCTTTCTTTCTTTCTTTCTTTGCTTGTCAACAATCACGGCCGCCCAAAGTTTAAATTGAGCCGCTTTCCAAAGAAACTGGATTGCCACTGGCTTGTACGGGTGCTTGTTTTGGTAGTGGCCTTGCTACGGGGGGGGATCATGATGTGCTCGTCAACAATCACGGCCGCCCAAAGTTTAAATTGAGCCGCTTCCCAAAGAAACTGGATTGCCACTGGCTTGTACGGGTGCTTGTTTTGGTAGTGGCCTTGCTACGGGGGGGGATCATGATGTGCTTGTTTGAAAAATTGAATTTGAAAAAAAAAAAATCCTTCGATCGCTTTTCTCACAGTCAACGAGAATCCGCAATTACTGCTCTCCCGCCGGGCCGTGGCAACACCGCACTTTCTTCTTTAGAGTTCTTCGCGTGCTTCTGCAGATCAGCCGTGCACTCTCCATCCTCGCCCACGCCAGGTGCTGGAACGAAGCCGCTGGATGCAGTTGCGTGTATCTGCGCGCGCACTGGCCCACGACCATTTCGTGCGCGCAATCAGCATAGACACAGCGACTGAGCCAGGGCCTCACTCGCTCAAAGCACCGCCTCGTCGAGCGATGCACCGGTCAAGCGGCTGCGCGCGCAGCTGATGCGAGCGCGCCACCGACTGCCACACTCGTCAAAGCTGCAGTAGCGGACGGTGAGTTGTGCTCGACGACCGTGTCCAATTTGAAGACTTGGACTTTTTAACCTTTTGTCTGGGCTGACTGAGACGAATTCCCTGCAAATTGGACACAAGGTTGTGTATGCTCTTCTCGCCAACCAGTTCGCCCTTATCGCCCAATGCCGTGCGCATTGTTGCCCAGATACAGCAAAGCAACATCTCTGGAGCGACCTCGGCAGCTTTCATCAACGCCTCTTCAACGACCCACGAGCCGCGGTGCCTCGTCCCGCGCTTCTGTGACCACAACCGTGACGATCCTGCGACTTGCATCTGATTGCCGGCGATACCAGACCGCTCTCGCCTTCTTCGCCCGCCCTCGCTGCCAGGCGCTGCAATCGCTGCTGCATCGCGTGACCTTAACTATGTCTCAGACTCCGTCTCCGTCTCCGTCTCTGCCTCCGCCTCCCTTGGCCATACCAACCAGATTCGACTTGCGCCCTCGAGCCAGACCCGCGCGCGTCCCCCCCGCCACGATTCGCGAGCGTGTCCTCGCCACGATTCGCGCGCGTCCTCCCCGCCACAATTCGCGTGCGCGCGCAAGGATGGTGAGCATGTACAAACTCATCAAGAACGGCGACCTCGCCGGCGTGCAGCGCGCCGTGCAGAACGATCCCGCCCTGCTCAACGCGACGGTGACGAGATGGGGAGCCTCTCCGCTCATGTACGCCCTTCACAAAAACTCCGGGGGGCAGCCCGCCATCGCCCAGTTGCTCATCGAGCGCGGCGCAGAGCTTGACCTGCAGGACAACAATGGACGGACCGCGCTCATGTGGGCGTGCCGCTACGACCAGCCCGACACGGCTCAGTTGCTCATCGAGCGCGGCGCAAAGCTGGACCTGCAGCAGAAACATGGAAACACCGCGCTCATGTTCGCGTGCCAGCACGACCAGCCCGCCATCGCGCAGTGGCTCATCGAGCGCGGCGCAAAGCTTAACCTGCAGAACAACGAGGGATGGACCGCGCTCATGCTCGCGTGCCGCTACGACCTGCCCGACATGGCCCAGTTGCTTATCGAGCGCGGCGCAAAGCTTGACCTGCAGGACAACGAAGGAAGGACCGCGCTCATGTTTGCGTGCGAAATGGACCAGCCCAACACGGTCCAATTGCTCATCGAGCGTGGTGCCAACCTCGATCTGCAGACTAACGACGGATGGACCGCGCTCATGTTCGCGTGCGAAATGGACCAGCCCAACACGGTCCAATTGCTCATCGAGCGCGGCGTCAACCTCGATCTGCAGACTAACGACGGATGGACCGCGCTCATGTTCGCGTGCGAAATGGACCAGCCCAACACGGTCCAATTGCTCATCCAGCGCGGCGCCAACCTCGATCTGCAGACTAACGACGGATGGACCACGCTCATGTTCGCGTGCGAAATGGACCAGCCCAACACGGTCGAATTGCTCATCGAGCGCGGCGCCAACCTCGATCTGCAGACTCACGACGGATGGACCGCGCTCATGTTCGCGTGCAGCTACGACCAGCCCAACACGGTCCAGTTGCTCATAGAGCGCGGCGCCAACCTCGATCTGCAGACAAACGACGGCTGGACCGCACTCATGCTGGCGTGTTGTGCATCATCTGAATCGCATCACACCGCGGCGGATCTCCTGCGCTTACTCAAGCTCTTTTACGTGGCGGGCGCTGATCTAAACTTGAAGAACAAAGATGGTGATGACGCGCTGGCGCTGGTCACGGCCAATAAATATGCCGACGCCATAGCATTTCTAGAGTTCGCGACCATGTTAGAAGTGGCGCGGGGTCTAAAAGGCAAGTTGCAGGAACCGCGGAGCAAGACGGTGGAACAGTTGCAGGTGCAAATGTAAGTTAAACGCAAATGATCGAGTATGCGCCAACTTTCTCCTAACATTCACTCTATCATGCAGCACAAGCGAAAATATCAAAGAGCCGGACATGGTTCTCGACTATGCTCAAGCAATGTACGCAGAGAGCCAGACGCCTCTTATGCAGGCATGCATGAAGGGCGACGTTGATAGGGCGAAAGTGCTCGTGGCGGACGGGGCACGGATTATCACGCGTGACACATTGGGCCTCACCCCAATAATCTACGCTTGCGAAGCCCCAACCGAAGAACACAGTCTAGATCTGGCGAAGCTTCTATTCACGCATAACACTGGTCGCTCGGGCTTGTCTCGTCACGAATGCGAGGATATTTCGCATGCTTCTTCCAAGGATCGCGCGGAGTTGGTTGCCTTTCTTTCCTTCGTGCACTCACTCCCGCTTGCTCTCTTTACCACCAACACGCAGCGAGACGCGGTCGTCAAGCTTTTCGATCAGGGTGTGCGAAATTTGGAAGAAGCCCGAAAACTCACTTTTGATCGTCTCGAAGAAATGGGAATACCAAGTCCACAAGACCGCCGTGACTTGCTCCTGGCGTTTCAATATTCTATCGAAACAGCAAAGGTTAAAGCCTTAGCTGCAAAGCTGACGCTTACACGGACAGAGCGTAGTTTTCATCCGAGGCTGCGCGAGTTCTTTGCCGAGCAGCTCTCGCGTACGGACCCAATTACAGTATTTTCAAATTTCGATAGGCAGCAAGCAATTCTTGGCGAAAAAGAACGAGAGCTGGCAGCGCTTCAAGAAGCTGTCAAAGCGAAATTAGAAAAGGTACCTGAACGGGACGAAACCCGTCGCGACCTTGTCGCCGGTATTAAAGTTGCTTTGTCAGGGGGAATCGAAGGTCAGTTGGAGAAGATTCGCGCGGATACAGGGACAAAGGCGGTGGTGGAATTTTGCCATAGTTTGTTGAAGGATATTTTGAAAGGACCTGTGGACGTTGACAACGCAGCCGCACCAATTTTCTTTGAGCAAGTTCAGGAAGTAACGCATGTTGCGTTCGAAGCCATAAAGGCTTGGGAAAGTCGACACGACACGAGCACTGCGCTTGAGAAGACCGAGGCAGCCATCCAAAATTATGATGAGAGCGCAAAGCGCCTCGGTATCCAAGAGACATTCTTCACGACGTTGCGAACTCCTGAGAGGATAACGGACCTCGAGGCGGAGTTTCGTAACGTAAGAAAAGCATTCAAAGCCGAGCTCAGGACCTTGACGAGCGTTGATTTTATGGCAGACGCCCCGTTAGAAGATGTGCGACGAGCACTGTACAGCACCATCTCATTCTATACTCGCACAATGGCAAGCGAAGTCTCGCGTTTGCAGACGTGCGTCAATGAGCTGACGACCTTGCTCTCGCGTCACGTTCCGGGACTGACTGCACCGAGTACCTCGCGTGTGGCGGACATCATGCAAAACCTTCGCCAAAGTAGACGGAGGCGAGAACGATTGGAGGATGATCTTCGCTACGCCCGCGAGGATGCCAACGACGGAGATTCAGAAGCTCAAGCGCGGATCCCCGGCCTCGAGCAAGAGCTCGCTCAGATCGGGAGTGTTTACAAGCTGGACAGCGAGCTGCGCAAAGAGCGCGCACGGGTGCTGAGGCATGCGGAGGATCATTATCCTGAGTTGCTTTGCGATCAAGATTGGATCCGGAGCTTGGGCATCAATGCTAGTGTGCCTCGGGAGCTGTCTACGCTGGGTCTTTGGCTGACGAATGCCAAGCGCGGAGACTTTAAGATTGTCGAAGAGCTTGCGTCCAAGCCTGGGAAATCTGTCTTCAAAGTTCGCGATTCCAACGGTAGAGTTCTTGTGCTCAAATCCTTTCATCTCGCCAACGACGAGTGGAGCAGTCGTTTCTATCGTCAGGTCGCAGCTCTCGCCCAGTTGAACTCGGCCTATATAGGGCGCATCCAGGGCGCTTTTTCGCAGGGTGACCGTGAGGGCTGCATTTTGTTGCCCTATTACTCAGGCGGCGATCTTTCCGCCTGGATCCGCGACAACCCGCATGTAGACTTGGCGACGCGCAGGCGCATCGCCACCGGTCTTCTATCTGGCCTTCACGATTTGCACTCGCAAGGCTTCGTGCACTGCGACGTCAAGCCAGAAAACGTCTTTCTCGCCCCGGGCTTGTCGCCCGTTCTTGGCGACTTTGATGGTGTTCAAATGCACGACGTGACCATGACTCAGCCTGTGCAGGCCACCCTTAAATACATGGCCCCTGAGCTCCGCAGCGGAAATGTTGACAAAGTAGAGCCTGCTGTGGATCTCTTCTCCGCGGGTATGGTCCTCGCAGACCTCTACATGGACCTGGAAATACCCGAGGCAATTCGCTCGCTTATTTCATCTCTGCAGTCTGAAGATCCAGCACAGCGGCCTACCGCGCTACAAGCCATGCGTCACGAGGCCTTTCAGGTCGAGCCAGTGAAGTCGGCCTCGTGTGCCATTTGTCTCGACATTTACCCCGCCGATGAGGGCGTCTCTTGCGCCGACGGCCACTTCACATGCAAAGATTGCCTGAGCATGTCCGTTTGCGCTGCCACCGAGGCTCAGTCGCACGTCAAGGTACTACGGGATGGAAGCATGTGCTGTGTCGCGCCAGACTGTGATCTTGTTATCCTTGGACGTTCCATTGCAGCCGCAGTTCCAGACGAGGACTTTGCAGCTTTGCTCGACATCGTGCGTACACATTTTGAGCGAGACGCCGCAGCCGAACAAGAGCGCCAGCTCCGAGATCGTGTCGAAGCAGCGCTCCGCGAACATGGGCTGGACCCGACAACGCAGAATCACATTCGTACCATCCAGAATGAGGTCCTCGCTATGTCGTGCCCGCGTTGCTCGACAGTCTTTGCTGACTTTGCCGGCTGCTGCGCTCTGTCATGTGCCTCTTGCCCATGCCGCTTCTGCGCATGGTGCTTGCAGGATACAGGCAATGACTCAGGCGCTTGTCATCGTCACGTTGCGAGGTGCGCATCAAAACCTGCTGGAGAAAAGGACCCATACTTTAGCGATTTCGCTGTCGTACAGCAAGCATGGGCTCGGCTTCGAGCGCTGCGTCTTCGCGACTACGTGGCAGAGAAAATCGAAGACGCAGGCATTCGTGCCAACGTTAAGGAGCAATTGCGTCCTCTTCTCACGCCAGACATTGTTGGTGAGGGTTTCGCATTTTGATTCGATGAGAAAGATTATCAAGAATAAAAATCGGAAGGAAATGATTTTACCGTTAGGCCTTTTTCCAGGCTGAGTCTGCCCTGCCTGCCTGCTTGCCAGTGAGCCTGGGCCTGAGCCTGAGCTGGGTCTCATGACTGACATGTGAGTGCAGTGGAATGGTCATGCAAACCATGAAAAGGACTCCTTTGTTCCCATGGCAGATACGGAGGCCCCGAGCCCGTCTCCGGAGAGCCCACCCGGAAGCCCGCTGAGTCCGGCCACGACGGCGCTCGCCCAACGTTGGAAGCAGGAGGCGAAGGTCCGCGTGCAAAAAGAAGCTGGCGTTGCGAGTGAGGAGGTTGAACAGCAAATCGAGCAAACCCTTCCCTATGCTGACAACGAGAAGACACAAAAAGGAAAAGAAGATGAAGAAGACATTGTCGTGAATGATGGCAAGACGCGTTTGGAAGAGGACGTGGTCGATACGATCGACGCTGTTGGCACATGGGAGTACCTGGAAAAGGCGAGTGAAAAGCTACTCGAGTACCTGGACAAGATGGCACAAGTGTACTCGTACAGTGGGCAAGGTAAGTCTCACTCGTGCGCTGGAAAAAACAAACAAAAAAACGGTGGCGCGTATTCTATTGTTGGCGTGCGCTTTGTCTGACATGGTAATCGAAGCACAGGTACAGGTCTTCAGAATATCAATGTTCGAAATGCGTGGAATCGATGTGCAAAATTCAAACAAAGTATAAGGGCTCGTGACCTCGATGCCTCGATTGAGACCCTCGACATGGTCAAGGCGAAGCTTTTGGACGACGAGTTGGGACCCATGTCGGAGGATCTCCGCAAAGAGGTCGAGATCTTTCTTCGAGGATTCAGCTACGTCCGGCGCGAATTGAGACAGTTCAAAAAGGATTTGGACAGTCTCGCATCAGCAGATCGCCACGAGATCGAGCAAGCCGTCCTGGCTGCCAAACATGCTGACGATCTCGAATCGGCATCGAATGCGGGAGATGGAGACGTCGCCAACCATCAGGTCAACGCAACGCGTGGTGCCGCTCTGGTCGCGTTGGACACGCTCCGCGCAAGATTATACTTGGAGCTGAGCATTGCGCGACGCGTTCTCGTGCGCAAGGCGGCCAAGTACGGCTGTGTTCTGCCTGGTCGAAAACACAGCCTCGATTTTGAGCTGGCGCAGCAAGGCACTGATGCTGCTACCGAGGCCAAATTTCAGGACATTTTTGCATCTGACCCTCCTCCGTCTGACCCTGGCTTTATTATCCGCTACCCATCGCCTCGCCGCCGCGACCCGTCCCAAGGTTCGTTGGGAGCTCGCTCCAAGGTACAGTCTTTCCGCGCATCCACGGATGCTCGCGCTGCGTGGAGACTCTACGCGCGTGCCGTCGACGCAAGACTCCACGCCGAAGACATCGCTCGCTTGCGCTACGACACTGCCGTGGAAAACTTTCTCGCCCAGCTGCGCCGCGCGCCGCAAGACCCTTGGGCGCGCTACACCTGCGATCTGTACGACGAGGCTTCCGCCGCGGTCCTGTGACCGCTGGCCGCTGCTTCTGAATCAGCCTCCACGTGTGGTTCGCCTCTCGCCTTTTCCCAAACGCAAACCCGCTGGCGAATGCGACTCTGTGCACGTGCCGTCAGCGTTGCAGTTAGTTGTTGTTGCGAGCAGCAGCTGCTGCTGCAGGCAACACCACCAGCAGCTCGTGCGGCGTCTTCAGAGCTGGCTGGCTGGCTGGCTGGCTGGATGGCTGGCTGGCTGGCTGGATGTATCGCCGCCATTCCAGCCGTCCGTCTTCCTCCCACCCACCCGGCCCGCCAGCCCTCTGGCTGTTGCCGCTGCTCGTGCTGCTGGACCTCTGTCCCAGCGCCCGTGAATACGTGCCGCTCGCTGTCTGTCGCGCTTCTCGAGATTCAGCTTTCCAGGCCACACTGCGCGGCGGCCTCGTCGACGCGCGCAGTGCAGTCCAGTAAAGTGCAGGCGCTGGCGGCCCCAGGTCCAGCCTCCCGCCCCTGCAGGCAGCTGCAGCTAGCGAGCTCGCACCAGCTGCCGACGACGGCTGCGCTGGCCGGGGTTCTGCTCGCGGGCCAGCGGCTGCGCCCATCAGCATCTGGCGGGCGCGCTGGCGGGCGGGCGGGCGGGCCGTGAATTCCTATCGCGAATCTAACTTACCTAATTCGACGAATCAAATTCAAATTCACTGTCAACCATGGCAAATTTGAATTCAAACTTTGAATTTGAATTCACTGTCAAACTTTGAATTTGAATTTGAATTTGAATTCAACGTCGCAGGCGCGATTCTCGTTCCATTCTTTTCTTTTTCCTTTTCCCTCTCTCTCAAAGAGGGAAGCAGCGAAAGTGTCTTCGCTGCACGCGTCGTGCGTGCCCGCTGGACAGAGCCACAGCCGCTTGGGGGCGCACGCGCCGGGGCAGGGAGGCCTGGGCGGAGTGGTGGCGGCGCGGCGCAGCGCAGCGCGGCAGACCCGCCTTCGCGTCTGCGTGCCTGCGTGCTTGCGCGCGTCGCGCGTCGCCGGAGGGAGAGGCAGCGAGCGAGACAGGGAGGTAGCCCCAGGCAGCCTGCCTGCCCAGCCGCGCCGGTTGAGTCGTTTGCCCGACGAGCCAGCGCCATGAGTGGCTTCGCCCTCGAGGCCGGCGCCTCGTGGAGAAACCTGGCGTGGGGCTTTCAAGACGGCAGCGCCGACAGCGCCGAGGACCCCGATGCGATCCTGGTTGACATCGACACTGAGGACATGGACGAGTACAAGGCGGGAAGCGCAAAGATTATCTGCTACTTTTCCGTCGGTACCGTCGAAACCTGGCGTGACGATGTCATAGCCGACATGGACGCATGGATGGCCGTCACCGTCGGCAATCTCGAAGATTGGGACGAGTACTGGATCGACATCACCTCTTCCGCTGCACGTACCCTATTGAAAACCCGCTTCGAGCGCGCTGCGAGCTTGGGCTGCGATGCCGTCGAGCTCGACAACGTCGACTGCTACACAGCCGACGAGTGCTGGCCCCACATTGATGGTCTTTCCACCGCGGCCCAGGCCAAGGCTGCCCAAATCGAGTTCAACAAGTGGCAAGCAACGACGGCGCACGATCTCTCGCTCGGCATTGGGCTCAAGAATGCCCTCACGATCATCGACGATCTCGTCGATGAGTACGACTTCGCCATCAATGAAAGTTGCCTCCAATACGGCGAGTGCGACTACTACTTTCCGTTCCTGGACGCCGACAAGGCCGTGCTGCATACCGAGTACATTTGGGCCGTCGATGCATGCTCGTCCGAGACGAAAATGGACACCTCTTCCAATACTCGTATCCTGTCCACAAAGTACTGCACGGGATCCGATGGTCTCTGCACCCGAGGTAATGAATGGAAGACATGCTTCGTGGACATGACAAGCAATACGTATGCGAACTTTGACCCAGACACTGTCATCGCGCCTTCCGCGGCCTCCTTTCGCCTGCGCGGCCCATCGTCGGACATCCTCTTCCTATGGACATTCTTGCTCGGCCTTCTTTTCTTCATGCGTAGATAGCAGCCTCCATTTGGGAACATGTGATATTTCTTCGCAATGCAAAAACAGGATACAGCATTCATTGTGCCGTGCCAACTACGGATCGAGTTTACTTCATCATTCCTTCGCTTTCTCCCTGTTTGCAACGTGGACAATGTATGTCTTCAAGTGCAAGGCGCGCAATTTTGGAATATGAAAGGCACTCTCTTGTTCAGCATTGCTCTGGAATTTTGATAAATAAGTAAAAAAACAACCCCACTCAACTTTGACGGCTTTTGTCATCTCGCCAAAGAGAAAGACGCAAATTTCTTTTTGGTTGTGGTACTGAGCAAAACGAAAAACGAAATCAAGGTGACCTCAAGATATTGCAATGTCTTTGTACCTAAAATGCTCAGATGCTGCGAGTATAGGACATGAAAAGGAAGTCAGAAGAAATTGAACGATATTCTAGGATCCTGTGGATGGGGCTGATGGCACTGCCCCGGTTGCGAGAGGAGTCGTGCTTGATCGAGGCGATTGGGAGGAGGCTGCGCGATCCTGCGCATTCGCCGCTAATCTCTTCGCCTCGCGCTCAAGCTTCTCCTTTTGCTTTTTCTGTTTCTTCTTGTGGTTCTTTTTACTTCGCTTCCTCGTTTCATCTGCATCCTTGTCCTTTGTATTCTGACCTTGCGTCGCACCCCTCTTGCTGCTGCAGTCTTTGCGTTTTCCTGCGCTTCCAGCCTCGCGTTTCTGTTTTGCAGCCAATGCCTCCTCAATAAAGCGTCCCGTCGGGGCGCGGTCATGAATTTTCACCTTGGCAAGAACTTCGTCAACGTACTTGAGCTCAAGAATGAACTTGCCCTCCTTGTACTTTTGCGACTCAACGAGCGCGCGCACGTAGCCCCAGCCAAGCCTTGTATTGCATCCTCTACAGAAGGTATCCTGGATCGTGTGTTGACCCGTGATCAAGCGCTTCTCTTCTTCGGGGCCTGCGCGGAAATTCCAAATGTTTGTCACCAGAATTGCGGGCCCAGAGTTTCCGTGGAAGTTCTTTGACTCCAGTAGCGACACGCGCGTCAGCTGCATGCCGCATTTGGCGCACACATAAAGCGTGCCCGGTCCGAGTTCGTGTCGAAGCAGAATCATTGCGCTTTTCCCCTCCTTTCCTTATTTTCCCACGTCGTTCTTTCCTTCCTGCCTTCCTTCGCACTCGCTAGCTAGCTTCCTGATGCGCGCGTCGCGTGCAAGCTCGAATGTTCTCCTGCACTGCCACTGCAACGTTGTCGCCTCACGCGGCGTCAAGGAAAAGTCTGCGTCAAGGTCCCCCCCTTCCCCAATGCTCAATCTCCGCTCAATCTCCGCTCGCTCGTTTGCTACGTGCGAGCGCAAGGATCCCGTCGCGGCAGCGCTAGTTCTCCGCGCGTAGCGGCCGCGCGCCGCTCTGTTGCCCGTCCACGCACCGCGATCGCGGACGGCGATCGCGATTCCTATCTGCTGCTATTCCAGGAAATCGAACGCAGAGAGACATTCTTTTTAGTGCCACACTTCGCCTTTTGGGGGCTTTTTTGGAGGGATGCGCTATCTTGCGCAAATGCGATGAGGCGGCGACGCTTCTTGTAGCGCGCATAGTGCCAGACGTTCTGTAACAAGAGAACCCATCCACCTTGTATCCCATTCTTGCGCTTTGCATTGCAAGAATGGCCACGCTCAGCCACATCCCGCATAGGTAATGCCGGTAATTCATGCATGGCATGCATTTATCCGGTGAGCCAAATTTATTCCCCCCCCCCTTGTGCCTGCCGGGTCATGATCCAAAGTTGCAGAGCGCCCAGATCCGCCTCCCAAAACTATACTCCACCATGGACGAGGAGACGGCGCGCGCCGAGATTGCGAGCGCGCGTGCGGCGCTTGCCGCCAGTGGGCGTAAAACGCGCCTGCTTGCACATCGAACGCTCGTGCTCCACTCCAAGGGAAATAGCACGTCCCTCGAAGATCATGTTCATGCGCTCAAGGCATTTGTCAGAGCAAAAGAGAATACCGCGCGCGCGAAAGATGTCCCGCCACTCGATGCTCTCGTCAGAAACGTGCTCCGCGCAAGCTTTGACAAAGTATCTACGGATGGCATTGTCTTCATTGGAGAGCTTCGCGCCTACATGCGTCAGCAGGGGGTTCCGGAAATTGTCGTATCCATGCTTGCACGGATGCCTCGGGAGACGCAGATGACATGGACAGAGCTACGTAAGACACTCGAGCTCATGTGCGCAGGCGTCCGCGTTACAAGGACCATTCCTGCAATGCAGGGTAGCCTTTCCCCGAGTTTCAATGACCTCGTACATTGTATTTTCAAGAGCTGTCGGCGCGTCAATCGTGATGTTCAGCACGAGCATCTTGAGAAAGCAAATAAAGATGATGATGATGATGAAGAAGAAGAAGAAGAAGAAGAAATGGAAGAAAAAGAAAAAGAAAACGCGGCCGAAAAGCATGTGCGCATTTCCGAATTTTGCGCCAGGCTCAATCGCCATCCGAGCTTTCGAAAATTCTCACGCTTTCCTCTTCAAGACACAGTTTCTGGCATTGACGTGCTTCGCGGGCCGGACGATGCAAGCGCCTTTATTTTCGATGTTCTGGGGCCGGCGCTGCAGCCAGAAGCGCTCCGCGGCCCGCGTCGCAATGAGGCGGTCTGTCGCGTATTGAGCTCCAAGCTCGAGAAAAAACCCGGACGTTCGATTGACGTGGGATCTTTAGATCTCCGAGAGCATTTCGAAAAGCATGACGCTGAGTACACTGGCGTCTTGTCAAAGCGCAAGATACAGAGCGTCTTGGCAGCCATTGGAGTGCGTGACGTCAGCAATGCCTTCCTCGAGCGTTTCTGCATGCCTTCGGCTACCGGCAAACCAGGAGCGGTTGACTATTATGCATTCCTTAATCTCGGACTTGGCGTATCCTTACAGTTGCGCGAAGCGATGGTGCCGCTCGCGCGGGCTGCATTGCGCCAGCTCCTCGAGGCAGGTTGCTCGCACCCGTGCACTACAGACTCTCGTATCTCCGCGTTTCGACGCATTCAGCATTTCACTGAAACCGAAAAGCTCACACGTGCTGTCTTGCGCCTTATCGAAGCCTATCCAGGAGGGGCTCCGGGACCGCAAGATGAATATTTCTTCACCTAGGCTAGGCTAGGACCTGCCAAAAACTTTCAAGAGTTCCTGAGGCCTCTCTTCCCCGCTGCAAAAAGGCAATGTGTCAGTATCTTTGGCGAACAAAGTGACAATCGAGGAGTCATTTGCACCGAAAAACGTAGATGCAACTCCTTTGAACTTTCCGCCGGACACCAACAGATCCATCAAACGTCAAAAGTGCTTGTCGATGCAAAGTCGCGAGTCTCCGCAATACTTTTCAAGGCCCAGTTTCGTGATTTGGCTTCGGCCAAGAGCCAGCTTTTGGCAGCAAATGGCTGGGAAGAATGGGTCCAATGTTGTTTTCGAAAATCGTATTCAAATTCATCAAAGTTCTATGTGGTCCATTGTTGAAAAATGCATTGCGCTCAAAGAAATCATCTGGACAAGCATGTCTTTCACGTGCCAGCAGCAAAAGCGGCATCAAGTCGAGCAAAATTGGGTTCAAGAAACATTCTGGGTCGCGTCAGAAAGGTTTGAAAAACTAAGTGTAAAGCGCAGAGTAAAATGCCCAATGCCCTGCGCAGGAATGACGAAAAGCGACTTTCATAACACAATATTAAATTTTTCTTCAAGCTGCGCTTTCTCTTTCATTCACCTCCTACAGGTTAACAAAAATAAAAGAGATCAGCCAACAGTCCATTTGGCGATCCATGGCTAAACAGGGTCTTCGCTTTTTGTTCAAATCATCTGGACGGACATATCGTCAATATTGCGAATCATGGCATCCACTTTTTCGTTCATGGCGGCAATGCGCTGCAAAAGGCGCCGAGCCTGATCGCCACACTTGACCGTCTCGCGCAAAACGGTCTCGTCATTCACAGTAGCCAGGTTCCGACGCATCCAATTGCCATCACGCGCCGCCCGCGAGGCCCCTAGAGAGCGCATGCGCCGAATCAGCTTCTTCAGCGTCGTCTCGCGTTTTTGCAGCGCAACGCGCGCAAACCGGCACGTTTGTGCCGTTGTCTTCGCGCACGCGCGCGCCTCCACCCACTGCCGACGCATAACATAAAATCTACACAGAGCTGTCAGCGCGCGGCACCGAAAGAATCGCTTGAGAATCTCAACACTTGCACTCCGTGTCTGTTCCGACAGCTGCCGGGCCAATATCTCGCTCGAAGCAATATCCTTCAAACTAAAGGAGAGCGCCTCAAAGGTCTCTTCCAATTCTGCACCAACGATTCCCTGATGACTGGACAAGTCTCCGATTCCGGCCTCAAAGTATGAAAACGCCTTGAGGTGCTCCTCCGCAAGCATGGCATGGTAACCAAGGGTGCCAATGTCATAACCCGTCGGGAACGCCACGTCAATGCGTTCCGAATCCTCCTCGTACCACTCCAAAATATATTGGTGGATCAAACGTTTCTCCTTGTTGGGCATCAGATCATACACGATACTCCGCTCCGCGTCCTCTTTAAATGACAAGGTTTCTCCCGTCGTTTGTTCCGAGAGAAAGCCAACGCGCTTGAGTTCCTCAATGCCTTCGAAAAACTCTGCTCGCAAGGCCGCCTTTTGCATAGGATCCAGAGATTGAAGACTTCCGCTCGTGCTCAAGCGTCGCACGGGACCCTCGCCGTTGGTGCCTTCATTCGATCCCGATGAACTCTTGGCGGAGAGTTTGCGGCTCATGTGGCGCGAAAAGAAACGCGACGTCTTGCGTCGCAATCCATTGTCACTCTGGCTGCGCCCCGCCAAAAGAATCAGTTGTTCCGACGTATCCTGCACCAGCGTGATGCTGTCCCGTCCATAAGGCGTGTTCACACTTGCCCTCCGTGAGCTTCTTGCCCTCTCGCCGATAGAAGGCCGATCCGTCATACTGCGCGTTACATGCGGACGTGTCTCCTGCACTGCAGTTCCTGCCGCGGCCGCAAATTCAGCGCTTGCGTCCGAGGCTTGCGGCGGTAACTCAGCAATACTATCCTCGCGACGAAGGCCGCCCTGAATTCCGCCCACGGGGCTCAGCAATCCATGTTGGCCTCCTCCGCCCAGTTGCATTTGCTGCTGTTGCTCTTGCTGCACCATTGCGGCCGTCGAAGATGGCTCCGTCGACGCAACGCGCATGAGCTGATTCTTCTTCGTATACACATCGAACAAGAGTTCCACGAGCACAACTTTTCCGATGACGCTGGCCATCTTGAGAATAAGGAGGACATTCGTCGAAAGATTGTCCCACCGTCCGTAAACCTCAGCAACAAAGTGCGCTGGAAGACTCATCAGCAAGAGGTTCTCCGGTGCCATGTTTCGCAAACCGTCCATGACCTGTGCCATGCCCGTAAGCGAGTTGATGCGAATAAAACCACGCTCCACGAGACTGCTAAAGAGGTTCAACATGGACCCCGGATTGCCCTTTGTCGAATCGTGCAAAAACTCGAGCAGATCTGAGCCCACGCCTACAGCACGATTTGAGGTCAAAAAGTTCGCCGCATCTCGCTGACTCAAGGGCTCCGTGTACGACACGAGGCACCAGGCCGGCCGCAAACTCTTGCCTTCTTTGGTGCCGTCCTCGTCGTGCTCATTGTCCAGACTCACGCTGTCATCAGAGCTTTGCTCCCCGGTGCTCCCCGGCTTACCAGCCTGGTGCATTGTTGAGAGCTCTTGCGAGTGCGCAGTTCCCGCCTCGTTTCGCACCAGACCTTCGTGTTCCTCGCGCGAATGTGCCGCAGAAGATTCCGCCATACCGTTACCAGCCGTCATAATCACGCTATTCTCTTGCGTTGCGCCCAGCCTGGACGGGGCAAGCGAATTGTTCATTGGCGCCGCGGACCCCAGCGAGCCTTCTTCGAGATCGTTATCTTCCTCGTCCATCAAGTTGTCCGTGCTCTCGTCTGCAGCATGCTCTCTGCGGCCCTGAGCGCGCGCCACTCGTTGGCTCTCGCATTGGCACAGCTCCAGCAGCTCGAGCCAATGAGGATTCAATTGCTCGGTTTCTTGCATTGTTCGGTACGCCACGATAAAGCGCACTGAAGGCCCGGGCATCGCGCGTCGCGTGGTATTGGACTTGACATTGGCTCCAATGACTTCCTTCTGCAATTGCGCCGTCACGTCCATCCCGTGCAAGACGGCGCGTTTCAAGAGCTCCCAGCTCGCATCGTCCAAATGTTGCGCGTCGTCAATGATAATCACGACAGGACCGCGCTTCCCAATCTCGTCGAGAAGGGCCAAGACAATCTCGATAATGTCCTCGCGGTCGGCAGCGCGCAGCGTCCCAGACCCGCGCCGCCCATGCAGGCCGCGCGAAGCCTCCACGACATTCTCGTTTGGAGAACGCAAGCTTCGTGCCTCAAGGTCCGCGTCCGAGAAGCGGTGGGTAAGCCGCCCAGTCGGCGAGAGTGGATGCGACGCGGGGGGCGTAGGTGTTGGCGTTGGCGACGACCTTCGAAACATGCCCGGGCGCGCAGAGTGCAGCAAAGAATTGAAAAGTCCACTCTCGCTGGAATCGCTCAAGACACGTTTGCGATGGCTCGTCGTCGTCTGACCCGAGACGCTTGCGGTGTGTGTGCTCGCTCCGCCGTCCTCGTCGCCCGCCGTCCCTGCGCTCGACCGGTCCGTTGATGGCGTTCGAGCCATGGGATGCGGTGCTGCGCCTGAAGTCGGCGCCGCTGTCATCCCCGACGAGGGCGCCCCGCCATCTGCAGAAGCAAATACAAAGCCGGGCAAAAGGTGGCCAAGGGACGAAAGTCGGCGCCCACGAAGATGGCCATTGTCTCGTAGACGAGCTAGCATAGGAGACCCCTCCAAAAGCTTGTGGTCGCCGCTCTGTGCGCTCATTTGCAAGAAGCGACTCCCCGTGGTCGACGCAGACGGCGCCGCCCCCGACGCGTGAATGCCCGAGTAATGCCCGGATCCCGTTCGCACCCGCGGCGACTGCAAAGGCAAAGCGTTTCGCCCCAAAGAGCGCGGCATGCTTGCGGGTCGGCCCATGCTCGTTGTTCGATAAATGGGCTCCGGATGGTCAATTTCGTTGTCACCGGAATACATGAACTCCTCCATATTGTTGCACGAGGCGCTCATGGGAAAGTCATCGTACAAAGTGTTCCAGGGCGAGGGTGCCGCCTGGTTCACAGGGCCTGGCTCATTGATGGACGATCGCGTCGACCCAGGACTTCCGAAACGACTGTCCTCTCCCCCACTTCCTTCCGCCAGACTATGTTCTGCGGCGCTGCCTTTGCGTCTACTGCCTTCGTGTGAAGGTTGTACAAACACCATGCTGTGCCCGCCTTCTGACATGTGATCGCCAGAATAGTCATCATCACCTGCGTCACTCATGTCTGCACGCATGCGAGGCGTTTCCTTGGCCTCGTCGTTCTGATCTTTGTCTTGCCCCTCCTCGTTGCCATCCTCGTCTTCTTCTTCCTCCTCCTGTGGATTTTCAGAGTAAGAATTAAGGACGCGCGTCTGAAAGCGCTCGTCGAGACCAACAGACTCTTGCCCGGCGTCCAGGCTAATGGCGGGACTTGACAAGGAGGAGAGTCGTGCAGAGGCCATTGACAGGGCCGGGGCCGCGCCCAGGTTAGAGCTCTGGCCCAGCGCAAGGGGCTCTGGAAACCCAGACGCACCAGGTATGCCGGCATCTGCAGAGAGAGTTGTCGTATGCGAGGGAATGGGACTCTTTTTGCGAATTCTACGCGCCGTCACGTCCATCGAGAGACTGCGCTGCAAAACTTGACCAACCTGGCCCACAGTGTGCGAAATCTTGGCCAGAGGTCCAGCACTGGGTGTCCCCGGGGCGTTCCCAGTTGCTGCGGCGTTGGCATATCCTCCTGCGGGAGAGTTGAGCGACAGAGGCCGATGATTGGGAGACGCAATGGCGTGAGCCAAGGCCGCTCGATCCTCATCGGTCCCGTTAAAGGAAAAACTACGCGTCGACGTCAATGGTCTGGGCGTAGACCGCGACTTGGACGAAAGGCGGCGGCGCTCCACGTGCGAATGCGCCACGTCTGCTGACGCCGAGCTGCGGATGGCCATAAAATTGCTCCCGCCACGCCGAACAAGCATCGGCCCTGATACGGGCGTCCCTGCAGCCGAAGACGACCCACCGCCGGCACCACCACCAGTTAGCGTCTGCAGATTGGAGATATCCCATTCGTAGTCCGGGCCGTCCTCGGGAGAAGCAGCAGCAGCCGCCGCCGCGCTCGAGCCAAAGAGCCCACGCATGCCAGTGCGCCGAATGGACGATACTGACGAGGTTCGACTCACAGAACTAATGTAGGGCGAAGAAAACGGCATTGCACTGGGCCCTGGCCCAGACCCAGAGGGTGTGATCATGGGACTCTCGAGCGGCAGCGGGTGGTGCTCGCCCAGATTCTCCGCTGCGGAAGCAGCCTCGCTCGGAGACATAATGGCCATAACTGAACTCAACGTTGAGTGTCGATTGGCCGTGAGTACCTTTTTCAAGTTCGAGTCGCGGTCCGCCGCATCCTGGGACGCTGGATCAATCTCTTTGGGCTTAAATTTGAGCATCTCCTGCACAATGGCCTTCCACACGGAAAAGGGCGTCTTGCGCTCGGAGACTTCGGCCACATTGTAGAAAATGTCTACCGTTTTGCGATCCGCCACGTTGCTGACCCAACTCAGGAGATGCGACTTGCCTGCGCCTGGCGGACCTTGGAGGAGAACAGCCTTGGAGGGTCGAATTCGGTCGAGAAAGGCGGCTCGACAAAGGTCGGCCTTTGCTTGTTCCTGGCCAATCGTTACCCAATCCTGCCCGGACATGCTTCCCTGGTTCGGCGAAGCGCGCATGCCGCCGCCAAGGTGGCCCTGCTTGAGCGTCTTCTTTTCCGCAATGGCAGCCAGCCCTGGCGCGTACGCCGTGACGCTTTCATTGTAACCCTTGAGGGTGTGGCTTACCTTGGAAAAGGTGAAATTATGGTTCGACTTGGCCTCCTTGTAGGTCTGGGCATCGCAAAGCGCCGAATTGGGTTCTGCTTTGCCCATGAGGCGCGCAGCGAGATTGATGCACTCGCCCGTCACGGAATACTCGGCGCGATACTCGGACCCAATGGCACCGCAAAAGACTGTACCGGTACAGATTCCGGCAGAAGCCTGGACGCCTTGCGAATGAATGAGATTGGCAGCGATCTTCACGGCGCGCGCCGCGTTGTCCTCAAAGTAGTGCGGAGGAAGTCCCATTACAACAATTGCCACGCAGCCCTTGTCGTCGATAATAAATTGACGCAGTGTGCCCCATTGACTATAAGCGGCGCGCTGCACGGCCTTCACACGCTCGTGGATCGAGTCGAGAAACATGTCCAGAGCTTGCTGTCGCTCGCTATGCGCGCCATCACCAGCAGTGTGCCCCGACGCTGCTCCGAAGTCCATGTTGTCGTCGCCATTGATAGACGAGGTATCCACGGAGAGATCGACGCGCTTGCCGCCGAGACGTCTCGTCCCGCCCAGCGCGAGCGGCGGAGGCTGCAGCAGTCCAGCGGCACTCAATGGCGGTGGCTCCTCGTTACGCGGGCTTTCACCTGCATTCTCTTGCGACGGCAAGGTGGCAGAAATGCCATCATGTTGCGGAGAGGAGGGCATCGACTCATGCTCGAGCGTGTCAGTGAGCGAGGCGGACGAGTACTTGCGCAAAAGCCCTTCGCGAGGGGGCGGCAAGTTGAGCGGCTCCAAGAGATGGAAAAAGATCACCGACACCTTGCGAATCTCGTCCACGTTCGCGGACCGATTCTCGATCATCTTCGTCACCGGTCGTGGAATGTACGCCGTGGCGAGACCAAGAATGCGCGTCTCCATCGGAAGCATCGATTCTGCTGCAAGATTGATTTTGTCCGGGAACTTGTAGTTGCCGTGCAGCAGCTTGACCATGCGGATTTGAAAATAACCTGGATGTCCGAGTTGTGGGAAGAGTTCGATTTCGATGGGCGTTGGTTTGAGATCCATGAGGGTGCCCAGCTTTTTCATGACAGTGGATGAGACCACCACCTGGTCGCGCTTCGAAGCCTCTTGGGCCAGTGCGGCTTGCGTGTTGGCGTCGCCGGCAATAAAAAACTCCCAGCGGTCCAGCTGGCCTCCGACGTGGCCAAGAATGAGCTGGCCGCAGCCAATGCCCGTGTGCAGCTGTAGACCAGCGTTGGATTCTGAGGTGAGCGCCGTGCACTTGAGGGCCGTATGGCACGCCACCGCGGCCATGCTGCCCACTTCTTGCATTGAGCTCCGCCAAATGGCAATCAGTGCGTCGCCAGCAAACTTGATGATGTCACCACCACTCATGAGAATGTAGTTCACGAGTCCGCTCAAAGTATGATTGAGGATCTCGGCCAGACGCTCCGACGAAGGCGCGAGGGGCGTAAGGTTGGAGGCCGATGACCCGACGGTAAACTGCGTGGGTAAGCGGGGAATGCCCGCGGACAAGACCTGGTTTTGCGTTTCGCGCTGCTCCTCGATTTTGAGTTCGTTTGCGAGGCTCGAAAAGCCCGAAATGTCAAAGAACGCGACAACGCCCGGAATCTCCTCCAGGTTCGCCTCATTGCTCTCCAGGTACGACTCCTGCTGAAACCTCTCCACCACGACGCGCGGGACGAAACGTCGCACGACCGCGGATTTGCTAACATCGATGCACGTTGGCGCTCGTCCATTGCCTACGTGCGGCAGCCTCGTCGTCGCCGCCGCCGCCGCCGCCGTTGCTGTCGTCGGCGGCGGTGGCGTCGTCGGCGGCGGCGGTGGTGGTGGCGGCAGTTCAGGCGCCCTTGGCGGCGCCGGCTGCTCGCGGCCCTTGCCCGAGCGCTGCCGCTTCACGCCCATGCTCCGCACCTCCCCGCGCTACCTCCTCGCGCGGGCCCGCCCGAGCTCGGGCCAGGCCGGCTGCGACCAGACGCGCCCCGACCCAGGGCAGGCCGCGCCGCCCTCGCGCGCTGTCTCCCCAGACACGCAAGGCGCGCACGGCGGCAGGGCACGCGCCAGTGCGCCAATGATGGACACGCTCCTGCTGCCCCCTCCGCGCTGCTGCCGCTGCAGGCGGCGCGCGGCGCTGCCTGCGAGCGCGCGCGAGTCTGCGCGCGCGCGAGTCTCCGCGAGTCTGTCTGTGCGCGTGCCTGCCTGCGCGCGCACGAGAGCCTGCGAGTCTGCCTGCGCGCGCCAGCCGCGGGCGCGTCTGCAGCGCTCGCGGCGCGGCGCTTTTTCCTTTTGTTTTCAAAAAGGCGCCGGCCTCGCGCCCGCGGCCTCTGCGCGCCTCTTTTCCCCTCGAGCCAAGCTGCGCGCGCCGCTGCTCTTGTAGCTGGCCCGCCCCGCCGCCCGGAGAGTCGGTTCTGCTTCTTCTGACTCCATCGCCATGGCAACTAACTAACCAAAGGGCTACACCGCACTTGCCGCGCGCGTTGCTCCACTTCCGCCGCGTCCACTTTCACTTCGCGCGTGCACATGGACTCCGTGCCCAAGCAAGCCGCAGCCGCGCGAGACGAGGCGGGCTCGCGATGGACTGCCTCTACCTCGACGGATGTGCGCGATGGAGGCATGTATGCATGCATGAATGCGTGCAGGCACTGTGATGCGATGCGATGCGATGCGATGCGATGCGATGTCATGTGATGTGATGTGATGTGACCCATCGCCGCTCCATCGCCCCGAGGGTTGGAGCCCTCCCTCGCTCGCTTCTGAACGAAGGTCATTTCTTGAGACGACAGTGGCCGCTGTGCAGTGTCGAGTGCAGGGGTCCCCGTTCCATCATGTGAAGAAGTGAAGCGGAGTGGACAGTCGTAGACCCGCCGGCCAGCACGCGTCGTTTGTCCAGCACGGGGACCGGGGACCTAGCTAGCGTAGCTAGCCGAGCTCGCTAGCTGCAGCTGCAGCTGACTGGTTGGGAACTTGGAGGGGGAAGGGAGGAAATGGGAACCGCTGCACGCCTGTCTGTCTGCCTGCCTGCCTGCCGGTCTGCCTGCCTGCCTTTGCTTACTATTGTTACAAGGTTTGTAGATGAAACTGGCCCAGCCAGCCGTGGCCGCAGAGGACCGTCGTCTCTGAGGCGGTCGCGAACAAGCAAGAAAACCCAAGGCATTTCACAGAATGATAAGTTATATTGAAAGGCGGGGAAAGAGGTCCAGGGCCATGATGGGGAAGAAAAAAAAACACGTACTACACATACACGCGCATCAAACGAAATGCATTTCCTACACGATGGACATATTCGCGTGCTTGTACTGCGTGCTGCTACTCGAGGGGACATCGGCGAGAAGCGTAGCCGACTCTTGTCCCTCCACCGCCTGCTGCGGTTGCGCAAAGGCGCTGGACGGGTAGTCTGATGCCGCCAGATGCGTGTTGGCAGCGGGCCAGGGATCCTGCTTGCGGCAGCAAAGAACATCCTTGATGGTAAAGTGGTTGGGACGCCGCAAGGGCTCCCCGCCGAGCGTCGGGTTCTGAAAGTACAGCGGGTAAGCAATAAAGCTCGTAATGAACCCAATAAAGGCTCCCAGAACGATGTCAAACATGTCGTGCTTCATGTCGTTGAGCCGCGTCACACCAACATAGGTGCTGAGAACAAACATGAAAGAAATGGCAAGGTAACCGTAGCAGAACGTGCGCTGCTGAACACCTCGCCCGTACACCTGCAGCTTGCCTGCAAGGTACAGCCACCACGTGGTAGCAACATTAAACATGACCTGGGTGTGGCCTGAGGGCAGACTACGGAAGCCCTCGCGAATAGAAAACTCGCTGTAACCCGCCTCTCCGGGGTACCCGTTGCATTCGGCTTGCTCCAAACTAACGGACCTGTCCCAAAACTTGTTGCAGACGCTCTGCAACGTGCTCGTGCTCAGATCAATGCCGTTCTGCAAAAACGAGCATTCGAGAATGTCCGGATACCGCGGATCCTGCCGCCCGCACTGGACCGGACAGCACTTTTGCTCGCTGAGGTCACAGGCGTCTGCGGCGTACAAGGACGGATCGGGGGCGCATGTCCACGTGAAATTCTCCATGCACGTGGGCGCGCAGCGCGCCAAAAAGTCTGGACGCAACTTGCCAGCCGCATTGCCAATGATGACCCATACGACATAGGCAAAGACGACGGGGGCGACCGTGGCAAGCGCAAAGGCGTGCAAGTCCTCAAACATGTCTCTTCGCTTGAACCAGAAAAAGATGGCCACCACGACGCACGGGACCACGACGAGGACGCCCACGGTAATCATGTGCACGCGGTCGCTGTGCAGAGGCTGTTGGATGTGCACCTCGGACATGTCAATGGGAAAGTGCTTGAGCCAGTCGATCGGGCCGTTGGCGATCAAAAGGACAATCGCGCAGAGCACCACGCCAGCCCAGTCGACGATATAGGTGTTCGACCACCATTGCGGGATGGGCAGGCAGCCGCAGAGCTTGTAGGCGATGGCCGTGCCCGGGAGACCCTCGACCCGCGCCGTCGCCGGTTCCAGGACCGCGCTCTCTTGGGACAAGGTCTTGGACGCCGTCCGCGTCGTCGCGTCGTCCTCGTTCAACTGCGCCTCGGCCACTTCGCGCTCCGCCTTGGCCTGCGCCAGCTGCTCGTCTTCTGCGCGGGCCTCTTCGTCTGCCGCCGCGGCTGCGGCCTGCGCCGCAGCCTTGTGGAGCGCCTCTTGCGCCTCCCTGTTCTCCGCCGCCGTGCGCTCCTCGTTGTCTCCCTCCGAGGTCGCCGTCGCCTCCGAGACGCGCCTCTGCCCCTCCTGCTGCGCCTCCTCGCCGGGGTCGCCCTGCTCCACGTCGCGCTTGCCCGCGAGGTCGCCGTCCAGCTCGCCGCGCTGCGCCATCTCGCCTCGCCTCGACCTGCCGCCTCGCGCGCCCCTCGCTTGGCCTCGCTCCGCTTCGCGCTCTGCTCTGCTCTGCTCTGCTCTGCTCTGCTCCCTCCTCCGCCGCGCTGCCGGCGCTCTGCTCCGCGCCTCGCGCCGCGGCGTGCCGCCGTACGGATGGACTGCCGTATGGACTGCCGCCCTGCGCAGCTTTGCGCGGCTCGGCCTCGGCCTCGGCCTCGGCCTCGCCCCGCGCGTCGTTGACCGGGCCCGGACCGAACCGCCGTCCTGCCGCTCGGGTTCTGCCGCGCAGAGAGATCCGAGCGGCCAGATGCAGTCCGCGCGAAGAAAGGAAGGCCTCGGGCCTTCCTTGCTTCGAGCACTCCCTGTCAGCAGCAGGCCGCAGTCGCAATCGCAGTCGCTCGCTCGCTCGCTTCGGCCTGATGGGATTGCATCGAGGCTCAGCGAGGAGCGGGCGAACAATCGAAGCAGTGCAGAGCAAGTGACGGTGCAATCTTTCAGTAATAAGTAGAGGAAAGCGCGACGGCGAGGACAGCTGCAGAGCCGCCGCAAGGAAGTGGAAGCCACGCGCGCGGCGCCGCTGCCGCAAGCACGCCCTTCTCTTCCGAGCGCTTGCGAAATACCGGTCGGTCAGCCGCCAGCCACTGCCACTGCCACTGCCACCCACCACCCTATAACCACTGCCACCGGCAGTGTGGCAGAGCCTCGCCGAGTTCGAAGTGCCGAGTCGCTGATGTTATTTGTTATTAGATGACTTGATCAGAATCAAAGCAAGCAAGATCTTCCTGTTTCTCTGTGTGACAGCGTCCAGCAGGCCTACCTGCGGAGCGAGAGCAGGGTCCGCAGGAGAGCCTTGTTGCGTGGCGTGAGCCGCGTCTTGTTGTACAGGTCGCCCGTGCGACGGATAGCGTCGGCGCGCGTCGGATACGAGTGAATCGTGGCGCCGACGCCGGAAAGACCAATGCCGTTCTGCATGGCGACCGAGATCTCGCCAATCATGTCGCCAGCCGTGTCCGAGACAATTGTCGCGCCCAACACGGTATCCTTGCCCTTGGCACAAACAACCTTGACGAAACCCTCCGTGTCACCCTCGAGAATGGCGCGGTCGTTCTCGGCCATGTCCACGCGATAGACGTCGTATGCGACGCCCTCCTCGTCCAGCTGGTGCTCGTACTTGCCTACATGCGCAACCTCCGGCTCGGTGTACGTGACCCACGGAATGAGCAGGTCAGAGAACTTGTTGTTGCCGAAAAATAGCGCATTGCGCACAACCATGCGCGCCGAAAAGTCTGACGCGTGTGTAAACTGATACGGCAGGCATACGTCACCCACAGCGAAAATGCTCTTGTTCGACGTCTGCAGGCGGTCGTTCACCTCGATGCCCCGCTGATTGTATTCCACGCCAGCTTCCTCGAGACCCAGGCCCTCCACGTTTGGAACCCGACCAGCCGAGATGAGAAGGTCGTCCAATTCAATCACCTCCTCCGGACCGCCGTCGCAGGAGACCGTCAAGGCGATGCGATTACCGTCCTCGCCAGCAGGTTCCACGTGCCGTACCTCTGCATTAAACTTGAAGTTCACGCCATCGGCTAGCATTGACGCTTGCACGATCTCGGCCGCCTCGGCGTCCTCGCGTGGCAGAATCTTGGGCGAACGGTCGAACAAAAACACCTTGCTGCCAAAACGCGCAAACGCCTGCGCCATTTCTGAGCCAATCGGCCCGCCGCCAATCACACCAAAGACCTCGGGAAGCTCCGTTAGATTGAACAGCGAGGCATTGGTCAGGTATCGCACGGACTCAATGCCCGGAATGGGAGGGACGCGGGCGCGTCCGCCCGTGGCAATCACCGCTCGAGCGAACTTGAGACGTTGGCCGTCCACTTCGACTTCGTCGGGACCAACGAAGCGAGCCTTGCCCTGGAAAACGTCAGCGCCCAGACTGGTGAATCGATCCGCCGAGTCGTTGGGCGCAATGCTTGCGCGAAGACGGCGCATGCGCTCCATGATTTTGCCAAAGTTGACGGCAAAATCTGCAACCTCAATGCCAAACTCGCTCGCGTTGCGCACCTCCTTGGCCGCGCGAGCGCAGCGGAGAAGGGCCTTGCTGGGCACGCAGCCCACGTTGATGCAGTCGCCGCCCATGACGTGCTTTTCAATGATGGCCACCTTGCCTCCAGTCCCGGCCACAGACGCGGTGGTAACGAGACCTCCGGCGCCCGCACCAATCACAACCATATTGTACCGCTTCTCCGGTTTGGGGTTAACCCACTTGGCGGGCTTGCAAAGGTCCAAGAGCCGCACATTGTGCTCGTCGAGCGGCTCCACCGGCACATCTTCATCCTCGTCGCCGTGACCAACGTCCTCGCCGACAGGCCGACCACCTTGCAGCTCGACGGCGGCCCATGTCGAGCCCTCCTCTGCGTGTCCACGGTCCCTGTCGAGAGACTTGAATCTGTAAAACAGCTTATTATCCTCAAAGTCTCTGTCCTGTGTCACATGCTGAAAGAGTCCCTGTTCGAGCATTTGCTGGCCAAGCTCTACGGCCTCTTCGCGGGTTCCGACCACTTTGGAGTTCACCATAAAGTCCACGGCCTCCGAGCCGATAAAGCATTGCTTAAAGTTTTGAAAGTGGTACGTGCGGTCCTTCGACGTCACGTTGCGCTGCACGAGGGCGCACAGGCCGCTCAGGTCCGTCAAGTCCATGGTTCACTTGCTTTGAACCTTTCCTTTCGCTTGCGTTGCCCGACTTTCTTTATTTCTTTCGCTCGCGTTGCTCCGCTCGCTCGTGTGTCGGCCCTGCGCGCGTGTGCGAGCGGACGATACCTGCCTGCGTCGCGTAAGTACCCGCGCGCGCGCCGCTGGCCCAAAAGGTTTCTGCCTGCCCAAGTCTCACAGTCAACTCACTGTCATCGCCAGTCTGACGCAAGATCTCCCGCGGCACTTGCAACCATGCGCTTTCTACGCTTCTCTTCCGCGTCTTGTGCTCGGCAAGTCCCTACTTCCCGTATGCACGCGGTATCACAGGCCATTGGCGCCAGCAATACAAGACACGGCAGGGCGTGCATCGCGCACCCAGCAGATAAGGAAGAGAACAACGAAGGCGTTGTTGAGAGTCACTCGACCTTGGGAGAGGCGTAGAAGAAATGAAATGCCGCCGACGCCGCTGCTGCATGCCTGGCTTAAAAGTCAGTGATGAGGAGCTGCCGCCACACGCACGCACGCAAGCACGCAAGCACACAAGCAAGCAAGCAAGCAAGCACTCACACAAGCAAGCAAGCAAGCAAGCAAGCAAGCAAGCAAGCACACAGTCAGGCCCGGGCTTTAACCAAAAAAATTACGAGGTTGTTCTAGCCTACAAGCCTTTTTTATTTTACTATCACGTGTACTCAGTTCTACACTAGCTCGGCCGTCACAGTCGCGAGCTTGTCGGCCGCGATGTCGACATAATACTCGACAAATGAAAAGAGGAAATGCCGAGGACTCAGACGACGGCGACGATCGTCATCATCATCATCATCGTCGTCGTCGTCGTCGTCGTCGTCGTCGTCGTCGTCTTCATCAATGTCATCTTCATCACCCTCCCAAAGAACGTATAGAGCATGCGCCCCGAGAATACACAGAAAGGCGCTCGCGACCATTGTACTCATGTAACCAATTTGATAGAGACCAATGCGAACCTTGAGATGGAAAGTGTCGACTCCAAAGCGCCGCGTTGCGATCCATGAGCGCAAAATGTCACCTGGAAGCTCAAATAGAAAGATCATGACAACCGTGCGCAGCACAGCGTCGTACCACTTCAGCTCCGCCGTGGGAAAGTTGTCAGAAATACTGCGAAGAGTGAGCGGGAGCTGCGCAAAGAGAGGACCGAACGGAACGCAGAGCTTCTCGGCCAGGTCCTGATTAATGTACAAGTTGGCGCTCTCCAGACGCGTCTTATCCGGGAACATCTGATCTCCAGGCAAGCCCAAAAAGTCAGCGAGACGCTTGCGCAAGCGATATCGCTTCGGATGATGGCGACGGAAGAGCGAGACGATAATCATAATCACCTCAATCACGAATTGCGAAATGAGCGACGCGAAAAAAGCGCCATTGCTCGTGATTGCCGCGGTGCCAAAGGCCTGAACCGCAGAAAAACCAATCTTTACAAAGCGGACAGCAAAGTTAAAGGACTCAACCTCATTCACCAGCTCGCCGAGTAGACGCGAAATCGTCTTGGACAGAAATCCCGTGAGCCAAACGCGAAAGACAATGTCCACGAGCGGGACCACCACGCCAGTAATCGCATACTGCAAAAATTGCTGGTTGCGAATACTGAGGAATGAATACGTGTAAAAGCACCACGCAAAGTAAAGCGAAACTACCGCAAAGATCACCGTGGGGAAAATCTTAAAGATAGCGCGCATATTCAGACCTCGCGCGTACTGTCGCAGGGCCTCTTGCTGACCCGGAGGAAGCTCGGCGAATTGCGGAGTGTCGATGACCGACTGCGTACGCTGCTGAATCCAATAAATAGCGGCGATGACCGATCCAGTGTACAGAATTTTTGCAATTACGTACATGAAAAAGAGAACCGTCCATTGGTCCGACGCCTGCTTGTCAAAGACTTCCCGTATGTAGAGCGTCGTGGGAAACCAGAACAGAGACATCACCACCGCACCAACGCCTCGCGGAAAGACGCCCAGAAGCACGTCCGCGTGCCACAGGATGGCGCTCGACGCAAAGGTCTCGAAGAACGGGAAAATATACAGTTCCATCGTGAAGCATGCCCAAATCACAAACGTCGTGCTCGTCGTAAACGTAAAAAAGAACATGAAAAACATGGCCACCACAATCGCACACACCACTATGTATCCTGGTACAAGCTTGAGAATTATATGCGTCTCGCGCAAAACAAACTTGCGCAATACATAGACGCTGGTAATGCGCTCATCCTTGAGTTTTTGTCGAAAATTCGGCTCCCAGAACGCACGAGGGCGGAGCTTCTTGCGCCGAAAGGCATCACGTTTTCCTCGTCCTCTCTCCAGTCGAGGGCGAAGAACCTGCTCGATGCGTTGCCCGGGTTCCTTTGCTTGCGTCTCGCTGGACAAAGCAGGCGACTTTATGGCACTGGATGGGCTCGGAGTTGCTGCGACACCCGATCCCAAGCCCGAGCTCGTGTTCGAAGCTGAGCCCGAGTGAACGCCCGACGCCACGGGTCGTGTCACCACGCGCGGTGTCCCGGCGTTTGTCTCCTTGGCGTCCAGATGCGGATCTTCGCCCAAGGTGCGCATTTCCGGGTCAGTAAATTCTTCGTCGGCGCGAATGCTCCCGCTCTGCAAAAGAATGGCGGCTGCGGCCAAGGTCTCTTCCTCAACGACCTCTTCGTCCTCCTCGGCGCTTTGCGAAAAGGGCGAGGTCAGTGAGTTCTTGCCCGAGCTGAAGAGACTGTCCTCCAGCTCAAAGTCTAGTCCTGGCGAAGTCTCGCCGTCAGAGTCCGTCTCCGAATCGGAAAACTCGCCTCGCTGGAAGAGGTGGATGAGGTTGCGCGGGCGGCGGCGTGGCGTCGAGTTTTCCCAGATAGGATGAAAGTACAACGGGTACACAGAGAGTGTGACCAAAACGGCCAAAACGGCAGAGTAAAAAGTGACGACGTCGTCGTGCTGGCCCGTCATGTTTTGCACTGATGCGCACGCGGCAATGAAAACAGAGCCGAGGCCGGCAATAATATAGGCGGACGGGCGGTGTTTCGCGGCCCCCAAAGCAATCAGAGCGACTGTGAGCCAGCCACACGTAAGGAACCCAACCGAGGACGAGTACATGCTCCGATAGCCGCGTGAGATGGAATATGGTTCGCCAAGCGTCCCAATGGAGGCAGCGCACCCCGTTTCCGGGGCTTGCGGCACACCATGAAAGATGGGAGCACATGCGGCCTCTAGATCCGCGCCCTGGTTAGGACATTCGTACACAGTGATGCCATCGCCGCGTGGATCCGGGTATCCGCACTGAACAATGGTGGCGTTATCGAGCCACATCCACGTAATATTCTCCATACAAAATGGCGCACAGCGCGCCAGAAAATCGGGCCCAAGGGCCGCCCAGGCACTCGCTGCAGTCATGCCAATTACGTTTGTCGTCAAGAGACTGGCAAAAGCGGTGAGCGCATATGCGTGAAGAACCTCAAGCTCTCCCCAGCGCCAAGCAATGAATGACAGGCCTGTCGCGGCAAAGAGGAGTCCCCAGATCCACGACCGCTCCTGCTTTAGTGGAAAACTTATGTTCGGATCGTCGAGCACAAACGCCGATTCCTCGTGGTAATCAATGCCGTAGAGCGTCGCATTGAGACATAAGACAACAATGATGCCAAAATAGTCGCGCTTGAACGATGACGCGTAAAAGGGAAAGAGTTCCCGAGGCCGGCGGCGCCGAAGCTGCCGGTGGTATGAGATAAGAACGAGAGGCCCAGGCAGCGAGAGACCTCGCGATCTCCGTCGCGAGGATCGCGAGGTCTCGGAATCCGTCTCTTGCCCCGATGCCTCGGAGCCATTGTCCGAGAGGGAAGCAGAAAGTCGACGTTTTGACGTTTGTTTCGCCTTCGAGCGACTCGTTGGTCTTTTTCGTCTCGAAGAAATGCTGCAGTGCTTGTGACGCCCGGTGCGGTTGTCTGATGGTCTGTCGCCGAAGAGTACAAAGAAACACCACGCTGGCCAACTCAGTTTTGACTCATCAAAGTCGCTCTTGGCGCGCTTCCTCGTCCCGTTCTTGCTGCGTCGTGAACCTTGGGCGTCGGAAAAGAAGTCAGAAGCATCGTCGTCGTCTGCTTCTGCCTCGTCGCCACCGTCGTATTCCGAGGAGCGGGGTCTAGGCACGCGATGGCCCCACCCAGGCTTGTCGTTCAAGCGCACCGACTCGGCTTGCAGCACATGGCCACTCTCGAAGCAATCATCTGCGGCGAGCTCATCGCCCACGTCCAGAGATCTGAGATTCTCGTTTGGAGAGGGCTCTTCGCTCTGCTTGTCGCGGAGGTCGCCGAGGCCCAGCTCCACGTCGTCCGGGTCCGAGAGGGTGTGCTCACTCGAGCTTCCCGTCCGCTGCATCATCGTGATTTGCCTCGCTCAGACCGCGAGCGCGCCTCGGGCTTTCTGGCTTCCGCAGAGCCAAGCTGCGCCGATCCCAAGCCGACTTGGCCCGCGCCGATCCCAAGCCGAGCCGTGCCGCGCCGTGCCGAGCCGAGCCGAGCCGAGCGCGACGCGGACTGGAGGGGATCGACAATTTGAAAAATCGGAATGGACGTCGCCGCCACTGTCACGCTCGCGCCTCGCTCTCCCGCCAGCACGCCTCGCGGCCGCGGCCCTCCGGCGCGGCCCTCTCGCGCGCGCGCTCTCCTCCTCTCCCTTGCGCGCGCCCTCCTCCGCCTCGCCGTCTGCGCCCTCGCGCGGCGGCCTCGGCGCGGCCTCTCCTCCGTTCGGACTTGGTCTCGCCGTCTCCGCCGCGCCCGCGTCAAGCTGGACCCCGCGGAGGGCGCCCGGGACGCCCCGCGCGCGTCCCGTCGCACCGACCCCTGCGAGGCTCACCGCCCGCTCCCTGCTCCCTGCTCCCTGCTGCTGCTGCTGCTTGCCAGAGCTGGTTGACCGACCCCTTCTTCTGCAGTGCGCGCGCACCGCGCACCGCGACATGCCCGCTTGCCTGCCTCAGTGGCCGGCCGCGCCGAGCGGATGGATAATGGCGCCCGCGCTTGCTGTTGTGCTAGCCTCACCGGCTTATTCCTGAGTGACGATGCCGATACAGTGACCGAATCCTGATGCTCACCGCCGTCGCACAATGTTTCTCCGAGGCCTCTTTGCTCTGCTCTGCTCTGCTCTCCTCTGCTCTGCTCTTTGCTCTACGCTTTCGTCAGCGTCAGCGAGGGGCCGCTGACATGCCGAGTCGCGTCGGGCCAAGTCAGGTTGTAGAAGAGAACAACGTATGGGTTTGTGGGTCTTGTTCAGAGATAGCGGTAGAGAGAGTCGTTCCTCGTCGGGAAGAGCTTGACACGGCAGCCTATGAGTTCTGGGTGCGCGGGGGCAGCCGAGAGGCGAGCGATGCGCAGCTTCATTTGGCGCCGTAGTGTAGGTACAAGGGGACTCGACTGCTTCGTATTTTGACGAAGCGCGCTGGGATAAAGAATTTGCTCCATACCTTGGCGACCACATCCGCATTGCACTCCACCCCCCTTCCAGCGTCGCGCGATTTAAAAAATCCTGCAAATTCGCCAGGCAATGGAAGCTTTGCTTTCCTCGCCATCCTTGCTGTTCTGTGCGCTCACGCACTGTCGGCGCGCAATTTCATTGCCTGCTCAAGTTACTTACTCGCCGATTGGCTCAACGAGGTGAAGGACGCGCGCACCAAGCGCTTCTAGGGCATATGTAGGAGCTCTCAAGCGGGCCCGGAATAATTTCCCTCTTACAGGCACTTATTTGCCAAAATCGCGTCAAAGAGCTTGATCGTCGCGCCCACCAATGTTTTCGTCCACGCCTTCGCGCTGCGTCGCTGCGACAGCTACGAAGATTCTCGTCAAGCACTTCAAGGACCGTAACTCCTTCAATGTGGACGAGCTGGCCTGCCGGCGCGTGGCAGCTTGCCCAAGGTTCGTTCGACGGCAGCTCTCCTCCCCGGCAGCGTAGGGTGGCCGGGTTCGAGGACTCGAAAGACGTTCCAGGGTGACCCTGCAGTGCCCGTCAACGAACAGGACCAGGTCGAGCACACCTGCTCCACGAGGCTGCTTTAGAGAGAGACTCTCTCGGAGGCAGGTTGCAGACGACGACGACGACTACCGCGACGACGACACGGAGATCGCGTGCGCGAGAACGTCCACATGCCGGGGGGCGGCGCGCAAGACGGGCACGCGCGAGGAGCAACGTCTGCGTCGCCCGCGGGGGGGTGTGGAGATCAAGAGGGCGACGACAAGCATGAGGACAACGAGTCTGGGCACGTTCACGTCCGGAGCGGCTTGCTCAACGTGGCAGGGAGTTCAGAAGACAGCGACGAGGACGAGGAGAATGAGGACGACGACGAGGACGAGGAGACGGTGCTTGAGCGGGAGGAAGAAGACGAAAATCGACTTTCACATCTCGAGCTGAGCGCTGAAGACATTCTCGACAACACCGACAAGAACTCACCCAAGCTCGAACTCGACCTCGAGGGAATCGCCTTCCAAGCCATTGAGGTGGAGCTACTCAAAGACGATGAAACCAGCAGCGCGCTCTCCTTGGAGCCACGTCGTAGTCGACGAAGGATTGTCTCGCATCAAGACGCCAACTCCATGAGTACAGTCGTGTCCGAATTCGAATACGAGGACCTCTCACCCTGGGCTAAAATCGTCTACGTGCTATGCTCGTCTCGTGGCAAAGTGCCCAGCAGGCTCGAGCGCGATCGCGTCGAGGCTAAGCGCCGAATGCGATCATGGAGTCCCACGCGGGCATTTCGACGCCATGCCACCGAGGGCTCAAGTCCAAGACCTCATCGCCTCGCGCATCGAAGCCAAAGCACTATTGAGCACTTTCGAAGTGGGGACCTCATCACTGTCCACAAAATGCTGCACATGCGGTATCCTTTCTATTCTCCTTCATTTGAGCGCGACTACGTCGGCATCATTGCCATGCTCATGCTGAGTTCGACGCTCTACGGCGTCGACTATTACTATACGTCTTCCTTTGTACTCAATGACCCATTTATCAGAGCGCCGCTACAGACCGATGTGACCTGGTTCTTTGCCGCTTTGGTAGCAATACCTGTATTAAGCCTTGGCATCAGGTTCTGGCCCGATGCAGAAATGATGCACGCGTTGGGACTCACCGTCGCTGCCTCGGCCTGCACGGTCTCCTCGATAGGCCTCGTGGCCTCGGGCTGCATGGGCAAAATACGACCTGACTTTTTGGCTCGCTGCGCGCCATGGTGTCTGCAAAATGTGACCTGGGTCTTTGTCGGATCCAAGGTTGCTCAATGTGGATGGCCAGACCCGCGCTTCGACCCTCCGCTCACCGTCGAGTGTCCGTCGGCGACTACATCCTTTCAAGATGCATGCGGCCCCATTTCCCTCGGGGTGCCTTTGCTTCCAGAAATGGTGTGCGCGGCCGATGTGGAGGGCTTTGGAGAGTCGTACTCGATCGCAGCCGGATACCGCGGCGGTTTCTCCATCTCGCTCGCCGTAGTCACCGCTTTGAATGTCATACTGACATGGATATCCGCGAGACGAGGTCTCATCATTTATGGCTCCATGGCGGGCCTCTATTCGGCAGTCTCTGTGGGGCTCTTGGCGACCTCTTCACTGCAGCGTGCCAAGCACGACCAAGTCTCGCTCGCTTTATCATTTCTTTGTGGTCTCCTTGTGGTCATGTCCATCATCCCCTTATACTTTCATCTTCGTACGGGCAAACCGCGACGGCGTCCTCCGCTCACGATTCATCTCGTCAATTGGTGGCGAATTGATGACGAGAGCTCGGATTCCGACTCGGACCTTGACGATACCCGCGACGATGTGCTCACACACAGCGACGGAGACTCGCAGAGCGAAAGATCACTCTTGTCGCCCGACCAGCATACGCTTGATCTCGACACGGATGGCATGAGCAACCACCTTGTAAGCCCAACTTTGAGATCACCAGATTCTGACGGACATGACGGCCTACGTCATTCAGAGGACGAAGGCCTCGGCAAAATGAGCCCCGTTTCTCTGCACAGCGACCTGGCGCTCGAATCTGGGCTTTTCGACCATCATCCGCGAACGCGCGCCAATGCCAACCGCTATCACTCGCTCGTACGCGAAAGAGAACTTGATCGACGGCGACGAGCAAAAAAGCGACGCGAAAAAGAAATTTTACGCGCTCGCGGTACCCATACACGGGCCATTTCAGCAGACGGGCCATTCGCCTCCGATCCTGGGTCACCAAAGCCATCGTCTCTTCGTCGCTGGTCACATTCGGCCCCAAGCGTGCAGACCGCGAAACCACACCGTCCGCGTATCCGACCGCGCGCTTTTTGGGAAGCTGACTACAAGGCCAAGATCAAGCAAGATGCCCTGCCAGCGTCCTTCCTCGCTCGTAACTTTCTCGGTCGCGAGCTTCGCTCGTTACAAGACCGACGTCCGGCTGCATTGCTCATTGGCGCAGCGATGATTGTGGTGCACTTTGCGCTAATGATGCCCGAAGCAGAGTCCACCTCTGCTGTCATGTGGGTGGCCCTGACTCTCGAGTTGACGCTCTATCCATTTTTCGAAAGCTTTGCCGTGCACTCGATCATCTGGCGCTCCAACACCTTTATTAGTGGATGGTCAACACTGGTCGGTCTTGTTACAAGTCTCTTGGTGTGGCTACCTGCGACACTGAACAAGCGCAAGGAGGACTCTGATGCTGACAACGCCGAAAGCTGGGTCATCTTCTTGGGAGCTTATCTGTCGGCAAAGGTGGCCTATGTGGCTGCACACGCGGTGACAACGTTCTTGCTTGTCTTTCGCATCGAGTGCAGAGGCTGTGGTTATCCGACGCTCGTGAAGCGTGACGAAACTGTGACCTCGATCAGGCGCTTTCTTATCATCATTCCCACGCTGCAATTTTCCTCTTTGCTCTTGCTCATCATAATGTGCTTTTACACGTACCAGTACCTGGAGCTCGATAGCGCCTTTATGCAGTATTTGACACTCCTCCTCGTGGCCGCTCTGGATGCCACGACCCGCGTGTGGCTCACAGCGCTGTTGACCAAGGGCCTCGTGGCGGTGCTCACGGAGGCGGACGAGATTCAAGCCTATCTCTTTGCGATTCGCACAGTGAAAATTGGTTTTTCTCTAGTACAAGGCTTTGGTCTTGGGCGAGTCCCTGGCTTTGGTGCCTTTGTATTGGCCTGCTTGGCTAATGCGGTCTTCGAGGTTGGCATGCTGTGCGTGAGCGCGCTGCGCCGCCACCATCCACGGGCGCCGCATATGCGCGTTCGCATCGCCAACGCCGTCGGCCTTCCCGGGTGGCGGATGTTCCCGCAAAAGACTCGTCTCGAGACGGCTCTTATGATTCGCACACAGGATGTGGCAGAGATGCTCGTCATTGCATTTGGACCTATTATTAGTCAATTGCCCTTGCACTTTGCCAATGGCCACGTATTTGGCCAGGAAAAGCAGCACTGGGCAGAGATATTTCTCCGCACGCTCGTTATCCTCTTTGTGATTGAGATTCCAGTCGATATCTTCAAGAGTTGGCTGTCGACTCGCGTCTTTGGGCTCGACACCTTTCATGTGCGTCCGCGGGATCTCGATCTCTATGCCGTTTTTTACATGTCTATCACCGCCATTATGGGGTACTTGGCATTTATTGTCGGCCATGAGCTCTTTGTACTCTGGGAGGTTAACGGCGAGAACGATGGAGACTAACTAGTCTAGGCCTCGTGTTGATGACACATTGTCCCAACATGTATCAGTCGCCAAAGTCAGGGGCTCAACATCGAGGAGCCTAAGCCAGAGACAACACTCGTCTATTCTTTTTTGGGCGGTCCAGGTCTGCCTTTCGGCCACAAGATCAAGACGTCACTTGAAGAGCTCTTGCACGAGACGAATAGGCGACCTGTGAAACATGCCAGGGCTCAAGCTGGATATTGCAAGACTCGAGCCACTCCGTAAGGCGCAAGACAACGCCGGACCGGCTCCGCGAATACGACAAATGAGGGCCTGGCGTGGTCTCCCAGACCACAAGAAAGCATGAGGTGGAGGTGCGCAGCCGCCGCGATGGCAAATGGGTCGAAGGGTGCGAGACATCGCTACCAGACGCAAAAAAGTTGACCGAGCAACGCTGCACAGCATCATCCGCTTCCAAAAAAGTTTTAATGTCTCGCGCAAGGCACCGATAAGCCTCTGCAGAGCGCGGCGGCCCCACGGACTCGCGCAGCTGGAGCCGAACGACGCCCCCGCGTCGATCTGCCTTGGAGTGATTGATAAATGGCCAAACGAGAAAGTCAGAGCTGGGGAGGTGCATTGTTCTGTACCCGCCTTGCAACACAGCCACGTCCACCGCGCCGATGCGTAAGACGCGACCCGTGACGCCCCTAATTTGTATAATATCTCCAATTTTGATTTCCTGGTCAACCAGCAATGTGAGGCTGCCCACAGCATCACGGAAAAGTGTAATGGCGCCAAGAATCACAATGACGCCGACGAAAGAGTACAAAAGGCTGATAACGGCCTCGCTGAGTTCACGCGCTCTTCGCAGGTACACCAGGAAGTCCACAATGGCAAGCACGACCGAAGCGACCACCACAAGAAGCGGCAAGGTGTTGCGCAAATATTCCACAATGAGAGGATCCCTGACGCGTTCCTTTGCAACAAAAAGTGCAGCGAATTCCGCGTAACGTAGAATTCGATAAATGAGAAAGGGCGAGAAAATGAGCGCGGCAAGCGCAAGGAGATCCTGCACGATGCTCTGCACCACGTTGGGTACCAGATCGGAGGACGCCGTTACATACACCCACAGCATATACAAGAGAATTGTGAGTGGCAAGGAGAGGAGTCGCACGGCCTTGCTGTCGTCGCAAGTGTGCACATGCCGAACCGAGTTAATTAGTAGACCAGCAGTTGGATGGGCAGGCATTGCGTGAGTCAGCAGGTTGCCATCAATTACTTGCCAGGAATTCTGCGCCGTACTTACCGCACCAGCAGCATTGCAAGCTGCGATTCCTCCGCCAGCGTCGTCACCAGCGACACCACGAAGCCATGCTGGGCGCGAATGGTCGCCAGGCCGGCCAGCCCGGTGCCCAGGACTACCCAGCTTGTCGCCTTCACGTCCACGCCGAGCGACATCTCGCTTCTCCCGTTCTCGGGGCCTCAAGCGCTTTCTCCTCCCGCTGCCGACCCACGGGAGGCCCGCCGCATGTCGCGCGGCCTGCCTGGTGGCGAGCGCCCGAAGCACGTCTGCGTCTCGCTCTCGCTGGCGCTCTTCTCCTCCTTCTCCTCCTTCTCCTTCTTCTCCTTCTTGCAGTATACCAGTGTTGCGAGCAGTTGCTTGGCGAGCGATTGGCGAGTCGAATCTGATCTTATCTTCGACTCGCTCGCTGTCTCGCAAGCAAAGCAGATTCGCGCTCGACGCTGCCGGCGGCCGCCGCGTCGCGCGGAGCGGACACGAGAGCAGCTCGCTGCCGTACGCTACGCGGCAGCCGGGCGAGCGAGCAACCATGGCCGGCGGCGAGGACGAACAGAAACACGACGAGCGCGAGCCCGAGCCCGTCAAGGCCGCCGAGGACGGCGAGCAAAAGGACGGGGAGAAGGAGGTCGAGGAGGAGCAGGAGGACGAGGATGAAAAGGAGGCCGAGGAGGCCGACAGCGACGACGACGGCATCGAACTTGTGCTGCGCGCACCGGAAGAGCTCGGACAGCTGACGGATAACCCGTACGCCGAGGACGAGGCGCAAGAGGCGTCTGGAGACGCCGAAAACGGCAAGGGGAGCGAGGAGGATGGCGCTGGCAAATCGAAACGGGCTCGAGAGGGCGGTGAAGGCAACGAGAATGGAGAAGATGCAGAAGACGATGACGAGGATCGGGGCGAAGAAGAGGACGGCGATGAGGAAAAGTTCAAATTTAGCCACGGCAACAAACGGAAGCGCTTTCCAAAGCTGCCCGGCCGCGCCGGCACCATCAACGCAGAAAATTACACGCAATACCATGCGGAGCTCGGAAAGCGCAACACACCCTTCGAAGTGGACCTCTCGCAGATGGTGGACAAGCCTTGGACACGCATGAACGCAAGTCTCGATGACTTTTTCAACTTTGGCTTTAACGAGCAAAGCTGGAAGGAATACGCTGCGCGCCAGGTCGCTTTGCGTATCCATGAGATCGATAAGGCAAAGGAGGCAGGTAACTCATGATGCTGTATCGCTCGGCTACTTTTTGCGATGAAGAGGATAATCATACTGATGAGGAGGAGGATGTTGATGTCTAGCATGGCGAAGGGTTCGCTCGCTCAGGCAACAGTTGTCACGATCAAGTCGTTTATACTCTCTTCCTTCCCAATCTCATGTATGAATGGCTATTTGGCTTGCTCCGCTCCGCTCCGATTCGGCCCGCTCTGATCCGATGGAAGATGATCTCTCCTACTTTTGTTGCAATGAGCGTGCGGTGGTGCTTGCAAGGAAAGATCCACACTGAACACCACCTGGCTGCACAGGAGCCATGTTGTTGCGGAAGAGCAGAGCGATGGGCTTGCGTATATCGTATCTCATCAGCCATGGACCTCTTGTACGTGCAGACAATAGTTTTGAAATTTGAAGGAAAAAAGCATGGCTCCTATTCTCTCATTTTTCAATCTGGGCCCCAATATTCCCTGTCACTGCTCGACAAGTATGAAACTGTTCGTTTTGCAAATTATAAAGACCGAAATCATGGTGCTTTTCCCTCTTCGCTTCCCGCCTTGTCCCGAATGCCAGCACCTTTCGTTCACGTATGTTTTTTTTTTTTCATAAACACTTATTCAATTATTCAATAAATTACGTGCATAATGACAGGAACAAGTGATTTACGCGTCGCGTTCGATTGCCTCGTGCGCAGCACGTGGTAAAGTTTACCTCATAAAAGTGGTCTAATATGCGGAGAAAACAGGCCTAAAACTCCATTTGAGCGGCGCTGGTAGAGGCAAGCACACTTGAAATGTATCATTGTCATGTCCACCCCACACATAGAAGAGTCTCATGGGGATGCTTGGGGTTCATGCCTCTGGTTGCTTGGATCCACTTTGCCTCTTTCCAAATTGGACGCCGCAATATCAAAAACTCTTGCTTGGTAGTGGTGACACCTTCGTAACGACGGTCCTGCCGAAAAGGTACCATGACGTAATCATCAAGTACATAGCCAGAATCGCCGATAAACCAGGAATCCCCGAACTCAGGCCTACATCCCTGAAACCAACGTCCAAGAGAAGAGGTGCTGAACGTGAGAGCATCATGAGTGCCCCACCCCCCCCCCCTTCCTTTGAACATCAGGCATCGTGAAGCGCATACGGGCATCAACACATGCCTGAACATGTACTGCAGGCGTGCGTATGCCTCGATCATTTGCGACTGCAATGTGACTATCAACCTCAAGCAGCATCCTATCCAGAGCGCCTATGCAGCCTTTCATAGTCTTGATGCCACGAGCTTCCTCAAAAGCGAGCCTGTTGAATCCATCGGCCAGCTTTGAGCGTTTTACGGCAGTACCAGGTACGAAGAGGTGCCTCCGTTCACAAACAATGTTCCGCGCCTCAGCTACATTACGAATAGCACATGAAGTGCTGATGCTCATGATGAGACTGATTGTGGACCAGTCGTGTCCTGCGCAATACAAAATGAGACATGCAATGATGCAGATCGGCTCACAGAAGCCTCTCCCAGCACCTGACTTCTTTTTACGCATAATCAGGAATTAGAAATTGGCGTTTTCGGTCAGCTTTCCAAAAAACCTTTCAACATGCTTTGGCTTCATGCAAAACATGCCATAGAACATCTGTCCCATGCAGAAGGATGAGAGGTTTCCCTCGGCCGGCACGAACAAGGCAATGATGTCGTGCACAGTTCCTCTATCCGCAGAAGAGCAAGGGCAGCATTCTGATAAGCGTTGCCTCGCTTTATCTCCAGCATGGCTTGTTCTCGGGCCTTGTTCTCTTTACGGTCTTGTTTTCTGAGTCGGTCAAGAGAATGTCAAATAGCCGTCTTAGTGAGTCATCTTTGGTTTCAGCCGGTGAAAAGCTGCAATATCCCTGGCTTGAAGCACAGACTTGGACTCTTCGAGAACACAGTGAAGAGCAGCGGCAACTTCTTCTGACGACTCCAGCAAGGCCAAGCTCGCCTCTGGGCTGGTTGCAAGGTAGGCAAGGCCTTCTTCTTCGTTTTTGACAGTAAAGTCATCTTCGAAAAGCAAGCTGGGCATTTCGTTTGACAATTGGTGCGCTCCGAAACTTGAGTTCACGGCACAAATGATCTGCTCGAGCTCTGCTATATCCTTCTCGTCCTCTGGCGCGAGGCGTCTCGTGGGCGAGCGTCTTGTGGGCAAGCGCCACGACCCAACGCAACTGTCTGGACGTCAATGCTGTCCCGACACAAACCAACGCCAACAGAGAGGTACTTGCTCACGGTCAGTCCGCGCGCTACGTTCGCCAGCGCGTGATAGAAAGTCGCCCTGGCGCAATAGTCGTCCGCACGCGCGCTATCAGTCAAACCAAATGCTTTCCGGCCTTGACCTCCGGTCGAATCTTGTTTGACCTTGCCCTTCTTAGCTCAGTTCACTGGTCAAAAGAGCGGGCTGCAGCTGCTGATCCTGGTGCTGCTGATCTTGGTGCTGGCTTGGGTGCTGCAGATGCGAGTGGTCGGGTTCGCGGGGTCGCTTGCGACTCGCGTGCGCTGCGAACATTGCAGAGGCGGGGATGGCAAGGGCTTCGGGGACCATAAAGGTAAAATCCTGCGCGCGGTCTCCGTCCTGCACAACGTCGCCGCCGTGCCGACGCTGAAAAGGGCTACCATTGATGGCGTCCGGGTTTCTACAGGGTGCGAGATTCAAGACGCCATCCCAGACGTCCTCGATCTCGCGGGCGTGCCAAACCTCGAAGCAGGAGCGCCCGCCCCACATTTGCTTTGGTTGGCAGCACAACGGAGTTCGAAGACAACTCACGCACCAGAACTTGGTGCAAGGTGGCGTGCGCTTGGTATGCTGCTCCAAAGGGTGGTTTTCGCACTTGGCGCAGCACAGCAAACAAGGTAGACCATCGCGCTTGTGCTTGCGGCTCGTCGCCTCCGAAGTCTCCATGCGAATGGGCGGGTGCCGCACGCCCCGAACATGGCTCAGCCGCAAAAATACAAGCATCCGGTCGAACCTGTAGAGCTCGAGCACCTTGGACATTGAGCCCTTTTCACGCGCGTTCGCTACACGCGCTATACTTTCCCGCAAGAGTTCTGCCTGGCCTTCGTTATGACCGGGATCCCACGCTTCGTTATCAAAGAGTAGCTGTACGGGTTCCAGCGCTGATCTTCGCGGGCCTAGCGCCCGTGCGACCCCTCGACCACTTTGCTGCTGTTCCTGCTGCTGGTCTTGCTGCTCGAGCTGTTCAGGAGCCTGCTCCTCAACTTGTCCCTGCAGATCTTGCGACGCTGGCAAAGCCGTTTGAAGCAAATTTGCCGCAGACTCCATCTTCTTCTTGTCGTAAACGTCGTCGTCGTCGTCGTCGTACTCGGTCACCACCGCCTCGCCACCCGCGGGTTCGCCTTCTCCTATCCGACGGCACGTCGCTTGGGCTCGTCCAGCTGCTACACGGTTGACTTTTCCACGCCAAAGCCAAAAGTCAAGCTAAACCATCGTCGAGGTGGACGATCTTCGTGGCTGAGCTTACCAACTTGCGCGTCTTTGGTGCTCATTCTCGCTTCTGACCCATTCGCTCGCTCACTCGCTCACTCGCTCTCACGAGCATCTCCCGCAAAGGCCAGCTCCGAGTCGGACGCGTGACGCAAGGTCTCCATTAATCTGCACGCAACGTCATCATGGCTGTAGGCAAGACCCTCGCCGCGCTCGTTGCCGGCCACGCTGCCGCGACGGTCGTCTCCGTGCGCGGGGGGCTCACGGCGAGCTCGCCCGCGACGGACGAACAACAAAGTGGCGCGGACGGCTTTGTGCCAGCCAAAGCCGCAGACGCAGAGCTCGTGCGGCTCGCCAAGCTCGAAACGGAGCTGTACCGGGGCCAGCCCCGCTGGCCACGAATCGGCACATCATACGCCGCAGATTGTGCGCTCGAGACGCCCCTGATTGCTGTACAGGGAGAGCAAGCTGTAACGAGGTGCGCCAAATTTTGGGCCTCGCTCAAGCCCGTCCAACTCGCGCACCGCGAGGAATATGCTCCCGACGGCAAAAGTTTCCGCGTCTATTTGTCCACAGAGGTCTCTCTCCTTTCAAGGACCTTTCTCATTCCGAGTTGCGTTGAAATTGAACTCGATGATGCTGGACGTGTAGCGCGCCACCAAGAAACGTGGCACGGCAACCAGCTTGTTCCTGAGCTTCACATTGTACGCCAAATCAATGGTTGGATTCTTGAAAATCTCTTTGCACCCAAGTGAACGACGCACCTTCGCGTCATACTTCGTTTTGCTCTGGCGGAAAAGATCGTCACGACAAGTAGACATCAATGACAAGGGAATTTGATCTAGCTCTACTGACACACGCAAACCTTTCCGTCTTCAAAGCTTGCTAGCCCATGCATGACAAAATTCACAAATACCGTGGTGCGAAATCCAGAATTGTAGGTGCAGACCGAGACGGATGAAATGTCCTGTGACAAAAGTAGCAGGTTAACCTTTTCCGATCTGATGGACCAGACATTCAAGGGGGTAAATTGACCTTTTCGCAAAGGGTCTCATGATACTCCGTCGCGCAGAAAGTCTCTTACTTCTTCTTATTAATATTCAGATCCAAAGTTTGCCAACGTAATTAACCGCCGCCGAATATGCCTCAAATGTCGTCTTCGCTATCGTTGTATGATGCATCATCATCATCATCATCATCGTCGTCTTCTCCTTCTTCCTCGTCCTCATCTTTTTGGCTGGAACCTTTCGCTTCTCCGAGACGCACGCTCTTGTAGGCATTTGTATGTTCCAGTAAGGATTCTGAGACAATATTGTTGCCGCTACCGCCGCTACTGCTGCCGGCGCCAAGTGTGCTTGCCTGGTGACTCGCTCCGAGTTCCGGAAATCCTGTTTTCTTGGTCGTCGCTGCTCCGGAGGAAACTGCACCCGTGCTTGCAAACGTCATGAGACGCGAGACACCACTTTCAGTACTTGCAGCTTGAAGCGGATCCTGCTCCGAGTTCCGCGATGTCCCGGCTCTCCACTTTGGCGAGGTTGATGTCTCATTTCTTCGAGGTTCGCGACGTGCTGGCGCCTTCACTAAGAGCCGCTCGCTCTCGTAAAGATGTCCTCCGCCAACGCGCTCTTTCGGAGACCCAACTTGCCTCTTGCGTTGTCGTCGTCGATGCTCTGGCGGCGAGGGAATTTCGGCGGGTGGAATTTTTCGGAGCGTGTACGGTGATACATGCGGCTTGTCTTCTTTAATGTTAACCTGAACCGACTTGCTCGCCATCGACCTCGGCTTGGGCTCGCTTTTGACCTCGCTTGACTCCACAATCTCTTTTTCCTTTTTATTATTGAGCTCTTTACGAGCTTGGCTCGCAATGAGAGCGGCAACGAGTGCATTGCCTACGCCCATGGCGGCTCGTGCTTGAGCAGAGACCGAGTTGTCGTTTGTACTCGTTTCCGCAGGTTCGCTTTCTGACGGAGACGCTGTCGGGCCCTCCGTTTCCATTTGGAAAGGTTCTTTTGTGGGTTGAAATGTCGGTGTATCAGATGTCTGCTCGGTCGGGCCCTCGGTAGGTGCGTCTGATGACGCGTCGGGCAGCATCGTTGTGGGCGCTCCGGTAGAATTTCCTTCGCAAGCAATGGGTGCCGTTCGCTCGATTCTCGTGCCGCACACGCAAACTTGCTTTGGAGCACCACACCCAAGGCCGCAAGTCACTGGACAGAGAGCACCCATTAGCGTAGGAAGACTGCTGCACATGCCAACCTCATCGGCCTCTTGGCAATTTTCCACGGGAAGTTCTTCGAAAATTTTATCCAATGTTGTATCCGCACAAACCCCTTTGCACAGACCGCATGCGCGCGGGCAAAAGGTTTCCGCTGCGTTTTTATGTAAGACGTCGCACCCGCCCACTTCGTAGAGACTTGCGCACGAATCAACACCAACCAAGAGCCCATTCACGAGTGCCGCAATACCTTCGTCATCATCGGCGCCGTTTGTGTGGCACTCAACCTCGGCGTGCGACAAGCTCGTTGCGCATGCAAACGCAAGCAAAGCTCTCGCTATCTTCATTGCGCAATGTCTTCTCAGCTTTGTTCTCTGGCGGCATCGCCCGCAAGCAATGAGTCGCCCAATCAGCCATCTTGCAGTAGGCTCGTGCCGCGGCCCCGAATTTCGTAACGGTCATCGTCCCCATAAAGAAAATATGTGAACTCTTCGCATGTTGTATGAGCGCTGCCTTGGCATCAGGAGCGCAGGCGGGCGCGCGCCCTCATTGATTGAAGCAAAGCGCAAAGAAAGCAGAACTATGTGGGCTTCTTGCTGGGTTGCTGCGCTGCTCCTGACTGCGTTATCAATACTGCACGGCGCAGAGGGTGCGTGCGCAGACAATAGCTTTGAAGCACTACAAACGGCGGGGCTGGCTGTATCATCGTGCGCTGATCTCGCCGAATCGGGATATTGCGGATTGCTGACACACGAAGCTGTCGAGGGGCTCTGTGCCTTGTCGTGCGGACTGTGTCGTACAGAAGAAGAAGAGTCTCCTCTTGATCCTTGCACTGATGTTAATGCTTCTGTCATCGATCAACACCCACGCTTGCGCTATCTTGGAGCAACGTGCAGCGACATCGCCTTGGCCGGGGGTTGCGCGAGTCATGCTGACGCGACAAGCGTCTACTGTCCTGTGAGCTGCGCCGTGCAAGATTGCCCGGATGCATGCCACGACAATGATGAGCTCTTTTCGCAGTCACTTGTTCTTCCCGGTGACGACTGCGCAACTGCAGCTTTGCAAGACGCTTGCAGCGATTTCTCTGGAATCATGCGCGCTGTTTGCCCTGTTTCGTGTGGGATGGGCTGTGCAGCTATTGGCGACGAAGACAATACAACAAGCGACGCCATCGTTTGCGTTTGTAACGGTGAATTTGTGGATACAAATAATCAAGGACGCCCACTTGAGCCGGACACCTGCTTGGACGGCACAGCAGCGCTGACAAATGCAGATCCTCTCGATCCGAATGCGGTGAATGAAAGTAACATTCCGACACAGCCAGATACAGAGGATGCGTCGGCGGCCACGGAACCGACGTCTCCATTGGAAGCCTTTGATCTTTCCAGCAGTGTTTTCACAACGATCATGATGGTATACACGATGCATCAACGAGCGCGGCTTCGTGTCTCGTCCGCGTCGTCTGGATCAGTTACTGGAGGAGACTCGAATCGAAGACTTCGCAAGTTGTGCCCGTACTGCTTGGTGTCTGATCGATACCCAGCAATCGAAGGCAAGACGCGTGTTCATCCTTCAGGGATCGTAGAAACACGCATGCGAAGTATTGCTGCGAGCACGGGAGCAGCTGGGGGAGCGCCATTGACAAAAGCAATAGCCACAATGGCCACGGCGGCTAATTTAGGTGCAGGAGCCGCATTCTTGAAAAGACAATCCAATGGTGAAAAGACGATTCCAGCTCTTGACACGCTCAAGAGTATCGCTGGCGAACGTGGTATTCCTGGAATCGATGATATCGACAAGTTAAAGTCTCTCGTTGGCGAAAAGGGACTTGATCAGCTGTTGAAGAGCAAAGAGGGCGGTATTGCAAAACTCCAAGAAGCTCTCGCTGGCGGAGATCAAATTGCAAAACTCCAAGAAGCTTTCGCTGGCAACGATCAAATTGCAAAACTTCAGGAAGCTCTGGCTGGCGGAGATCAAATTGCAAAACTTCAGGGAGCTCTAGCTGGCGGAGATCAAATTGCAAAACTTCAGGAAGCTCTTGCTGGCGGAGATCAAATTGCAAAACTTCAGGAAGCTTTAGCTGGCAATGATCAAATTGCAAAACTTCAGGAAGCTCTGGCTGGCAATGATCAAATTGCAAAACTCCAAGAAACTTTCGCTGGCAATGATCAAATTGCAAAACTTCAGGAAGCTCTCGCTGGCGATGATCAAATTGCAAAACTCCAAGAAACTTTCGCTGGCGGAGATCAAATTGCAAAACTTCAGGAAGCTCTGGCTGGCGGAGATCAAATTGCAAAACTTCAGGGAGCTCTAGCTGGCGGAAAAGGGCTTGAAAAAGCCCTGGGGGACGGTAACGGGCTCGCGAAGCTGCAGGCTCTGGCTGGAGACGATCGAATTGCGAAACTGCAACATGCCTTGGCCAGCAATGACAGACTTTCAAATTTGCAAGCTTTAGTTGCAGACGGAAAACCTAGCAATTTGCAAGATCTTGGTCATCTGGCAAACATTAAAGAAAGTCTCGCTGGGACTTACGAGCTTGAAAAGCTTCAAGCACTGGCTAAAACGGTCGATTTCTCTGAGCTGGCACGTCTTCGGGGCAGTGGCCACTCTGATCTCGAAGATTATGCGAGACAGGCCTCTACTATACTCGAAAACCCTTCGAGCCTCGGGAATTTACAAATTGCAGCTGCAAGTCGAGCCTTGCCGGCACTGGCAACCCATGAGGGTCTGAGCGCAGTTTCGAATCTCGAGAAACACGCAGCAGAAGAAAAGGATCGCTTGTTGGCAATGGCCGGAAGTGCGATGTCAGATGTCGACAAGCTGAGAACGCTCGCAACACAGGGCGGTCTATCACACCTCGAAAAGGCTCAGGTTCTTGGCCTTGCTGGTCGAGGTTTCGAGAGTGATAGCGAGTCCAGCGAGGAAAGCAGCTCTTCCGATGCAAGCGGCCTCTAGATGACAGCTAAAAGAACCCCCACCGAGACCGTCCCCGGACTCATCCCTCAAATTCCCCCAATCTTATGGCGTGGTGTGCTTGCTCCTCTTCTTGCTCTTCTTCTCGTTGCTCTTGCTCGAGGCGCGGCTCGCTTTGCTCTCTTGCGCAAGATGCAAATGTCTCTGGAAAGTGATTGTTCATGAATTGATCTCTTTGCGCACTCACTGTCAGACCTAGTGTTCATCATCTCTCGTGCGATGCAATGACGATTCCAACGTTGGCGCGGCCCGAGCACAGCGCGGGCGCCATGTCGTCGGCGCGCGTGCAGGACCTGCTGGCGGCGTGCGACCAAGTCTTTGACGAGGTCGCGGACGTCCTGAAGGACGACGAGGCGTCTCCTCGAGGTCGCGACGGCTGGAGGCTCGCAGGCGAGGATGAGCCGCGCGGCTCTGGCGGCGGCGAGGGCGACGAGGACGACGAGGCGCGCAGCGGCGAGACAATTGCAGGGGACGACGGCCGCGAGGACGGTCGCTGGCAGTCGCAGGACCGCAGCGATGACCTGGCTGATGCAGACAATGCAGGCGAGAGGGATAAACGCGAGTTCAAAGACCTCAACGCGGGCGCCGATGGAAACGCAAATGCCGCGACCGCTGCTGCCGCCGCCGCCGCCGCCGCCGAAGACGACAATGATGATGCTGGTGATGTAGGTGAAGAAGATGATGGAGCTGGGAATGATGACCAAGGACAAGATGGCAATCGTAAACCTTTCGGCCGGGAAACGCTTCTATCTCCAGCAGAGTTGGAGGCAGATTCGCTGCTTGAGGCTATCGCCTCGAAACCAAGTGGTCATGATGAACCCGCGCAAGGGCCATCGCAACAAAACGAGGTAGGATATCTGGAGGTCCCTTTGGATATTGAAGCATACTGGCTCCTACAAGAAATGGCCTGGGAGGAGGCACAAGACGAAGACGAAGACGAAGACGACGAAGACGACGACGACGACGAAGACGGAGACGATAATGAGGACAACGAAGACAATGAAGACAACGAAGCAGAGCGCTTACAAGAAGAGAGCAATGGTAAAGACCTTAGTGAAGGTGCAGAACATGCGAAGGGTGTACAGCCAGAAACCGCCGAACCAGAATTCACCAGCTTTTCTTTGCGCGTGATCGGGGTGGCAGGACGGACAGGGTTCGAAGAAACCAAGGAGCTCAGAGTGCACAAGGGCATGCGTATTGCCGGACGATACGAAGTCGAAGATGTTGTAGGCGAAGCTGCCTTTTCCACGGCACTTCGGTGCATCGACACGGCTGCTGGCACTGCCGGACGGCCTGTTTGCTGCAAGGTTATCAAGAACAGCAAAGACTTTGTGGATCAAAGTTTGGACGAGATTCGGCTACTGAAACACTTGAACGAGCGCGATCCAGAAGCAGCGCACGTTGTGCAACTATTGGACTTTTTCTATCACAAGGAGCACTTGTTTCTGGTGACGGAGCTCTTGGGCGCGAATTTGTTTGCCGGCTGGCGCGATGTTCTCGAGGTGCTCTCCGTCGAGGAGGCGGTGTGGACTGTGGCCATGCAGTGTCTTTCAGCACTTGAATTCGTGCATGCTTCAGGTCTCATTCACTGTGACATTAAACCAGAGAACATCCTCGTTGCCTCATTGTCGCCTTTGCGTGTCAAGCTGATTGACTTTGGTTCGAGCTGTTTTGCGACGGACCGCCTGAGCTCGTACATTCAAAGTCGATTTTACCGCGCTCCAGAGGTTGTCCTCGGTCTTTCGTTTGATGCTCGCATCGACCTGTGGTCTCTTGGGTGTGTTCTCGCGGAGCTCCGCGCCGGCCAGGTGCTTTTCGAGTGTGCGGACGCCCATGAGCTCTTGGCGCTCATTGTGAGTACCTTGGGACCTGTGCCTCGCAAGCTTTTGCGTGGTGCACGGTTTGCGCACAAGTTCTTTGTCGGCAATGTGCTGCACCGGCCGCCCGAGGACGAGGATGACTATAAAACTCCGTCCGTGGTGTCCTTGTTTTACCCGCGGCGATCCTCTTTAGTATCGAGGCTGCCCGCGGCGACGTCGCCTCAGCTTTTGCATCTTTTGTCGGATCTTTTGACGCTCGACCCATCTAAGAGAAGCTCTGCGCGCGAACTTCTCTCAGTTCATCATTCTAGTGGCGAGTCGGCCCTGACGTCGGCTCAGACAGCGGCCGATGAGGAAGCGAATGCCAAAGTTGCAACATCTTCGTCGTCGTAGTATCTTTGTCCTTTCTTCCTTTCTTCCTTCCTTCCTTCTTCTTCCTTTGCTTTCTTTAATCTTGACATGGCGTGCTACATTCCGTTCAAGCTTTTCTGTCTGAGTGTTTGCGCGCGGGCGAGTATCGCAACTCGCTTATGTAGTTGACGTAAATGGCAAACACATTTAGGTTTTTATTTTATTTTTGTAAAAATCCTTCCACAGTCTTGAATTGGCTTGACATCTGACCACGACCTGATGCTGCACGTGGCGTCATGATCAAAAGGCGAAGATCTCCATTGAGCACACGGAAGGATGAAAGGCATTTCTTCGAGTGTGGAAAGAATGAGAACTGTCTCGCCCAAAATGGAGTCGCTCTTTTTTCACATCGAGAACTTTTCTTTACCGAATGGTCCAACTCTGGCGTATGCAAGGACGTAGCCAAAGCTGTTGCGTCGCTAATAATGATTGGAACAGCACGACAGTACCTTCTTCGACTCATGCTCGCGCAATCTTCAAAATAAATCTGCGAAGTGTATTCGGTGCCGTTGTCTCTTTTGTCGATGATGATGATGATGATGATGATGATGGTGGTGATGACGATGGTGTTGTTGCAGAAAGAGGAAGACTTGACTCGTGTGCGTCCTTTCTGGCGTGACGTAGACGAGCAGCCTCGAGACCGACGAGAATGCCAACGCAGTCGGCGACAAAGTCACGGAGCGAGGCACGGGGTCCGTCATATATCTCTTTGATCACTGCAATGAAGAGCGCGAGAGCCACCCAAAGAATGTCTTTGCGCGGTGCCAGGCAGGAAGCTGCCAAGACAATGCCTGCACAAGCCGCAACGTGAAGAAACTTGTCTTGTCGTATCCAAAGATCGTCAACGTCACCGACCGCGAGCGCATCGACCGCCCAGGCAAGACTTGCAAGTGCCACGACACTTTGACGCAGCTCACGAGCACCCATGGTCTGCGGACTGAAGCGTTGTGCCGCTCTGCTGCATTGCCACGCCGCCTGAAAATCGCTCGTGCCGAGTTCGTATCTGTCCGCGCGCAAAGTGGTCTTCCAAGATTTATTTGGGAACAACGCGCTGTTGTTGTTCTAATATCAGGGGGGGAGGAGGGACAGCTTCAGACCTTGTCAAGCTTTGAGCCACGGGCGCGCCGTCACGCAGGAACTCGCTGTTTGTGTCTGCTTTGCCAAGCCTCTTACGGCACGTCGAATCAGATGTCAGAATAGAAAGCAGAGATGAAGGCCAAAAGAATGCATCATTTACTTTAGGTCATGCCCGAAGTTCTTGGTGAATCTCGATTCAAGTTGACACTTTTGCGTTCCGTTTACGAACGAGTAGCCTGCTGTGCAGTTGCAAGAGCGTTGTGCAGGTCGATTTCGTGAAGAGCTTGCTTGCAGCCTTTTCATCGTTTCAAAACGCCGAGCATATCCACAAAGAGTCTGCGAATATTTTCGTCGTGCAGTTCGACATTTGTAACGTCCTCGTCATCGATTGTGTAGAAAAAAGCATGAACGCTCGGTGCAGAGAAAATACGCTCGACACGGCGAGCTAAAGCAGTGTCTTGTATGATAAAGTTCACGAGCGGGAGCTTGAGGGTATCCCAAGAGAGCTCCGAGACGTATTGCTCGAGGTAGGGAAGGGCTTGTTCACGCAGATCAGTTGCCTGAGGAGCAAGCATTTCATTGCCCATGCTGAACGTAGTAGGCCCCACGTCAAAACGCGAGGGGCGCGGCCATGTGTCTCGGTAGTTAATCTGGGAGGGCCATTTAAATCCAGGCTTGCGGTTCCAAAAAGGTTCGAGATAGTCGCAAAACCACGGTGCCGCAAAGAAGTTGGGAGCTGCCTTGTACCCGTCTGCAAGCACGGGAGGGCTGTCGGCGACAATGCCAAGCAAGGCCAATAGCATCGCTCTATACACGTTGCTGCCGTGCACGCCGACATCAATGACAGCGTTGTCGTATGTGTACTCGTAGTATTTTTCGGCTGGCGTGATGAAGACGCGACGCAACGCAAGAGACTTGATTTCGAAAATCTTTTTGAGAACTTTGGCGCGGAGAACACCCACATCGTCGGAGTCCGCGCTTGGCGAGGCGGCCGTGACAGTGCCTTGAGACCCATGGCGCTGCTGGCGCTGCTCGATAAGATGGGCAGTGCCAGCAATGACTTCGTTAAAGCATTGGAGCTGACGCGCCAAACACATTTCGCTGGAGCGCATCATCACATGACGAGTTTCCTGAAGCTGCGTGTCATCAGCAAGATCACCGTATATCTCGACTGCACGAGCAAAGGTACGAAAACGAGGACCTAGGGGAGATTGCATTCTCTGCAAACACAGTCGAACACTGTTTGTGAAATTTTGCGATGCCTGGGAATGTCCGATTGTGTCGGGTGCCGAGTTGATCGATTTCATCGCAGCTTGAATTGGATCATGCGAAAGCAAGACGCGCTGCACAGCGCAGGATTGCAGCAGAGGCTCCATTTCTGGGAGGAGTGTCCTTTCGGGATCAGACCATCTCGAAACGACAACGCTCTCGGTAGAGGGAGTTACACGGGTCCAGGAAGCAAAGAACCCAGTGGCTTCTTGATGCTCAATTTCTGCAAGTTGTGCGCGATCCAAGGATTGTACAAAGATCCAATCCCCGGTTTCGTCGAGTTTGAGATCCTCGCCCGCGGCGATGAACTCGAGCATAAGGTCGTCGGTGTCCCACGATGCGAAAGAAAGGTTTTTGACAACAATGTGTTGGCTTTGACGAACGTCGTCTTCGGGCACGTCAAAGCGCACTTCAAAGGCACCGGGTGCAGTGGGGAAACGAGCATAGACGAAGGAGGCATTCGTTAAAGTACTGGCCACATCGGCTTGGAGAGCAATGCGCTTGGTAGAAGCATTTGGGGAGGAGCCAATGTGAACACGGCCATGTTCGGTTTGCACGGGGCCTCTGAGCTTTGCCTCGCGCAGTCCGAATCGCTGGAATTGAGTCTGAGACGAAAAGGTTACGCAAAGGTTCTGGCCCCAGCCATGAATCGCATCAACTCTCCAGGTGACTAGCCAGGTATCATCATTTGTGGTAAAGACGACGAAGTCGAACGTATCGGTTCCGATAGCAGAGTATCCGCCCACGAGTTCCGAAGAAGTTGCGAGGGCCCGGGAAACCTTGACAACCTTGGCACGTGCCGTGCCTCCCCCGCCATCTCCGACAGGTCCAACACGGACTGTAAGGTTCGTTTCGTGCGAGGCGCCTCTCGCGCGGAGAGAGGGGCGCGAGCCCTGCCGCGCCCCCATCCGCCAGATGAACTCCATGGCTGCTGTCGTACGCGCGCGCGGAGATAAGGGTTTGCTCTTGCAGCCCTCTCTCTCTCGCTCGCTTGAAGAGAACGAGATTTGCTTGCTTTACGACTAGGCTCGGCTACACAGACCACCATTTCCAGCTTCCAGTAGGGCCGCTGCTGGCTCGTGATGCTGGCTCGGCGCAGAGAACTGTCAAAGAGGTCAAATGCGAAACAAAGAACCTGGATGTACCTAGTCCCGGGGGTCTTGATCATGATCTCTCGCAGCAACCATAGCTTGGCGCAACCTTCGTGATGGAGAATGGCAGCTGGCCAGTCGGCCCGGGGCCAGTGGTCAAGTTTATTTACTTTCGTTGACGTGTTCAGGCAGCCAAGTTCGCTTGCAAGTAGGCGTAGGCCATGAGACTTGTCTTCTTGACGCGTTCATGGCAAGTCGTTTTGGACAAAGCTGTTTTCATGTTCGAGGCTTGGTACTAGCAAGGTTGGAAAAAGAAAAATGAAAAACGCGATCGCGGGTCAGAGTCTTTCGAAAGCCATTTTAATTCAATTTTTTGTCTTCTTTCTAAGAATAGTTATACGTAAGCAGGACGAGAGGGACAAGACAAGATAGATGATTTACCGTGCGAAGGCTGCGGGCGGGCGGGCGGGCTAAAGGGTTGAACAGCGAGTGAGTATGTTGATTGGGCGTCAGCGCCGCGCATCCCCGTTGTTGGCGGCAAAATTGAGACGCTCGTTATTGAGCACGCGATCCTCGAGATTGGCCGAGGGCTCAAAGGATTGTTGCGCTTGTGCGTCGTTTTGCTGATAATAATAGTGTGCGTTGTCTGGCGCAAGTTGTCGCCCATGCGGCAATCTATTGATGCTATTTGCAGAGGCCAAGGCCGCGGCATCATGATTTGCCTTTGTCATTCCCGAAAGGGTGGACATGGAATGTCCGGTATCTGCAGCACTTGCAAAGAGATTTGGCTGCGAAAGCAGGGACAGCGACGAAGGACGGGGCCCTGCTGCGCCTGCAGTGTACATGCCGAGGTGCGACTGTGTGCCTGGACGGGCGTTGGCCTGCGAGAGGTACTGTGAGTTTGCGGCGTTGGCAGCTGCAGCCGCGGCGGCGGCCGCCGCGGCTGGATATTGTTGCCAAAGCGATCGATGGAGCTGTGATGACGGAGGCGCGTGTTGGTGTTGCTGCTGCTGCTGCTGCTGTTGGTGTTGCTGCTGATGCGCTTGAGCTGCGGCAGCAGCTGCTGCTGCTGCTGAATTATTCGCAGCGGCATGTTGTCGCATGAAGAGAAGGTGATTTTGCGTGGCGCTGGATGCAGTATTTGGCCCAGCAAAGAGAGGTGCCGAGGGCGCGGGAGCGGCCGAGGGCACGGGCGCGTACGCCACCGGGGGCGGGGCGGGCGCAGCAGGTGGATTTGGAGGAGCATCATTTTGTGCGGGTGCTTTAGAGAGGAGTCCATGAGTCATGTGGGCCTGGATGTTGGATACGAACTCGGCGTTGTAGTTGCCATTGGCGTCGACCTTGGGCAAGGAGCTGCCACGGAAACCACGAAAGGTGCTGTCGCCGACAGGGTAGGACATGATGACGACGACGTTGGCCCGGGAGCGATCGGCCCCGGCCCAGACGACGGATCCGACCAGGTAGGGTTCCTCGAGGCGCGCGCGTCCAGCGCCTGCTCTTTCTTCGACATCAATTTTCACCTGTCGCAAGGTCTCTGCAGTAGTTGCGGAGCGAACAGCGACATAGGCCTTGCAGGGCGCGCCCTCGCCGGAGGCGGACTCGGGGGAGATTGCACGGGGAAAGACGTCGACAAGCTTGGAGACGGCGGTGTTGATGAGTTCAACGCCGTTGGCGGATTGCTGGCGCAAAAAGCGAATGCGTTCGCCGGCAGCGTCGGAAAACTCGAGGAGGTCGTCGGCTTCCTTTGGGGTAATGTCCTCGACTTGGAGCACGCCGGGGCTGCAATGCGCGCGCGCGACATAGTCAGGATGGGAGAGCAGCGCGGCAAGGCGACGGCCCATTTCGTCCACGTCGACGGGCATGTTGCTAACCTCGAGGCGCATGTTGAGGCGTGTTGCGGTCTCTGAGGTGGAGCCGGCGGGCAGGAGCTCGTACCTGGATGCGATGGAGTATCCGCCGACCTTGATGGCTTGACCCTGACGCCACGTGGACGCGCTGGAGGGCGATGCGGCAGCCATGTAGGCGAGCCCGAGAGCCTGCGCAACGCTCGAGTCAATGCCCGCTCGAAAGGTGCGGCAGCATCCCGCGCGCGAGGGGCTAATGGGTTTTTGCGGGGACGCATTGGTTACCTGCGATACGAACTGGTTGTAGCGCCCAGTTTCCGCCTTGTAGAGTTCGTTTTCCGTGGCAATGTCGACGGTTCCATCTCCGCGCAGTTCCTGCACCCTTGATTTGAGCGCGCGCACTCTTTCGCGGAGGAAGTCACGTTCCTGCTCGAGCTCTTCGTTTCGGCGACGCAAGACTTCGGTTTCACGCTTGCGTTTTTCGCGGAAGCGTTTGCAGGCGATGGCGTTGCGGGATTTTGCGTTTGATGCGCTGCTGTCGTTCACTTTGCTTTCCCCTTGTGGCGATGCAGTATCAAATGACGGCGGTGAGAGCGTTGGGCTGCTGGTGTTGCTGCTATCAAAGGACTGCATGAGCCTGGTCTTTGGATCTTGCATTGGAGGCGCTGCAGCAGGGGTTGCCCCGCCTTGCTGCATGTTGCTAAAGAAGGCCCCGACGTTGCCTGGTGCCGGTGGTTTGCGTCCGGAGAGGAGAAAATTGCTGGCGTCGGCGTAGAGGCTGGCGGGATTGTAGTTGTGGACGCCGTTTGCGTTGAGCTCGTCGCCGGGGTGGCGGATGCCTGGGTATTGTGTCTGCGCTCGATATGTGGCCTGGAGGTCAATCGGTTGCTGCTGTTGCTGCTGCTGTTGCTGGTGTCCGGAGGCATTGGGATCTTCGTGCTTCATGGTGCCGTTGTTGAAATAGAATCCCTGCCTGTTGAGTATGAATTCTTGGGACGACTTTTCCTCTGAATGGGCGGCGAAAGCGCGACTGAAATTGATCGCGTTGCGCTCTTCGGGTCGTTCGGCAGCGAAGACCCGCGCCAGGATCGATTTGTCTGGAGGCGACGTGGTGGCTATTCAAAGGAAACGCGCTCCCCGAATCCTGTTTTACTTTTGGTTGGTGGGTCAAGAAGGTGCTGAACCGAGGCACCCGCACGTAGGTGTAGAGGATTCCTGGGCGAGCCAATCTCGTACTCTTTCTTCGGTCTCAAGTGTTTCTTGGGACCGACTGTCTGTGAGGTGTAGCGCGAGCTTTTACTTCCGTTGGTTGGTGTAGTAGGCTGGCTGGCCTCTTTTACTTTGCGAAAGCGAAGCGTGCCTGTACTTTATGGTGTTGGGCCAAGGGTGAAAGACCTGGCCGGCCTGGCGTGCTCGTCGCTGCTTGCTACGACCTCGGCTTGTTGCTCGGCCCCGTAAGCCAGCTAGCCCAGCTGTCCCTGTATATCGACGGGGAGATGGGGGGCGTCCGGAACTCCTTTGGGCCGCTCGCCAGTCAAGCAGCGCACCGCCAGCAAGCAGGCCACGCGGCCGGGGCTCGCTCCCTCGATCCACTCCACTCCACTCCACTCCACTTCAGGCCGCGCCGCGCCGCGCCGCGCTACGCTGTCCCGTGCGAGGTGGTGCGGCGGCCAACTTTCTTTGGTCTTTGCCTCCCGCGGCGCTCCGCCTTCTTTCCTTTCTTTCCTTCTTCTCTCTTGCTTTGCAAGACCGGAAAGAAGGCGAGAGGCGACGAAAAGGAGAAAGAAAAAACCAACAAATCCAACACAGAAACAAAGAACGCACCAGCCAGTGCAAAGGCGCGCAGAGGAAGAAGCGCCGCTGCGCGAGGTAACTAAGTATAACTAACGAAGGAACAAAAGAAAGAAGGAACGAAACAAAAAAAAAAGGATAAAAAGAAAGGAAGAACGAGCTCACCACGGCTGCAGCAGCAGCGCAGCACGGAGCACCCGCCGCTCCTTGGCTCTCCCTTTCCCTCTCCTTCTCCGCCCGCACGCCGTGCAAGCTTACTCGCCGCGCCGCGCCGTCCGCCGCTCGCTCGCCGCGCTCGTCCCGGCCGCCTGCCGCCTGCTTCCGCTCCCGCGCGCGTCTCCAGCCTCGGGCGGCGCGAAAGGGGTCTGCTGCCAGCTGCTCTGCTCCGCCGCGCCTTCCGCGCTCCCCAGAATCTCTCTCCTCATCCTCGCTGTCGCCAGAGACGAGGCGCGGCGGCGCGCACCTGTAAGCAAGCCGAGCCGCCCGCCCGACTCCGCGGCCCGCCAAGCAAACAAACGAACGAACGAACGAACGACCGGACGAACGAGCAGCCGAGGCCGCAGAGGGAGGCGCGCACGCGGCCGGGGCGGAGTGGACCGGCGCCGCCCGGACCGGCCGCAGCGGCGCCGCGCAGCGCGCAGTGCAGCGCGCGCTTCGATCTTGCGGCCCAACAAGCCCAAGCGAGGGCCCGAGCACCCGCGTCGCGGCCTCGCCTCGTTCTGGAGAGCGAGCAGGCCGGCAGCGGCCTGCCGCTTCTTCCTGCCCGCGTGTCCTGCCGCGGGCCCTTCTTCCTGCGTCCCTCCCTCCCTCCACCCCGCCCTGTTTCCGCCGCCTCGCGCGATCCGGCCCGCCGTGCCTGGTCTGCGGCGGCGGCGAAAGCGGCAGGCCGGCGCGAGGCGGGAGGGGGCAGCGGACGGAGGGGGGGCGAGGGATGTCGTTGTCCGGGCGGGATCGCCCCCAGGCGGGATCGAGGGCGAGGAGGAGGGGGGGAGGGCGTCCGAGGGCGCGCGCGAGAAACGAGTCGAGGTCTGACTGCGGGGCGGTCGGGGACATTGGCGCCCGCAGCGCCCGCAGCGAGCGGCCGTGGGGAGCCGCGGGAAGAGGAGGAGCCGCGCGGTAGTTGGTTATAGTTAGTTAGGTAGATCGTGCGAGGCGCACGACCATAAATAGGCGTGCGCCCTCTCTGTCTGTCTCTCTATCTCTCTGTCAGTCTATCCTATCTGCCTGTCCGAGCGAGCCTCCGCCTGCTGCAGCTGCAGCTGTAGCTGGCCGCGGACATGACCTCTCCTTTCCCGTCCTCTCCTTTCCTGTCAGGCTCGCTCTCCCAGCCGGCGGGCCAGCCCCAACCTCTCCCCTAAATCGAGGACCCGCGCGCGGTCCGTCGACCGATCGATCCGCTGGCTGATCGACTGCGTCTTGCTGATCGAGCCGAGCCGCTGCGTAGCACAAAAGGTGGCGACGACCCAAGCAAAGCTGACGTGAGGCCAGGACGGAGGCCCGCCGCCGCCAGCCAGCTTTCCGGCCAGCTAGGCACAGCGCGCCCTTCTCGTCGTCGACGGCCAGCCAGAGGAAAGGCAAAAGGTGGTTGGGTGGTTGGTTACAGTTAGTTTGGTTTATTCACTGGGGTGGTTGGTTGGTGCCTCTTCTGGCTGACTATTCCTTTCATTCACAGTCAATCTTTCTTTCTTTCTTATTTTTATTCCTATTCGCAATGCGATGCGAGCGACCGTAGACACGTTGTCCCCACAGATGCCCGCAAAAGCGAGCTGCGATCTCCTGCAGGAAGCGCCGCGCGGGCCGCCCCGCAGCGCACAGCTCTTCCTTCCTCTTGCGCGGCGCTTCCAGGCAGGCAGCCAGGCAGCCAGGCATGCGGCCGGTGCGAAGAGCCCATCTGCCGGGACTGCCGAGCGCCGCCCGCGCCAGGCTCTGCACGCACGCTCTCGCACATGCTCTCGCACACGCTCTAGCACACGCACTCGCACGCAATGTGCGCACGCTCGCTCGCTGACACGCACGCTCGGCCGAGTTCTTGCCGGCGCGGTCCAACCCAGAGTGGATGTTGTCGCGCGCCAGAAAGACACTATTTTTATCTGCCACCATGGCCACTGTTTTCTTCTCCTTTCGTGTCATTTGTTTTCTTTGTCAGTGCCTGGCTCGCTGCCAGAGTCTACAGTTGAATGTCGAGTCAGGAGTCAGGGAGTTTTGCTTTCAAATACTGAGTGAGCGAGGTCGTTGGCCGGCCTCACTGTCAGCCAGATCGATAGATCTAGCCCGAATGCCGACGATCGCCGCCGCCTCCTCGCCCTGCTTGCTCGCCCAGCAGCAGCCTGGCAGCTGCAGCTATAGCAAGAACAGCGGCCTTCCTTGGCAGGACGCGCGAGACTCTGCGCTACGAGGGCAAGTCACGAGCGCGGGCATCCGCAGCGCGGCCCCGCCAGCTCAGCGAGCCCCCAGGGCGGACGGCCGGCCGACTGCGACTCGAGCTGGCGCGCGCAGCACAGTCTTATCCAGGCGGGCGGGCGGGCGGGCGGGCAGGCAGGCAGCCCACTCGACTCGGGCCGGTGGTCCGGACGACGCAGCGGTCGCGGCGCGCGCGGAGCGTCGGCGGCGCAAGCCGCTTGCGTTGTTTCTTTCTTTTTTTCCAGCTTGTTTGCCTTGCTTCCTCATCACACCACCTGCATTTGGTGTCGCCATCCCGGCGTCCTTGCGCAAACGACCGGGCCGTCGACCACGCTGTCGCGTCGCTCGCACGAAGCGCCGCCGGCGTCGACTGGCGCCGACGGGCAGGGACAGCGAGCCCACACCTGCAGAGCCCCGCCCGCACCTCGAGCCACTCCAAGGGCCACACAGCCGGCCGCTGTGGGCTGCTGGCTGTGGCCGCTGTCGGAGAACACGAGAGCGGCACCAGCAGCAGCAATGGCCAGCAGCAAAAGACGGGATGGATCCAAGTCGATCCGACGATCCGCTCCAATCCAATCCGAAGCCGACCTGAAGCCGCCGCTCCGCGCCTGCGCTTCCTGTACAGCGACGGAGTTACGGTGACGTGCGCGCGCGCTCAGCTAGCGAGCCCGAGGGCCCTCGCCGCAAATGCATGCCCTCAATCCCTCCCTCCCTCCCACTCACTCTCCGCTCCGCCTTCGTTCTGCTTGCTGGCCCAAAGCCGCGCTTCCTCGGCCCCAGAAGCCGCGCTTCCACTCCTCGCCCGCCTTCCTCCCTCCCCTTCCTGCCCTGCGCGACCACCGGGGTGACCGCGCTGCCTCTCTCCCTCGGGCGGCCCCAGCCCCGCCGCCTCTCGCCGCCTCGCCCCGGCCCGTCGCGGCGCCGCGTCGACGGGCCGCAGCTGCAGCTTGCCCGGCGCGCGGCGGCGGACACTGTGGACGCGGGCCGCAAAGGCGACGCGCGGCCGCCTTTACTTTGCTTTCGCAGGCGGTTGGCTGGCAGGAGGGACCGCGCCGGCATGGATCGATCGATCGATCGATCGATTGATCAAACGGCCAGTTGCAGCGATGGATGGAGTGGAGGCTGGAGTGGCGGATGGATATGGGCTTGGGTTGGGGAGGAGTGCCGGGATCGCGGAGCGGTCGATCACAGGCAGGCAGGTGACGCAGCGCAAACGTGGCGGAGATAATGTATAGTAGAGAAGTAGATAAAACAGTGCGGCTTCGCTTCGCTTTATCTGAAAGCTGGGCTGGGCTTGGTACCAGGCAGGCAGACGCAGACGCAAACGCAGAGAGAAGAAGGGGAGGTCGACACGGCCTTCATGGACAGCAGCGAAGAGGAGGGAGGAGAGGAGACTGACGCGCGCACGCTCCGCTCCACCCTGACCTGTTGACTTTTGATTGTGTGTGATTACTGCAACGGCGGCTAGACCCAGCACGAAATGATTGGCAGGCAGGACGAGTGATTCTTGCGCGAGACAGCCGCGGCGATTCTTGCTTGTAGATAAGGCACGCAAAGAAACGCGCACACCCAGACAGATCTAACCTAAAAAGAGGCAAAAGTAGAAAGAAATAATCCACACCATCACTGACTGGTCGCGCGATTCAACGCATCCCCGTGCGTACCCACGCACGCTCACGCACGCTCACGCACGCTCACGCACACACGCTCACGCACGCACGCACGCTCACGCACCGACCTCTCCAATTCGTCCTTCGCAACACGCCCTCGAGGCAGAACGAACGCACGGACGCAGGAGAGAGACCGGCAGTGGCCGCACCCGCCAAGACGCGCCAAGACGCGCCAACACGGACCAGGGTGACGCGTCGCGGCCTCGCCGCATCCTTTGCACTCGGTTGACGTCCCCTCTGGTCGGCCTTCCTTCTCAGTTTTCCTTTCCTTCGCCCCACAGCCGCCGCGGTCTGTGCCCTGCCCTCTACTGCGCCGCAGCCTTCCCTTCCCACACCTCATTTGGCCTCAGCGTGCACTACGCCTACATCCACAGCGTATGCCCACAGCCACGTGCATCTTCCGGAAATAAACACTCTGCAGGAAGCTGCCTTGCAATGCACACGGTGCGGGCCGAGAGACACGGAGGCGAGCGGAGGTGCGACCTCCGTGTCCGATTTCGCGGACACGCGACGGATCGCTCGCTCGCTGGGCTAGTCCGGTCTCCCGGCCCCAGGCCACCTAGGACAGAGCATGGGGACCGACAACTCGCTGCGGTAGGAGGAGGGCGTATTCGGAAATGCGCGCCGCCGCGCACAGCAGAGTCGCTCAGACCAACGGGTGATAGTGATGATGATGATGCAAGCGTCCATGGCGCGCGTACAGCTGGCGACAGCGATGGCGAAAGGGGTTCGTTGAAGGCTGTGGGGCACGATATACCCACATCCACGCCAGCTCGCAAGCATTTGGGCCCAGCGTGCCCCCTCTTTACACGGGACCCGCTCTCTTTGCGGGGGCAGGCGCCGAACTGAGGCCGCAGATCTCGCGCGCATATTACCCGCAGAAAGAACCTACCTGGTCCGGCCCGGAGTTTTCTTGCGCACGCGAGAGACAGAGAGGAAGGGGACTGCGAGCGGCCAGGGTTTGCCGTCCCGGCCGGTCTTCTTTCGTCCTCGCGCTCGCAGCCCCCGCCCACGCCTTAGCGCGGCCCGACTTGAGCAGCTCCGGACACTTAAGGCTCCTCCCGCTGCGGCCGTGCCGCTGCCTGCCAGCTGTACGAGATTTCCCCGCTCTAGACGGGACGACAACCACGGACGACAAGTGCATGCTTATAAAACAAACAAGGGAGAACGCAATGCCGCGTCACCCTACGCAGAGGAGAAGGAAAGAATGCCCCACCCTCTTAGGGGACACGCAACGGCCAGAAGATTCGATGCCCCTAGACTCGACTCGACCACTGCCCACATGGCCAGCCAACCATGGCCACGACCAACTTAAGCATGGCTACAACCAACAAACCATGGCTACAGGAATGGCTCGTTCGAAACCGACAAAGCTTGCACGCTTTCGTTGCTTTCGCCACGCGAGTGAGGGTTGTCCGTCCCGCGGAAACACGAATGGAAACGCCGCGTCGCCACCCTACGCCTGCCATCAAACACAGAACACACACACAGGACCAAGACGGACGCAAATACGCCAGAGGGGACGGCTCGGTGACCGCCCTCGCGCGCGCTGTGCGGGCTGCAGCCGCCCGACGGATGCAGGCAGGTAGGCAGGCTGGGTGCAGCTGCTGGCTACTCTCTGCTGCTACTGCGTGCCGCGAATAATCATTCGATGCCCAGGCGTGCGCGGACCAGCAAGCAGGTCGGCCGACGCACCAACCAACGTACAGGTGCACAGGAGCAGCCTTGTTCCTTCCAAACTTCGACGCGAGCAGTGCAGCCAGCCGCCGGCTGCGGCCGGCGCTGGCGGCTGGCAGTCCTCGGGCGGCGCGCGCCCAAGTTTACAACGTCGCACGCCAGGCTCCTCCTCCCGACTTCGAAGCGAGAGGGCCAAGAATTGGGCGCACGATCGATCATTTGATCAGCAGAACGGCCAGCAAGGCACGGCAGATGCTCCGCCGACCATTCGTCCATCCTTCCGTTTTCGGTTCTTCACTGGACGGGGTCCGCCAGCCCTGCCTGCTGCATTCAAGCGTTGAAAACGAGACCGACAGACTTTCTTCCATGAGAACCGACGTCGAGCAACTGCAAAAAACTGAGGGATGGAAGCAACGAGCGAGGCCACGCCGGAAAGCTGCTGGCACGGCCCCGATCAATCGCTCGCTCGCTGCCTGCACTGCTCGCCATGTGCGTGCTTTCTCCGGAAATTGCTGCGACGAGCGAGCGATCCACTTTCGTTTGCGTGCACGCCGAATCGGCCTGGAGGTCACGTCGCGGTGACACCGCGAGAAGCTACCTAGCTCGCTCGCTCGCCCGCCCGAGGCACCTAGAACCAGCAGGGTGCTGACCACTCTCGTGTTCTCCCTGGCTGCCGTTTTTTCAGCCAAAGAAAGAATAAATGAATGTATGATTATTTTATGGGAGGAAGAGGTCGGTTCGAGGGCTTGCGGGAAAAGTCCATCTCAGCAGCCACGCCAGGCTTGTTGAGATTAAAATCGCACGCTGCTCCAAGGTCGCCAGGTTGGCTGGCTGTGGAGGCCAAAATGCTCCTTCCTTCGGGCCAATGCGGCTAGCGTGCTAGCTCGTCAGTTGACATCCCAACGAGGCTTTTTTCCAAAGACTTTTAGTTCACCGCTGAGAGTCCGTGTGCGCGCGTGTATGTGTTAGAAGCGAAAATGCAGCACCGACTCGAACGCACGTCCCGCTAGAGCCGGCCGTAAAGAACCCCTTCCTTCCAACCGACTCGCCCCCCCCCCCCCCCACTCCCTCCTCCNNNCCTCCTCCCCGCAATCAGCCGCACACTTGTCGCGATGAAAACAACGGGCGTGCGTGCGTCCAATCGGGCGGTTCATGGCGAAGGCTGCCGCGCCATCCAGGCAACGATTGGGTTGTCGACGAGTCAGCAGCCAGCAGCCTCGCAGCGGTCGCGAGGAAGGAGCCGGATTCTTTTGCATTTCGAGCTCGCGTCCGAGCGAGAGAGGCCGATGCAGATGGTGAACCAGCCGGCACACCGTCGAGGAGCTGCTCCAGCTTTCGGGCGTCTCCTCCGATGATTTTTAAAATTAAGCCAGCAAACCAAGTCAGCCGACGCCCTTCCGGGCTGCGTGCAAGTGCAAATCGACGACACACGAGGAGGCGCCCCGCGCGTCCAGCCCCAGCCCAGTCATCTTTTGGCCTTCATCCTGGGCATGCCATGAAAACGCGAGCATCGATCATTTTCATCTCCTGCACCGCCCCTTCAATTTGCTTGCTCGCGTGCTTCCTTTCTGGCCGCGGTGGCTGGCTCGGTTGGCCTGTTGCGACGTGGCGACATCATCGAGGCGAGAGTAGCTTGCTCCCTCGCTCGCACGCTGGCCGTTTCCTCGCGATATTCGACCCGCCCATCAGGAAATTCCGGCGAGCGCTCGCGTGTTATTCGCGTCGTCAGGAGCATCCGTCCATCCGCCAGACGCAGCGCTTTATACGGCCGGCCCACGGCCTTTTTGCGCCGGCGCAAGGCCCCCCTGCGCGCGCGTGCTCGGGCCTTCGAAGTGGGCCGCGTCCGCGCAAAGAACTGCTGCTTCTCACCTATGGGCGCATGCATCGATGATCGGTCGGCCCACGGCCCGCGGTCGCGCACGCGCACGCGCAGATAGATGGCTGCAGGTCGGCCAGATGTGGCTGCTCCTTCACGCGCCCGAAATTTTGATGGCTTGGCTTGGCTTGGCTTGGCCTGGCTTGGGTTTCTTCGCCGTTTCGGGACAGAAAGACTCCTCCTAGCTTGCTTGGCGGGCTTGGCGACTGCGCGTCGAATCGAAAACAACGAAAAGAGTTTCGCCCTGCGCGTGAACCCGCCGGGCCCCTTCCGCGGTCCCGTATCGACGCAAGTCGACCCGGCGACCAGTCGTTCGTTCTAGCGATCGAGCATGCCGCAGCTGGCTCGGGCACGCTCGCGTCCGGCCCGTGCTTGCTCTCCGCATCGACCGGGTCGACCCAGCGAGCCGGAGATCGATGGCGAGCGACGAGGTCGAGTCCTTGCGTCGCTTTGTATCGCTTTCCTTGGTGTTGCTTGTGTATGCCGACCTGCGTGCGGCCCGCGCGAGCGACACCGTCGAGTCGCGTCGCCTTGGGTCGCGTCGCCTTGGGTCGCGTCGCCTTGGGTCGCGTTGGTTTGAGTCGCGTCGCCTCGAGTCGCGTCGTCTCGAGTCGAGCCGCATCAAGTCGAGTCGAGTCGAGTCGAGTCAAGTGCTGCTTTGGTTTGCTGGGCGGGCTACGTTTTCACATCCGTCCGGCCCGCGCTTTCGAGCAGCGATACACGGTCCGCACTTTCTGCACTGCGAGCAATTTTATCCCAAGCCTCAGAATGGAACGCCACGGATGGAAGGGACGCATGATAACTGTCTCGGACCCATCACTTTTTTCTTTGGCCGGCCAGCCAGCGACCATGGCGAGCGCACCAGCCCCCCCCCCCCAGCTTGGACACCCCATGATGATGATGACAAAGAAGAAGAAAACAAAACGGGTGATCCTCATCAGCATCACAACGTCAGCAATAGCAACGAGAACAGCGGTGGAGAAGAAAAAGACGTCGACGAGAGGAAAGCACTCGCTTTTCAGGATGGCGAGGGTGCTGGCGGGCCGGGCGGGCCGGGCGGGCCAGACGCCGACGACGACCCGCCCGGCGGGCCACCGCGAACGTCTCGCTGGAAGCGATTGCCGACCTGGGCAATGTCGTCCGCGTACGCTTTGTTAATCGTGTGCGTATCGACATCGACCTGAGGAAAAATGAAATGGCGAAAGGCTGCAAAGGCGTCGTCTTTTAGCGGGTAAGACTCTACCAGAACGAGATGCGTGCGGTACGCGCCGAGCGGGACAAGCGCGCAGCCTAGCAGCAGGGGTGCTTCCACATACCGAGGAGTAGATTCGCGACTCGACCGGATCGCCGCCTCGGCGTTCTCCGTCTCAGCTCCGTTACCATTGCCGTTATCGTCCTCCTCCTCCTCATCGTCACCGTCAACGTCAACGTCAACGCCAACGCCAACGCCATTGCTGCTGCTGCTGCTGCTGATGCTGCTCGCCGTGCGGGCGAGATCAACGTGCTGCAGCTGCGATGAAGGTGTCGAGCACTGCACAATCAGGGTTGCCTCATCCGGCCCTTCGTCGACCTCGGAAATCTCCGCGCGGTCCTCGGGACGCAGCGCAGACGCAAAGAGCACACGCTGCCGCGCCGACGTCACCAAGACCATCTCCGCTTCCGTCTCAGACTCACGATACTTGTACATGCGCATCGGGTCCTTGAGCGAGTCGGCCAGCTCCGCCACCTCGGGCGGAAGGACATCGTCCACAACACCATGCCTCGCGTGGTTCATGTGATCCTTATTCATATAAGGATGCTTAATGGCCTCATAGACAAACCTCGACGGCGCTTGGATCAGAGGTGCATCGATGCGGAGATTGAGCCGCCGTGCCGTGTCGGGGCCCGAGCCTGCCGGCACATACTGATAGCGCAAACGCAGCTCGTTTCCGTTCGCCAGAACAATCGGCGTCCCTTCTTTCCACGAAGGATCAGACTCCACCACGCTCGTGTACAACAAGCCGTGCATCATCCCTGCCGTCGAGTCCACGCCCGTGCGCAGATTGCGATAGCTCTCCTCGACAGAGACCTCGGCCGGGCGGTCCTTCAAGCCTGCGCGCAAGACGCTCTGCACAAACACCCGGTGTCGCTCAACCTCCATGCGGAGCAACTGGTTCTCTAGCGACAGGTCCACCGCTGCGCCGCCGGCGTGCCGCAACACGTCCACTTCCGCGCGCAGCTCCGCAATGCGACGTGCGAACTCCTCCTGGTCCGCGAGAAGACTCTCGTTCCGCTCGCGCAGCTCCTGCATGGTGCGCTTGCGCTTCTCACGAAATTTTCGACAGTGCTCGGCATTCCTCTCGTTGCGATGATCCAGGCTTTCACCTGGAGACGCAGATCCGCTGCCAGAGCCCATCCTCGCGACGCCGGCGACGCGCTCCGAGCCCGACGACTTCGGCCCGGCCATCGACGTCGACTTGTTCATTTTCGCGGCGCCAACATCGCCAGAATTCTCTTGCACCGTATAGATTTCCTTGCGACTTACCGCATTCTCCAAACCATAAGCCTCTCGAGCAGGATTCTCCTTGCTGGGCCCGCCAAAGAAGCCGTCATCCATGGCAATGGTCTCGTACATGTCGCCGCTAGACACGCCGCCCTCGTTGGGCGACTCGGCCGAGGTTGAAGACTCGCTCGAATCCGTGGCGCGCGCGCCCGCGATCACCGTCAGCTTGTGCATCTGACGTGGCGGCAGCTGCGCCTGCGCCTGCGCCTTCGCCTGCGCCTGTGGCCCCGCGCGCGCGGCGCCGACCCGCTCGTGCGGCGGTCCATTTCGCGCCATCCCGTCTCGGTGGTGCATTGTTATGCTTGTGCGCGCGCAGGCAGCCCTCGCCGCGGCAAGCGCGCGCGGCGCGCAGCCGGCGCGCCTTCTCCGGCCTGCGTCCCCGCGGCCCTCGTGCCCTCGTGCCCGCGCAAGCAGCGCCCGCGCCGCCCGTCGCCGCCGCGTACCCGCGCGTCGAGACCTAACGGGGTTTGGGGAGTCGTCAGCGAAGACGCCGCGGCGGCACAATTGTCGACCTCTGGCGCGGAGACCCGCACATTTGTGTGGAGGCTAGAACCGCGCCACGATCCGCGCTGGCTACGTACGACCGTCACCGCTCGAGGGATCGACATGCGAATAGGTCGCGCAGCCACCATCTCCGTTCTTGATCGACCGCACACGCATCTTGCGCTTGCGACGTGCCTGCGCAGCAGGCAGGCTCCAGCCGTGGCGTGCAAGCTCGCTCCGGAAGAGACCTCGTCCGGCCAGGTTTTCCTCCAAGGCCTAGCTAGGCTTTGTGTACTAAACCCCGATCGAAGTGGCCTGGTCACAGAGAGACAGAGGCCATCCCGGCGGTCGGGGAGAAGCAAAAGCGAAGCGGAGAAAACGAGAGGAAGGGATATCCGCGGCGTCGTCCTTGCCCTCGCCGTTGCCCTCGCCCTTGTCCGCCGCTGCGAGTCTTCTTTCTACGTGCAGCTGCAGCTTCACAAAGCAAAGGCTTGCTCGATCACCAGAGTGAAAAGTACAGAGGGGCAGACAGACGGACAGGCGAGCGTATCTTTTCTGCTCAAGCTAGCGACCATGCCCGTGGACTCGCGCGCCAAGCGGGTTGGGCTCGCCCTCTTGCTCCTCGTGTACACGTGCAACCAGTGGAGCAGGTACTCGATCGTCTTCCTCGGAGGCGTAGCGACGCCCGAGTGCCCGGCGCGCACCAGCGAGGACGTTTGCGCCGTCAAAGAAGTCCCACTCTGTCCGGAGTTTCAATGTGTCTCGGAGGAATGCCGCGCCTGCCAAAGCTGTCTCGACGATGCAGGCACTGAGCACTTTAATCTCAAGTATGCTGCTTGCATCTCCAGCACGCAGTACGGCATCCTTGCAGGATACGGCTACATGGTCATCTTTTGCGTCACTGGACTCGCTGCAGGTCGCGCCGCCGACCTCTACAATCGCAAACACGTCATTGCTGCAGCAGCAGCGGGATGGGCTCTCTTTACAGCTCTTCAGGGCCTCTCCTCGAACTTTGGCGTCTTGCTCTTGAGCCGCGTCGGCATGGCGTTTTGCCAAGCATTTTCGTCACCGCCATCGCTCAGCCTCATTGCGGACCTTTTCCCGTCTGACGAGCGCGCCCAAGCCAATGGAATCTACTCGTTTGGCATCTACTTGGGCAATGGGCTGAGCTCGCTTAGCTTGGTCATGGCTCAACTCTTTGGCTGGCGCGCAGCCTCTCTCGTCATTGGCTTTGCATCGATGCTCTCTTCTCTGCTTCTCGCCGTCTTTGTCAGCGAGCCCCGCTTCGATGCAACAGCAGCCCCCGCCGCGGTTGCAGCTACGGTTTCAACCAGCAGCGAACAGGCTTCGGTCTCGGGTTCCAACCATGGCGCGCAGACTCCACTGCTCCAAGATCATGACCATCAGAGAGAAGGAGAGAGTCACGCTGACGCCGGTGAGCACGACGAAGAATGTGAGTTACCACCGCCACCTCCGGTCACTCAAGGCAAGACGATGTCGCTTGGCGCGACGCTGAGTATTATTGTCAGCGATCGCCCAACGCTGTTTCTCTTTATTGCGGCGCCGCTTCGCTTCCTGGGTGGCTTTGCAGTTGGCGCTTTTTTGCCACAATACTTTAATCGCCGCTTTCCCTCGTACAGCAGCCAGTACAGCACGCTGAACGCCATATTGCTTAGCGTCGCGGGCGCTTCAAGCGCATACTTGGGAGGCTTTCTTTCTGACCGATGGCGCCGCACGGATCCCCGAGGCGCCGCGTGGGTTCCTGCCATTGCAGGTGCTTGCGGGTTTATTCCCTTCCTTGGGGTCCTTTTCGCAGATAATTTTTACCTTGCCATGTTCTCGCTCATGCTCGAGTACCTCATTGCGGAGGGCTGGTTTGGGCCTGCCATTTCCATTCTCCAGAGTCGGCTTCCTGGCACAGTGCGTGGGACCTCAATCTCTATTTACATGTTCGTCGCGGGCTTGGTGGGCAGTCTTGCGCCCTCGGCGCTTGGCAAATTAGATGATGGCGTCAGCTGGACTGGTCTGCGCTTTTACCTCGCGCTCTTCGTCGGCGTCTCCTATCTCGGCAGCTCGCTCGCATTTCTCGCCGTGGCTTGCGTCCTGCACGATCCCGCGCCAATTGACTCCCACGCTAGCCTTCGTCGTCATGATTCATGACGACCTTGATGACCGACGATCTCGGAGCAGCAGAGCAGGAAAAGAATAGGAAAAGCAAAAGGAAAGAATAGACTGGAACGCTTGCTTCACTCGGAGGGGCGTGGCGTAAAACGTGCTCGTATGTGTAAATAGATGTTCAACGTCGTGGTTCAAAATCGAACATTCAGCCCAAGTCAATCCATTTTCTTATTTATGCTCGCTCTCTCGTCAGGACAAGCCCATTCGCTCCAAGCAAAATGTCATGGTGCTGGCATGATTACGTTTACAGTAAATCAAAAGATTGGGTATAGGCCAAGGCCTACATTGTCGCCCTCGCGAAAATGTGTTGCTCAAAGGCCAATGCAGTCGACATAAATCAGTGATGAGGGAGGAGCCCCAAGCGCCAACCAACGAAAATGCTGGATTTACAAGCAAAAGTCACCCAGCAGCCACACCTGCACTCGCTGCTGCAGCAGCAGTCAGGCCCACAAATGGGTGGCCAGGCTCAGTCGATCACAGATACGTGTCCACCCATTCTCGCGGACCATCCATCCCCATGAAATTGTAGCCGTTACGGGCATGCTGAGCGCCCGAGGGAACAGAGGGAATCCAGGGACTCGAGGGACCTCGCGGAAATGGGTGGCCAGCAAGATGACGGGCTCACGAGGGCGCGCAAGGCAGTCCAGACACCAATCGCGGCCGCTGGCCAAGCCAAGCAGCTGCCCTTTGCCGTGCGCGAGCATGGCCGCATGGGCTCCGTGATGCCGCCCGGCGCGCGGCGCGAGCGCGCCGTGCAGTTCTGGGCTCACGCCCTGAGCGGATCGTCAGACCCGGCATGCGAGCTCCTCATGAAGGCGCCGCAATCCGAGGAAGACGGCGCTGGCGCGACGGAGACGACGGAGCAGCTTGAAGAAGCTCCGCCGTCCACGCCCGAGACGCGTGCGCGCACAGACAAGCTTCTGGCAGTGTCTGCGCGTCAGGACCGCGTTCTCTTGTCCGAGACTGGCATCGTGCAGTTGCAAGACGTCAAGAGGATGCGCGTTCACCTCGACAGCAACGTCTTGGAGACGCTCATCGGCGTCAATGCATCCGAGGCCGGCTGAACCGAATAATTGGTCCACTCATCCGGTATGCTATCGTACGTTTTGATGTTCACGCAAAGCGCGAAACATGCAAAGAGAATGGGGTGGGAGAATGGGACTTTTTTTTTGCTCTTGACGAGGTTTGCAGCGATCGGATTTGCGGACGTGGAGAAGCACGGGCGAGATGAAGACACAATTTTAACCTTCTTTCCCCGTATGATCGGCACTGATTTGAACCAAGAAGGCCAGACGGCTTCTTTAGCCAGGGCCGTCGCTCGGCATCTGATCGTTTCGTGCTTCTTCCTTCCGACAATGAATTTGCTTGCACCCGTCAAAGAGCTCACGGTCCCCGACGCTTCGTCGCTTTTGATTTCAATTCCAGACGGAATGACTGACGTGGTATCTTTTTTCCCCTACATAGACTGTATATACAATCACCAGCAAGCAAATCGTCTCGCTTCCATGATTCTGTGGTTGAAAAGAGTCATCGAGTCCCTTTTCTTCAAGTGGTCTTACTTTCAGATCAGACCAGATCGGTATGTTTAACCTTTTTTTGCACGGAATGGCAAACGAGCGGAAGGATAGACGAGAAAGAGGCCACAACCAAACGAGCGAGGCACGCCCGCCGGCAGCTGGAGATGACGATACATTACCGTTAGGAAGAGCCGTATGAAAGTATCACGTGTTTAGAAACCGGTTTCTGCTTCGGATTCCTGCCGTATTGTCGTGTGTGGGCCTCGGGGGCATCGTGCCCGAGATCGTGTTGTGTCGTGCTGCCCAGTGATCGTAGATGAATGGGTAATTTACGCCTGATGAAGAGTGATGCACAACATGCACATCCGAGAGGGCACACCCACTAGCTTGAGCACGTGACGCTGTTGCCTCGTCTTCTTTCCGAGAAAAAGCCATTCAACGGGAAAGAGAGGGGAAAAGAAAATGGCGGTCTTTTTGTGACTAACGATTCGCAAAAAACACACGCACTTTAAACATTACAGAACTCGCGCCCTCCGTTCATGTTTGGGCAAGCGCGTGCAGCCTTTGGTGCTGCCTGGGGCGGTGCGGGCTTCAAGTGATGAGAAAGCAACGGGCGGACTGAATATTATTGATGTCAGACGTTGTTGTGTACAATTTTATTTCTGATGAATTCGCGCGCCGCCGCCGGCCATCTAGGTTTCTGCTCAGAAGTTTTTTGAGCTTGTAATCAAAAATTGATGTAAACTTTTTCTTTGGACAGACATTGTTGCTTTTTTGAGGAAGGCTCTCCTCTAGACGAAGATCGATGAAGCTATTATCCGCGGTCTCGATACCGCTTTTGTTGGCTGAGGAGAAATGAAAATGCATTAGGTATGATTGGATTGGATTCGGATTTGTCCTTCCTCTTACCCCCTAAAAAATGATAGGCCTACGAAGTTGATGCGCGCCTTCGTCCATTCAGGCGGGAAGACAAGCTCGTTCTCCCAACCAGCTAACAGAAAGTAAAGGTGGGCATGGATGGATATTTTTTAATCCCATTCGTCCCATTCTTATCGAAATCGCACCTTGCATCACATTCTGTGCAGCTGTTCTTTTGCCTCGCTGCAGTGCCTTGCCGAAATCCGCTTAGCCTAGCTCAGCTCTCAGCTCTGCTCAGCTGAGGGGCAAGGTGTTGTCGTGCAGCCAGCTAAATTGTATGAAAGTTCACCTCTCCTCGTTTATCCAGTCGGGTTCGTTCGTGTTGCCGCTCGGCAGACCCACGTCGAGCTCAGGATGGCGTCGAGCGGGGCGGGGCCCGCGGCTGCGGCGTCGACGGGGGCAGCGAGCACCAGCGTCGGCGCCGGGGCTGAGCCTGCGACAAGCCCCGGGCGCGGCGCGCGGCGCAAGCTTTGGAGCATCCTCGGCGAGAAGAAGAGCGAGCCGGCCGCGCTCGCGCACGCGGAGCTGCGCGCTGCGCAGAGCGAGCCGCCGCGAACGGCAGCAGCAACGCAGCAGCAGCAACAGCAACAAGAGGCGGAGGTGAAAAGGTCGTCGCCGACGGCAGCCGGACTCAAGTCGATCGCGCAGTCTCAACCGCAGCTCTCCAGCGCAGGAGGTGCGGCTGGCGGGGCACCGCATAATGAGCACGTTGTGCGTGTTAACACCGCCCAGCGTGGACGTCCAATTGAACTCAACGAGCTCATGTTTGTGCAATGTCTGCGCGACGGCCATCGCGATGGCATCAATGTGATGGAATTCAGTCCCGAGGGCATGTTCCTCGCCACCGGCGGCAAAGACGCCACGGTAGTCATTTGGCGTGTGCTGCAGCATGACAAGGAGCAATACGAGCAAACAGAGCCGCAGCCAGTTTGCGAGGGCGCCGGCAACACCTCTGGCGAGCCGCTGGGGCCCAAGCTCTTCTCGAGCGATCCATGGCAGGTCCTCCGCAAGCATACCAAGGAAATCACCTCGCTTTCTTGGTCACGCAGTCAGTTCCTCTTGTCTGGATCGGCGGATTGCACTGTTCGTCTCTGGCACGTGCAGCGAGATCAATGCCTCTACGTTTTCAGGCACCGAAACGTGGTGACGGGCGTGAGCTTTAGCCCGGAGACGGACCTGCGGTTCGCCTCAAGTGCCGAGGACGGCTACGTGCGACTATGGGATATTGAAGGTGGCGCCGATGGTATTGCCAAGGTGATCGAGATCCAAAAGATTGCTGGTGGTGTGCGTTCGCTCGCATTCTTTAACGACCCCAACGTACTGTCCGTGGGCACAGAGGACGGCGAGGTGCGATTCTTGTCGTCGGACAAGCTGGTGTTCGTCACGCAGATGGAGTGCAGGAATCGGCGTGGCATCCAAAGAAAGGGCAAACCCGTCGTCGGTCTGCAGCCATGCAGTCTGCGCGGGTCTCTGAATAAAAACTCGCAGCAGTCTGCGATTCTCGTATCGACAAAGGATTCGCGTGTAAGACTTTGTTCAATGGGCAATTATGCAGTCCTGTGTAAATTCAAGGGCGCAAGTACCACGACGTTGGACATCAAGGCACGCATCAAAGGGTCAAGCTCCCATGTTATTTCTGCTTCGGAAGACAAGTCTGTGTACATATGGAATCTGGTGGAGCAAGAACCTGACAATGCGGCGGCTGCCTCGTTGGCAAATTCCAAGAGGTTACTGGGCGCCGTGGCAAAAAAGTACAGTACATTTGAGTCCTTCCAGGGGCATTCGACCATGGTAACCCAGGCTGACTTTGCGCCTGACCGAACGCTGCGCGTCGCCCGCAAACGGACCGTCACTGGGCCCTCGCTGCACGGTTGCATCATTGTTAGCACCGATCTTCACGGCCATATCCACGTATTTGAGAACAAGCTTCCCACCCCGGATGAGGAGATTCCGGCTGCTTGACGCTAGTATCTTTTTTTCTCAATGCAATTGGATGGGCGGAGTCAAGAAGCACTTTCCTGAGGGTTTGGCGTGGTGTGCCGCGGCATGACTTGACAATCATAGAAAGAAACTAACGGTCTGTACAGCAACTCATGAAACACGACAATTCTTTTTTCTTTTTTACACTCCTTCCTCATCATTTATAATAATTAACTACTCGAGTATGCGCCGGTTCGTTTCGTCTTTGTCTGCTCCGTCATCGTCTGTTCATCAACTCCAGGCTCTAGGGTGAGGCGAAGATGTTTACACGCATTCCAACGCCCGGACCGCGCGACTGCACTTGCCGCCCGAGTGCTGGTCGATCATGAGAGCGAGGTTCTCAGCATCTTTCTCAAACACAAAGCCCACGTGCTCGTCAGAAAGATTGAGACGAAAGTCTTCGCCGCTGTCGGGTGCCCGATCGCCGACGGCGTCGGCATCTGTGAGCGTCAAGCGGAAAAACTGTCGGCCCTTGAGTTGCGTCGTGCCGTCGGGAAACACCGCCAGACGGAGACGAGCAAGATTTGCACGTAGATCGATGCCAGTCTCCTCGAACACCTCCCGCGCTGCGCCGAAGGCAGGGCTCGCGTCGTCGAAGTCAAGGTTTCCGCCCGGAAGCTGTCCATGGATGCCCTTGCGATTCTTAAACGCCTTGAGCACGAGATATCCGAGCGTGTCGTGGTGCGCAATAACAAAAGCCTTGACGACCTTGTCGCGCTCCTCGTCAGCGGCGCCGGCCTCTGCCCCGCTCGGCTTCGCCCCCTGCGCCTCGCCGTACTTGCCCAGTTTCCCATCTTGGCCGAGCAAGGCGCCTTGCTCGTCGCCATGCCCGCCGCCGCCAAAGCACAGCGCCAGGCACTGCCGCGCGCCGTCCATCGCGCCGGCCCAGCACCGCTCCAGCGCCGCGCAGGGCGCCATGGCTGCCGCCCGCCGCCCGCGTCTGCCCCTGCCGGCGCTCTCGAGCTTGCGGTTTTGCCTCGGCAGCGACGGCGCCCCTTCGACGCGCCCAGTACAGGATACATCGGATGCCGCCAGCCCGATTCATTCCGTCAACCCGGAGCTCCTGGCGGCGCGCAAGCTGGCGGAGAGACGACGCGAGCGCGTCTGCTCGGCCTCGCGGGAACATCGCGACGCAGCGCGGCGTGGCGAGACGCAGCGTCGGGAAGCTGAACGGAGCTGCAGAGATCTGTGGCCATTGGTGGACGGCGACGGCGATGGGCGGCGACGGAGCCAGGGCCCTGGGGCCCGGCGAACTCGAGGCGCTCGTCGAGCGCCTACCAGCCCTGGACTGGAGCGATGTCGAGCGTGTCGAGGGTCTCGACGACCTCCTTCGTATTGAGGCGGTGAAGATGCTGCGCGAGGGCATGCTCTCGTGCGGGTTTCCGCGCATCAGCACGGGTTGGATGGCAGGCGCGCCCATGGTTTCCATGACGCTGAAGCGCGCTCGCAAGGGTGATGCTGCGCAGGAGATGAATGCTGCTACGGCAACAAACGATTCTATGCAAAATGTGGATGCGCGGAGAGCACTTGCAGAAGCGCTACAGATCATGTTATGTCGCGCGCCGGCGAACGCCCAACCCGAAGCCGTCCACGTGAACGCGCTCATCGAAGCCTTTGCGCGCCGCACGGGTGTGGCGCTCTGTAAACTTCAATGGAATGCTCGCTCGCAGGCGGTGCGAGCCGAGTTCGGGCCCCTGAAAATCGTTGACGATCGACTCTCGGGACGCAATTTGTGGCGCTATTCGCCGAGCTACCAGCGGTTCTTCACGAGCGAGCCTCCACGCGAATACCTTGGCAACGTTGCCGACATTGTGGCCAGCGAGGTGGTAGAGAGTGTGTGGCGAGGTGTGACTACAGCTCACTACGTGGTGGACGCGAATTTGAGGGAGGTGTTGCACGCGGCGCTGTTGGACTACGTCGCGGGCGGCATCGATGGCGCTGGAGAAGCGTTTGAACCATCGACACTTGCTGGTAAGACGCTCGCAATGTACCTGCATGGGACTGCGGGCGTGGGCAAGTCCACATTTGTGGAGCTCATCGGTCGCGCACTCGAAGGCGGCTTGCAAACGCACGTGAATCCCTCGCTCCGCGTCCACGTCGTCAAGGTTCCTGTGAACTCGATGCGACCGGAGCACTTGCAGCACATTCTGCGCATTCAGGGAATCTCAGACTGGTCTGTTGAACGCATGGTGGAGCAAAGCATTGCCAAGGAGCATCTTGCCATTCTGCATCTGGAGGAACACCCTGAGGACCCAGCTGTGCAACGCCAAGTCTTTGATCTAGTCCAAGGAATGGTGGACCATTTGGTGAGCAAGTATCCGGATCGTCGCGGCCACATGATATTTGCATGGACCTCAAATTATACGCCATGTGAACACATGCAACCGAGTTTGCGTGTCGTGGTCCCTGTGCGAGCGCCTGATCACGACGCTCAATTTCGCTGGGCGCGCGAGATGCTCGAGGAAGCGTTGCACTCACGCTTCGCGGAGCAGGATAATCTGGTGGTCCATGTCGACGATGACGCGCGACCAGACTTTTGCTGTGACATGAGACCCCTCAATAGCTGGTGGAGGTCCGTGAGCTTTTTCGCGGCGGAGCTTGTTGCAGACCTTGCCGGGCGCAAGGCTTCCGGGTCAGCCTCAATGACAATTTGCGTGAAGAGTGATGACTCAGCTGTTGAGGGCCACAGCGCTTTGCAGGTTGTGGCAAGCGATGGCGCACAGACGGAGGCTCGTGTGAAGCTTTCAAGTGTGGACAGTTTCTTTTTCTGCCCGGTGACACTCTCGCCTTTGCAAGCCGTGTTGCAAATGGGTTTGCGAGGATTTTGCACCCCGACTGTCGTGCTTGTCGATCAAAGTTCGGAAGATGACGACAAGGGTGAGTCCGGCACAGAGCACTTGACGTCGCTTCGCGAAGCACTCTGTGCTGAGGCGCGTGCAGCCCCGGTAAATGAGGACGTTCATCTTCGATGGCGTAACCTCGGGATCCTTGCGGACGAGCAAGACAAGGAGAAGATTTACGGCGATGCAAGCGAGATCCGCGGTGGCTTGTATCAGTTCATTGACGACACGAACAATCCGAATGTGCGCGTGAGCGACGTTGTTGGAGACTGTTTGCTCTGTGGGAGCGAACGAGCCTGCGTTGCTCGAAGCAGAAAGCAGGGCCAGCCTGCCTGCGTGCGTGTGGCGGCGGTCGCGGCAAAGGTGACCCGTGTGGGGCAGTTTATGCTTCGGGAGCTTCTTGAGACAAGTGCGCGGTCGCGCACGCACCGTTTTAGCGTGAGCAAGCGGCACGTGTTCTTCTTTCTCGTCGCTGTTCCGGGCGAGCCCGTTTCAGAGCAGACGCGCTCACGGGCACACCTCGTGATCAAGGCGTAAGCTGTGAGTCTCATACTGGCAGAAAGTTGCAAAAAGGTCTTGGAGCCCTTGCTGCGAGCTGAATTTGAGATGAGAAAGAGGAATCACATAAGCGAATCTTGAGTTTTGTATGTCTTTGTTTGTTCGTTTGTTTGTTTGTTTTGATTTGATTTCATTTGTTTTGTTTTGTTTTGTTTTGTTTTGTTTTGTTTTGTTTTGTTTTGTTTTGTTTTGTATGCAGCCAGTCATGAATTGATAAGATTTCAAAAATTGTTCCGCTGTGTGTATGAAAGAGGGCAAAGATGTCCGCGCGGGACATCGCAACTTTCGTAACCACAAATTCCTGTTCGCCTCAAGGTAATCAGGCCAAAAAATGGCGGTCGCTTCTGGCCCCTATTCCTCGTCTGATGCTACGTGCAGTTGAAGTACTTTTCCGAAGCCATGTTCCAAGCCGTAGTCCGGCAGAGATAGCCCCAAACTTTTTTTCTGTGCGCGTTTCGCCTACTTACTTCTGATGCTTCGAGCGAGACAAATCCGAGTTCGGTTTTAAAGCTGCGTGCTTGCCTTGTCTTTTGAGAGCTTCTCACATCGTTCGATTTCACTTTCCTTTGCTCTCGAGATTATCGTCTGCGTCATGGTCATGATCCACATCCGAGTGTTTAGCATGATAGAATTACCTGGCTGGGTTACGTCATCGAAGAGAAGTTTCATTTCTTGCCCAAGGAGAAAATAAGTCTGAAATGAAGAGATGGAAGGCGGCCAATTAATGGTGGACGAGCATTGCGAGTGTCGGGCCGGCCCGGCGCTCGTTCGTATATCTCATCCACGATCGTGCAAAGGAAAGGAAAGCAAGATGCATAGTCTTCAACGTTTGTATTCTTGTTAGCAAAGTGGTATTTAGTAGATTTGGTCAACACTGAACATGTCGCGCGGTTGATTGCTCCTGGGAAGAAGGACACTTGTCTCCTGACCTGCCGGCACGCGAGGTTTGTTCGGATTTGCGGTACGGGCGAAGGAGAGGAGAAAACGAAGAGGCGCCTCCTGGGTGGGTGGACGGGTGGGTTCCTTTGTTTGTTTATCATCAGAGCGCATGAACTCCTGAAGCCGCAGGATCGACTTACTTGCGGTAGGAGATGCGGATGGAGCGGCGGGGCGCGAGGGCAGCGAGCTGCTTCTTGGACATGCCCTTCTTGGCCTCCTCGAGCTTGCGGTCCATGAACCACTGGTTGCCCTTGTTGGAGTTGGCGAAGAGGACCTTGAGGTTGTCGAGCGCGGCGGCGGCCTCCTTGAAGGCGGCGACCGAGGTCGTGACGGCGGCGTCGGCGGCCTCGCGGGACGCGACGGCAGAGGCGCGGGCCTCGGAGGCGGCCTCGGCGGCGGCTTCGGCAGCCTCGGCGGCGGCCTCGGCCTCGGCGCGGGCGGCCTCGGCGGCGGCGCGGGCCTCGGAGGCGGCCTGGGCCTCGCGCTCTGCCTTGGCGCGAGCGGCCTCGGCGGAGTTGCGGGCCTTCTCGTCGCGCTCGCGGGCCGAGGTGGCGGCCTTGCGGAGCTTGGTGGCCTCGGAGTGGCTGGCGTCGGCGGCCTTGCGCGCGGCCTGGGCGGCCTCGCGGGCAGAGACGGCCTCGGCGCGGGCCTCGGCGGCGGCGGCGGCGGCCTCGTCGGCCTCCTGGCGCTGCTTCTCGGCCTCGAGGCGGGCCTCCTCAAAAGGCTTGAGAGCGCGCTGGGCCTCGGCGCGGGCGATGGCGGCGGCCTGGGTGAACTTTTCCTGCTTGCGGACGGCGGCCTCCTGCTTCAGCTTGGCGGCCATGAGCGGGCCCGGGTCGGTGGCTTTGAGCTGGGCGAGCTCGTTCTGGGCCTTGCCGCGCTTGACAATGCCGGTGGCCTCATCGGCGATGATGCCCTCGAGGCGGGCCTCCTCGTCGGCGACGGCCTGCTCCTCGGCCTCGATCTCGTCGAGGATCTTCTGGAGCTCGTTCTGGGCGGCGATCTCGGCGTCCTCGGCCTTCTGGGCGGCCTTCTCGGCGATGGCGAAGGACTTCTCCTTCTCCTTGGCGTCGGCCTCGGCTACCTTGGCCTCGGCGGCCTCCTTGACGGCGTTGGCCTCGGCCTCCTTGGCGGCGGCCTCGGCCTCGAGGCTGGCCTGCTCGGCCTCGGCGGCGGCCTCGGCGTGGGCGCGGGCCTCGTCCTCCTTGGCGACGGCCTCCTGCTCGGCGGCGACGGCCTTCTCGTGCTGCTCGGTGGCGACGCGCTCGGCCTCGACGGCCTTGGCCTCGCTCTTGCGGGCAGCCTCCTCGGACTTCTTGGCGGCGGCCTCGGCGGACTTGGCCTCGGATGCGCGCTTCTTGGCGGCGGCCTTGGTGTCCTTGGCCTCCTTCTCCTTGGCGACGGCGTCAGCCTCCTCGGCCTTGGCGGTCTCGGCCTTGGCCTGGCAGTCGGCGAGCTGGCGCTGGGCCTCCTCGACGAGGTTGCCGGCCTCGGCGAGCTGCACGCCGCCATCGCCCTGCTCGGTGATGGAGTTCACGAGCTCCTTCCAGTCGACGCCGAACTTGTACACAAGGAACTCGGAGAGGCTGACGTACTTGTTAAAGTCCACGTCAATCTCGCGCATGACCTCGCGCATCTCCTTGACGGTGAGCGTGGAGCCGTGCTTTTCGAGCAGGCGGTGGGCCTGCACCTCGTCGAGCTCGTTGCCCTCCTCGCCCTTGGGGTCGATCTCCACGCACGTCTGGTACCACTGCCACGCCTCCTCGGCCTGCGTCTTGTCGGCGCCAATCATGATGCCCTTGGCCCAGTACGCGTTCAGAAACCACACGCACTGGTCCTTGTACGGCATGGAGTTGATCTCCTTGAACTTCTCGAGGTCGTCGCCCATCTTGCCGAAGAAGGTAAAGCCTCGCTCGGTGTGCCTGCCTGCCTGCTGCTACCTAGCGCCGAGGCGTATCTGGCTCCGCGGTGCGTGCGTGCGTGCGTGAGGACGGCGCGGGCGCGGGAGTGAGTCAAGAAGTGAGTGAGTTGCTGGTTTGCTTCTCCGCCCGCGCCGTCACGCCCTCGCCGCCCGCGCCCGCCCGGCCTCGCGTCAGAGAGAGACAGAGAGAGGCAAAGGCGGAAATGAAAGAAAAAGAAAGAAAGGAAAAGAAAGGAAAAACAGGGAAAGAAATGGGATGAAAAAAAGAAAGTAGACGCCAGGCCACCGCGCGCGCCCTCCGACGCGCCGCGTGCGTCCCCCCTGGGCGGGTGGGGCGGGCCGGGGGAGTTGAGTCTGGGAGGGACGATCGATCGATCGATCGATCGCGCCGCGATCATGATGGGTGGCAGGGCGCCCAGGCGGCGGCGCCCGGCCGCTGCAGCCGGCAGCCGCACCGCAGCCGGCAGTTGCGGGGCCGCGAGGCCGAGCTCCGGGCAGGCGGCAGCAGGCGGCAGCGGGCGGCGCGCCACTCGTTCCCCCCTCGCGCGGAGGGCGGGTGGGAGAGCGGGTCGGGATGGGGCAGTGCAGCGCGTGCACGCGCGGCACGTGCCGCGCAAGTGGGGTATAGGCAGAAAGAGCACTTGCGGGGCCGGCGCGCGCAAGTGAAAGTGTGGCGTGGACACTGCCGCTCAACTTCTTCCTGTCTCTTACCTTTCCGCTTTTTCCATTTCTTTCTTTCTTTCTTTCTTTCTTTCTTTCTTTCTTTCTTTCTTTCTTTCTTTCTTTTCTTTTTTCTTTTCCAGGTCCCTATCAGTCTGCATAGAACTATCGCGGGGCTTTTTCTTCCCGCCGGCCTCACTGCGCCAGGACTTTCTTCAACCTGCCGCGGCAGCGCGCGGCTGCCGCTCGCTGCTTCTGGCTGCCTGTCTGCCTCTGTCAGAGGCTGGAGCGGAGCGAGGGCGACCGAAGGCCGCTCGCCACCAACCAAACGCAGCGAGCGGGAAGAAGAGTATGTATGTATGTAAAACAAAAAAGAAAGCAAAAAACAACGGAAAGAAGAAGCCCAGTTGAAAATAGTTGATTGGCAGCGCAGCGGAAGAAAGTAGGAATCGCAGCGCGAGAAGTGGAAAAACGGAGACCGAAAAAGGCGGAAAAGTGACTTTCTTTTTGTGCAGCGCGTGCCGCGCACACCTGGTTTTCTTTCTTTCTTTCTTTCTTTCTTTCTTTCTTTCTTTCTTTCTTTCTTTCTTTCTTTCTTTCTTTCTTTCTTTCTTTCTTTTTCTTTCCTTTTTCTCTCCCCCGTCTCCCTCTATCGCGCGCGCTACAGCTGCCTTCCACTTGTAGCAGTTGTTACTCGAGGTGCTTACAATAGTTATGCCGCTTCTCCATCTCGTTTCCGATTTTCATTCATCAACCCATCCGTCCGCGCACACACACTCACACTCGAATGCGTGCTTGAGCAGCAGCTCCGCCCTCGAGCCCGAGCGAGCTTCGCGCCGCGTCCGCGAGACAGGCGCGCAGGCGCGCTCGCACTTCGCACTCGCGGCCGCCCGGACGCAGGCGCTGCCTGGCCTGCCGCGTGTCGCCCGCGAGAGGAGAGCGAGCGAGCGAGGGAGCGAGGGCGAGGAGCGGCGAGGCGGGCACTCGAGCGACGAGCGCGCACACCTCCCTCCCCCAGGAGCCGGGTGCACACCCTCTCGCCTCTTTCAATTTTTCGACGCAATGCAATTCGATTGTTTCGGGTCGCGCGTGCATGCATGCATGGATCCCTGCCACTCGATCAATCGAGCGAGCGAGCGAGCGACGTCCTACGAAACCCGCCGCGCCTCGTCGGCCGGTACGAGTGACGCATTAGCCTCGGCAACGTCGTCTTGCTGGCGGTTCGACGCCCGGGTCTGAACGCGAGGCGTGCGTCGCCGAAATGACCCAGGATGGGCGGGCCCGTGCTGCGTGAGTCGAGGAGGGGCCGCGCCGCCGCGACGAACGAACGGAGGGCCGCACGCGCGGTTGATCGATCGGTTCGGTCGATCGAACACCTGCCAGCTCTCAAAACCCGCGCCAAGCGAGGCTCCCGCGCTCCGGCCCAAGATGCGTGGACGGTGTCAAAGAAAGCCCAGAGCAGACGCGAGAGAGAGAGAGAGAGAGAGAGAGAGGAGAAATCCGTCCCACCGTCCTTTTTTTTATAAAGTTGTGTTGCGTTTGGATGGAATCAAGGGTGTGCGCTTCGATGCGCTGCAGCCAATCAATCGATGGATCGATCGTCACGATCTTCGATGATGAGGATGGGCGATGATCAGAATGATCAGGAGGAGGAGGAGAAGGTGATCGTGATCGTAGTGGACGTGATAAGCGATCGGGGCCTGCGCTGCCGACTGCTGAAGTGCGCACCACCCACCACCACCTGGCAGAGGCAGCTGGGGGGGATGGGATGGCTTGGGAGTGAACGAAAAAACCGATCTATCCCAGGCTAAGCGAGCTCATTGCTTCCCATCCTGCCGTGCGATGGTTCCATCCGACGAGCGAGGATCGCGCGAGCGAGCGATGAATCGCTTCGCATGCATGCCTTCATCGATGCATGCATGAATGGATGCATGCCTTCATCGATGAATGCACGCCTTCATGCGCTTGACATTAACTCGCAGACAAGCGGCTGCGGCTTGAATGTAGCGTGCACTGCACGTGCGGGCAGACGCAATTCAGGCACCGCGTGTGGACAGAGATAGCCACGAATGGTGAATGGATGGATGGAATAAGTGAATGAATGTATGGTGAGCCGTGAGCCAAAAGAAAACAAAAGAAAACAAAAGAAAACAGAAATAAAAAATCCAAAACAAGCACCCAGGCTAGGCCCGCGCACTCCATCCATCCACCCACCGATCCATTGATTCATTCCTCCCTGCCTGCAAATCGCAAGTGTAGTATGCTATGAAACCTTGTCAAAAACCCTTCTTCGCGAATCTCGCCTGCGTCTGCGAGTTGTAAAAGGATGGTCATTTCCTTCCTCTTGCCCACGACCTGCGCCGATCAATCATTCGCAGCCGCCAATCGGTCGATTAGTTGATTCGATTTCGGTCGCCCGCCGCTGCTGTGGCGGGGCCTTGGCCTCTTCGAAGCGAGGCGGAAAACGTTACTTCCACTCTTCTTTGCTGCTTTCTTCTTTCTTTGTTCTCGAGCTTTCTTTCATTTTCTGCGGCGTTGCGCTGCGCTGCGCTGCGCTGCGCTGCGCTGCGCTGCGCTGCGCTGCGCTCTTTGGCTCGACAAATGCTCGTTCGACGTGCCGTCGATAGGTGTGTGTACGCGTGTGCGCGATCGCTTGTGCATCGATTCGTCGGCTGCAGCAAGTTGTCTCCAGCCGCAGCCTCTGTCTGCCAGCCAGGTTGTTTCATCAATTGCGTCCACCAGGCTGTCAACTCACGGTTCAAGTTGTGCAAATGGAGAGAGAAAAAGGAGGCGGGGGACGCGACCTGGGCGTCCCCTCCGCGCGCGGAGCGCTGCGGCTGACGGTCCGAGCGCTCCGCTGCCGCTGTCGCTGCTGCCGCCGCCACCGTCAAGCGCTGTGCTGCGCTCGCGACCGTGAGTGCGTGCTGCGGCTGCTTCCCCGCGTTGCGGAGCACGCGCGAAAGGGGGGCGCGGCAGTGACGCTCGCCTTCGCTCATGGTTCGCTCGCACTCGTCGCAAGGCCGCACACTCCACCCTCTTTTTCACGCACGCACGCGCGGGCGCACATGCGTGCGTGAGTGCGGTTGATGATGATGTTTATACTTTTAGCGAGCAAGGGGGTGGATAGATGGATGATGTGCGAGGTCTGATAATAATTATCGGCTTGCTCACTCAACGCGGGTGTGCGCGCTGCGGGTAAAGGAAAGCGTCCGTCTCGACAGAGCTGCTTGATTTTTTCTAGTGGCCGTGGTGGCTGGCTGGCTGCCAGGAGAGCTTGGTCGCAGCTACTGCTGTTTTTCTCGCCAGGTCGATTTTTTGCGCTCGCCTGGAAAAAGTTTGCAGCCAGATGAAGTTGAGCTCTTGTGCAACAAAGTCAAAAATAAAAGGAGGTCACGGTGCCTGGCGGTGCTCTCTCGGCACCTTATTCTTCTTTTTCTTCTGCGCTGCATGTCGCAGTGGTTGGTGGCAGGCAGAACGAATGAATGATCATCAAAAGCAAGCAAACCAAGCAAACAGGACGAGGCCCGGCTGTCACGGCGTCCCGTCCTGCGCTACGCCTCGACCTGTCGACGGTGTGAGCGATACGGCCAACGGCCTAACTGTAAAAAAGATGTAAGACCGTCCGCCCGAAACAACCGCTGCCAGCTGCAGCGATCGCTCGATCGCTCGACCAGGCCACCAAGCATCCCCGCCCCGCGGACCACTCCGTTCGCCGAGCTGAGTTCTTGCTCGCTGTCGCCTTTTTTCTGGTGGTTGTGGTGGTGGTGGTGGTTGTTGCTGCCGCCGTCTTGGAACAAGGGGGTGTGCACTCGCTGTGACTGCGTCCCGGCGAAGCCGGGCTCGCGCCATCTCGCACGTGCTGCGTGCGTGCGTGCGACTCGCAGAACTTGACGCCCGCCATTGCCAGTGGACGCTGCCGGACGCCGGCCCGCAGGCCGGACGGTCACGGCGCAGCGTCTTGTTTCCACTGCGCAGAACGTGAGTCGCGGTGTCAGTGCTGCAGCTGCCGGCCCGGCTGTTCGACTGCTGCTGCTGCTGCTGCAAAAAGGCATGCATTTCATCGCAAGCATTGACTTGCCTTGACGGCATACATGGGAAGCTTGCGGAGGTCGAGGAATAGCAACCAAGCAGCGGAGACGGAAGTCGGAGGCGGACCAGACTCCGGACCGACTTTGCGCCTTGGAAACCAAAAGCAAGATTGAAGGTATGTCGCATGTGAGTGGCAAAACGTCTCTCCTTGTGGTCATGTTTCTCACTGCCGAAGGCGGACGCAGTGGCTTGCGCGGCCGACCGGTCGAATGGAGTGAATACCTCGAATCTGATGGAGCGCTCGTGAGCAACTAGGCCTAAGCAAGCAACTTGAAGCGAGCGAGCGAGCGATGATGATGCATTTTTATTGGTTTTTCCACCATCGTTCTCGGCAGGGCGGCCACACCACAACAAGCACGGGCGTGGCCTGCGAGAGTTTGTTGCGCTATACGTTCAAGTTGGAGAGGACAGCGCTCGCGCAAAGCGGTCCAGATTGCGGCATCCGAGAGCTGCCCAGCCTGAGTGATGAGAGTCCACTGCAGGCTTTTAAAGTAGGTTCCGCTCTCGACTACGCCTAGAACTGACTGCAAGGTCTGCATGAAAAATGTCGTGGTCTAATTAGCATGCATGGCATCGCCGCAATCACAGTGCTCTCGGAAAAGCTACGTTCGCGTTGGTTGCAACTTGAAGCTTTCTTGCGTTGCGGTCGTTTACCCGGGCAGAAGAAAACAGTCGTTTCCTGTTCTCTCATCATGAAAAATAGGACCAATACTTTCTGCAATCGCGAGCGATCGCAAGTATCTTTGTGAGAACCCGGACCTTGACGTGCGTGAGGTAAGCGAAAGAGAAAGGAAAGGCAAGGCGAGGGAGGGAAAGTAGCGCAGACGCAATGGCGTGGCGCTGCTCCGCGGCAAGCAACACGGAACTTGTGGCCAACCTGCACAAGCATGGCCTGTGCAAGACGGAAAGCGTCCTCGAGGCTCTGCGCGCAACCGACCGACAACACTATGCCCCGAGCAGTGCATACGAGGACGCGCCGCAGTACATTGGGCATGGGGCGACAATCTCAGCGCCCCATATGCATGCCTGGGCGCTCGAGCTCCTCTCGTCTGTTCTTGATCGCCCTCGCGCCGCGGTTCTTGACGTTGGCTGCGGATCCGGCTATCTTACTGCGTGCCTGCACCGCATGGTTGCCCCGCGAGGAGGCACCACCGTTGCCATCGACTACCTTCCCGCGCTCGTTGAAATGACGCGCGAAAACTTGCACAAAGACGATGCGGCGCTCGCAGACGCCATCAAGCTCCATGTCGGGGATGGCTGGCAAGGCAGCCCGCAAGACGGGCCCTTTGACGCCATTCATGTCGGTGCCGCCGCCGATGGTCTCCCGCAGGCACTCGTTGACCAACTTCGTCCTGGAGGGCGCATGATCATCCCTGTCGGCCCTCAAGACGGTGACCAGCATCTCTTTCAATACGACAAGGATACCGAGGGAAAACTCACGTCCAAAATCATTACTGGTGTCAGATACGTGCCTCTCGTGCGCGCACACTCGTGAAGACGCTGCTCTGGCTACTACTACTTTTGCTGCTGCTGCTGCTGCTGCCACGGTCGCTGCCGCTTGAGCGTGTATATACTTTTTATGCTTCTCATGATCGCGTCGCACTTTGCTTGATGACGATCTTCCGTTCTCTCTGTTTCTCTCTCTGTTTCTCTCTCTCTCTCTCACTCAAGGCTTTCGCTTCTCTTGCATGCATGCCAACTCAACGCAGAATCTCCGCAAGGTTGACGCGTGTCTTGCCATCTTCTCGGATCAATCGCGTCCAGTCAAGCGAGCAATTGTGTATCACATCCAGCGCTGAAGATTGCGCTTGCATGTGCATCTGCCCCGACGACCCAGACCCTTGCTGACCTTGTTGCTGTTGCTGTTGCTGCTGCTGTTGCTGCTGCTGCCGCTGCAGTAGTTGCTGCTGCGTTGGCTGGATACGAGGCAGCTTGACAACGCGCTGACAGGATCCTTGAATGCCCAAAAGACCAGAGAAAAATCCGACACTACCACCCGTGTTCCAAACCCTGATTGCCGATTCTTGCGCTGCATATGACACCATCCTTTCGCCATCAGCAGGGTCCAGAAAAACGGCCGAAACAGGACCCGCATGGCCTTCAAGAATACGCCACTTGGTTGCCGTGCGCAAATCGTAAATCAAAATGATCGAGTCCACCGTGCCCACCGCGAAACGCTGCGACTGCTGATGAAACGAGACCATCGGATACCGCTTCACAAGCTGATGGAGGACAATCGTGCTAAACTTGAGACATGCCTTGCGAATCTCGCTCTCTGAAGGATCCAGAGTCTTGATCACGATCTCCACAACCGCCGGAAGGTGCCGCAACAATGCGACCGGATGCCGCTTAATGAACTTGCTCAACGCCATCAAAGCTTGTCTGTGTCGCCCCGGACGAACAGCGTCGCGACCCACGGTCTCAATGAACACAAGGGGCTGGACTGTCGCAATCTCAAACAGGGCGCGTTGACATCCTGTCGCCGTTGACGCCGACATTGACGTCTGCGCTCCACCTGCGCCCGATCGCTGCTGCCCCTGCTGCAGCTGTTGCTGCATTTGCCCCTGCGATTTCGAGGACGACGATCCTTGCTCCTGCTGCCCAAAGGGCCCGACCAAGTCAAGTGTCATAATCAGGTCACTAATGAGCCCCGAGAGATCCTCAATGTACGGGCGCCACACGTAAAACCCGCGCGCCAAAAGTTCCGCCGCAATGATAGTGTCCTCGTTGTTGCGCTCCGCCACAAAGCGTCGCAAGGCCCCGGCCACGAGCCGCGCAGACGACGGCGCGAGATCCTCCGGGTGCGTCACACCCATCATGCCCAGCACCACAACCGCGTGTCTATCAAGCCCATCGGAAAGGTGCAAACGCGCCGCCCATTGCGCCGTGCGCGCCACGCGCATTGGGGCAGGCATGCGCTCCACAGAAACCTGAAGCAGCAAGCGAGCAGCCACGTGCACATCCTCGCTCGAACGTGTGCTCAGGACAAATTGACTCATCATATCCAGACATGGAAACATGTACTGCCTCTCCATGATGAGTCGATCGGGGAAAACAATGCCATAATGCGACACGAGGCTCGACATGAGTGCTTGCTGCCGCTCGTCCAGCGAGTCCGAAGCCAGCAAGCTAATGAATAGCGAAATGAGACCCAACGTCTGTGAAGCAGTAAAGCGGTCCGAACACACCCACCGACGCGAGTTATCTGCTAGTACAACAAACATGTCCGCACTCGGCAATGCATGCACAAGAAACCGAAAACGATCATGGGAAGGCGCCTTCACGCGAAGAATTTTCTCGACCTGGGCGTCCAGGTCCGTGTCCAAACCCCACTCGAGAAAGAAACTCATAAGCGATAGCAGAGACGCCGTACACGTTGTGACCTCGTGCATGTGCAGCGTCCAAATCTTGAGCCCCAGCACGGGCTCAAGAAACGAGATACCCGCCCCGCATGCCAAACTCTCGTCGTGCAATGACGTCGACGTCGAAGTTACTTGCCGCGAGGACCGAATGCCAGGAATCGGCGCGAGCGATGAACTTGCCGACGACGTCGACTCCGTACGCCGCCGAATCTCTGCAGCCGTAATCGACGCCTGAGGTGCGGACTGCCGCGTTTCTTGCACGCTTGGTGGTGCCGGCGGATACACGCCATACACATACGGTGATGTATAGAGCGTGCTGTTTTTCAGTACCCGCTGAGAAATCAGGTCAAAGCTCCAATCATTCCCGAGCTCCACATGAAAAGGAGATGCCCATCGAAGCGCGTTGGCGTCCACATTAGCGGGACCCAGGTACACCCTGTACACTTGCTCATACGAATCATTCAGTATGACCAGAGCTTTGTCAAAGAACTCGTCCACGATGCAGAGCTTTCCATCTGCAAAAGGTGAAATCGACATGGCGTCCACACTCTGCAGATTGATGCGAATGTCCAAAATAAAGTTCGTCTCAAGTGTCGTCAGGTCGAGCTCAAACAAACTAATTACAGACGAGTTGCTCGCAGCGATCACAACATGGTACAAATCCCTGCTCCGAATCGGCCATTCCACAGAAAGGTTTTCCTCACTCTCAGCTTCGCCTTGGGAATTTGAATTCATCTTCTCGTTCCTTTGTTGGCGAAAGCGTTGCGACTTTTGCGATCCTGAATATGAACGCGACGAGCGATCCCATGACGGGTCCGGGGCCGGTTTGCACGTGATCACCTGTCGCTGAGGTGGCGGCGCCCGGCAGGCTCTTTGCGTATCTGCATTTGCTGGTGCTGGTGTTGCTGCTGGTGTTGCTGCTGGTGCTGGTGCCTCCTCGATGGGCGGTAATTCTGCGTCGTCGCCTAAAGACGTCTCATTCTGTGCTGTATTGTTTTCTCCTTTTTCTTGCTGCGCATCAAGCGTGGCTTCTCCCGTCGTTGCGTGAAACGAAGAGTCTCCCCAAGGAAGCTCGTGTGCACGGTAAGCCCGCAAAACGCGCCGTCGACGTTTGCCACGCGGGTGTGCGGGTCGCGAATCCACGCCAGCGTCATTGCCCTCGGGCCCGCCCTGCTCCAAGCAGAGAAAAACCTCAGAGGAACCCAACTGTACGACGTGCACGACACGCGATCGGCCAAGATTAAGCCCCCAGCTCTCCACGCGGCCATCGAAGCGCGCAATCTCTTCAGCAACAACGTTAAGCTTCGAGGGCGAGAGAATCACGTCGCGGTCCGCGGAGGCATCCATTGGCGCAAAAGACATTGACTCAAAGTCGAATATGCGTAACTGGCCCGTTTCCATCTCGCAAATGAGCCTACATGGTTGAGCGGGCGTGGGGTCGCTGCACTCGATTGAGCGAAAGCACGTCGCCCCGACGTCATACAAGAGGCTCCGAGTCTCTGCGTCAATGATGGACACGGTGCTTGCTGTGCGGCTCATGACAATGCACAAATACTGCTTGTCAGGAACAAAGACGCTTGATTTTAGGTACCCAGCTCGCCGGCCAAACTTTCGCTTGAACAGACATTGGCCCTTTTCCAGCTCCCACCAGCAGACGGTTCCGCTGGCATCAATACTCACGAGTATAATGTCATTTCCGAGCAAGACGATCCACACGCCTCGCACGCAAAATCCATCATGGCCCAAAAATGCATACTGGAGTTTGCCACTGTGGTACACGTTGATGAGCCCATGCGCAAAGCCAACGGCGCGGATCTCGCCGCTCCGTGCGTGCGCTGTTGGTTCGCTTTCGGGCTCTTCTTCCTCCGTATATACGCAGACGCCAAGCCACAAACTATCCTCGCTCGCGCGTTGGCTCGCCTGGACCCAGGTCGCGCCGCTGCTCGCTGGTCCCGAGCCAGCTCCAGCTGCGCCCGACATCATGCCCGAGCTGCTCGCGCTCACGGAGAGCCCGCCCGACCCCGACCCGCCGGAAGCGAGTTTTGGGGATTCCATTGCGGACGTCGAGACCGTGCTCGTCTGCATTCAACCCAGCCCGGCCTCGTCGGCCAGCGGCCAGGGCGCTCGCTCGCCCAGCTCGCCGGGCTCCTCGTCCCGAGGCTTCGCGCGAGGTCGTCTCGAGTCGCAGCAGATACAGCAGCAGCTCTGCTGCGCCTCGTCCCCGACGCAAGCGAGCGAGCAAGCGAGCGAGCGGGCGGGCGAGCGAGCTCTCGCCGCCGAGGCAGGCCCGCCGAGGTCCTCGCCGCGGCGCTGCAGCGGCGCCCGCGGGCGCGGCCGGCCGGGTCTGGCGCCGCGCCGCGTCGCGTCGCGGTCGGTTCGATCTCGCCTTTCTTCGATGTCGCCCTCCTCTCGCGCCGCGCCTCGGCGGGCTGCGCGACCGCCGGCCGGTCGCGGCGCGGGCGCGGCGGCCGGTGGGTCTGTCGGGCGGTCGGGCGCCCGCGGGCTGCGAGAAGCGGAGCGCGAATGCGCGCGGGAGCGAGGCTCGCGAGGAGGCCTCGCGGAAGGGCAATTTGGATTTTATCGTCAGAACTGGGAAGAGACCTAAGGGAGCGGATAGGCCGCGACGCAGGCCCGCTGTCCCCGCGCGGCGACGAACCTGAGAGCGCTCGCGACGCTGCGCGGGGAAGGAGGGGAGAAGAGGGGAGACGGGGAGGGGGAGGCGCTACGGCGAGGCGCGGACGCGCTGCAGCACGCAGGGCTGGCCGAGAGGCGCCTCGCACCAAAAGGCGGTCCCGTGGACGCCGGGGTCGAGCACGCGGCCCGCGTCGCCGTCGACGCGGAACTCCTTCCAGCGAGCGCCGCCACTGGCCGCGCTCTCCGGCACGTAGCAGTGGGCACCGCCGGCGCCCTCGCTCAGTACAGGGCAGACGAGCAGGTCCGCGCCGAGCATAAACTGGTGACGCAGGCGAAAGGTCGCCGGGTCATTGGGGAACTCAACCCAGACGCCGCGCATCATGGGCACTCCTGTGCGTCGCGCGTCGGCGAGAAGACGTCTTTTCAGCGGCCAGAGATCCTCGTGCATACGAAGGAGACCTTGCACGTCTTTTCGGCCGCATAAAGCGTCAAGCTGGAGCGCTGCGGGCAGAGGCCGCTGCGAGAGGCCCATACCTGAGTGAGTAAGTAATGTTGGGCTGGCAAAGACCGCGAGCTCGAGCCAGCGAATCATAAGATCCGTGGATCGAGTGAAGCGCATGAGCCCAAACGAGTCCCACGTCCTGTAGACGCCACCAATGTACGATGCTGTTGCTGGCATTCCTGCAATCCCAGAGTTTAAAATCCCCGTGAGTGCGCTCGCAAGACCATCGTGCGCGTCCCAAGTCATGAGCTGCTCACCCGTTGTGTGCAGCTGCACGTACGGAAGTGATCGCAACGTAGCTGTACGAGAAATCACCAGTGCGTCATCACCAGCAACGCGCCGACCTGCCGCAGCCGAGGTCTCCAGCCACTTTCCCGCATAGCGAATGTGCGCTTCCGTATTGCCTGTGGCCACTGCAAAAGTGTTTGTCTTCTTGGCTACCGGGTATCCATCGCCGTGGTCCGCAACCCAGCCATCAGACCAACGTCCTGCGTGCACCAGCACATCCTCATACCACGCTTGGCAGTCGGCGTCAAGAAGATTTATGATTCCATAGCGTAAACTTCCCTCCACGTCCACAGCTTTGACGACCGGGTTACCGACATCCTCGTCCACCACAAGACACCCATTGGCAAGAGCGTCTGCGTACGTGCTATTGGGCGACGCACTTGCGCTCACCGGATGTGCGTGCTGCATCGTTGCTGCAACGTATGGACTAAAGTATGCAAGTACTCTTAATCCTGGGTACGACTCTCGCAAGCGATCCACAAAGTCGTCGATATTGGGATAACGGGCATTGTCTGGTGTCCAGTCAAGTGATGGCGAGTACCCAAAGCCCGTGCTCACCACGCCAGCCCAATCGCGCAATATCACAGCCGCAACAGAAACATTGGCTGAACTGTACCGCTTCAAGGTTGTTTCCACAGCGTGCACTCCGCCACCAGCCGTGACAATTATACCTTGTCCTGCCCAGGCAGGCAGCGAGCTCGATGCGGCGAACTCTCGGCGTTTTTCATCTTCGTACATGCTCGAATGGTCTGACAAGGTATCCAGACGTTGCATCTCTCCATCACGTTGCTCGTCCTGCGAGAGGCCTTGGAGCATGTTGCGCTGATGAGCAGCTAAGATGCTGCGAGTCCAATTTTCTGCGCCTGGCTGTAGAATCGCAGAGAACGACGCATCAAACATCGCCAGATTTTTTATGCGCGGCGTAATCACCTCCATGCCAATACGATCGGTTTCAATCAGGTCAAAGACTGTCATGAAGTCGTGATGCATGGCCGCAGCGCGACCGCGCGAAGTCACGTACGATGGTATGGCTGTGTGCACATGCTGCCAGCTTCCACCTGTGTCCTCGTTAAATCTGTTCATGAAAAAGGTAAAGGGTTGCAATCCACGCCCATACCCTTTATTACTTGCGATCACCGGAATGCATCCTTGCGCAAAGTTAGAGTACGAAAGCTGTGTCCCAAAACCAAGCAACTGCTCTTCCGCGTCGCGGGCATACACAATGTAGACGCGCGAGCCATCATGAAGGACGTCGTTGGTAAATGTGATATTTACATGCATTGTGAAGCTTGCTGATTGCGGATACACGTCTTGTTCTTTTCCTGATGCATCTTCCCGAGCAGCAAAGGTGACCTCGTAGGGAAGCACATGTGAAGGTGTGTGAAGGTCGCCAACGATCTGAACCCGATTCCCCGATAACAAACGTGCCTCACGAATCGTCTGCTTTCCGCTGAGGGAATGCACGGTATCAGAAAAGTAAAAGATGTTCACGATAGACCACGATACCATCGATGCAGTCCCTGCGGCAATAAACGACTCTCCGCGCACGCTTTGCCAGACTGTATTTCCTGGTGAGAGACGGTCGTGAATCACTACCGTCGTGGACTCCAGGTCGGGAGACTCGGACCGAAACTCGAGCTGCAAGGCGTCACCCAAAGGAAATGACGAGCGAACGGAAGACTCCAAGACGAGCTTGCGCCGTGGAGCATAGGGATCGCCGAGCGCCGAGATGCACTGCGAATTGGGTTCAAAAGAGTAAAAAGAGAGAATCAGCGAAAAAGAGCAAACCGCGAGCGCAAGAATATAAGCGCTGCATCCAAAGACAAACGGGGCGTGCGAGGCGCGACAAAATGAAGCTGCTGCGTTTGCGATAGAGTCTCGGGAGAAACCACGTCTTCGTCGCTCCTGCGGCGCACGAATATCCCACTCGACGTCGGAAGACCCAACATTATGAAACTCATCCGAGTCAGTGTCTCCATGCTCGTTGTCCGCTTCATCTTCTTCTCTTTCTTGTTGATGTTCTTCACTGACAGTTCTGTGAAAAACTTCAGCATGCTGCTCGACATCGCCAGGGATAACACTCGCTCGTGCATTGTTGTGTTCGCGCGGCATGCTGGTAACCTCGGCTCTTTCGTCGTCCTCCTCTTCAGCAGCAGGGTCCGCGAGAAGAGGTGTCTGCAGCGCTTGATTTGCTGCTTGCTCTCCGTGATTCTCCTCGGTCATTGATCCAAGCGGTGGACGACGGCGGCGCTGCGGAAGAAGACGAAGCAGGAAAGCAAGACAAGCGTGTTCCTCGAATGGAAAGGAGCTCACATAGCCGATGCCTGCCAGCAAAACACTGATGACAAGCATGCGCTGCGCCGTCAACCAGAATGCACCCGTCCAGTTTGCTCCTGTATAATAGGCGTCCGAGGCAGCATTGGAACGATACACCAGGAGCACCAGGAGGCAGCCCAAGCACAGCTGGATGGCTCGAATAAAGGTGCCCACGCTGACAAAGCGCCAAAAGACCACGGCCGCGGGAACAGAGACAAAGACGTAAAGCACGGCGACAGCTGCAATGATTCCGCGCAGCGCTACGCCCGGAACAGGCGGGTCCCAGGCATTTGGCACCGCTGGCTCGGTCCAACCGTAGTCGAAGACAAGGCATAAGAGGCCCAAGCCGCCGGCTGCAAGCTGCAAGGTGCCGCCATCGCACAGCAGCTGCAAGAACCCTGTCGAGCGCCCGGCGCCCGCTGGTCGCATCCTCCCTCGCTCGCCGCTGGTGTCGCGCGTCCCCGACGCGTCTCGGCGAGGTCCCGAACTGCGTCGCGCCCGCCCACGGGATTGAGGCTCAAGTCTCCTTCGGCGGGGCCCCGAGGCCGCGCCGCTGCTGGCCTCGACGCGCCGGCGCCGGCCTCACCGCCCGCACTGCCCGTCGCGCTCCTCGACGCTGCGCCGCGGGCGCGCAGACCGGAGAAGCGAGTCGTCGATGATGCAGAATTGGAATTCTTCTTCCACGGCGGCGGCGGCGGGTGAATGATTTCTTTGGACAACCCATTTTGGCCTTACGTGACAGGCACGGGCTGTCCGAGATGGTCTTCCTCGGTCGAGAGCTCGGAAAGACGAGACAGGCCGAAACGGGCCGTCCGAGAGGGAGACTGCCAAAGGTTGCCGTGTTGTGTGGCAATTCATTTCTGGGGATAGGCCTAGAGGTGATAAACGAAGCAAAGACCGTTTCCATACTGCTTTCTTTTATTATCGTTCCTCGCGTCGAGGCTACGCTACCTATATACCTACCTACCATGCTTACTCAAGTTTGCGACGTTTGTTGCTCTTATTAGAGTGGCCAGAAGGAAACGGCGGTGGAATAAAGTCGACTTCCACCAGAAATTGACTGATGAGCGGTACTCGTATGAAGATGTCGCGGATTTCCGCTCTCGCAGCCACGATGCGATCCTGAAACTTAGCGATCCTTTGAAGCTTTGCGATCACATGCGGAGATGCTTCGCCGTCCGCTGAAATCGTGCTCGAAGAAGCAGTCCCAGAGCTCAGAGCGATTCCATCGTGTGGTGGCCGCAACTCCTCAAAAGCTGACATGAGACAGATGCGAGAGCAAATATATAAAGTGAATCTCATCTCCAACAGACTTTTTTCCAGGACTTGCAGCTGGGCACGCAACTTTGCCATCGTTGCGTTGAGGCGAAAGTGATACTCCATGACATCTGCCCAGGGGTTCATCACTTCCTCTCCGTCTTCATCATCGTCTTCCTCGTCCTCGTTCGCCATGTCGGCGAACATACCCATTCCCAGGAATTCGACGTCCCCGGTAACCATGAAATTCGCTTCCAGGGCAGAAGAAAGTGCTTCGATCCCGACGCGACCCATATTTTTGAAGTTCAAGCTGTGCAAAGACGGTGCAAGTCAGTCGAAGGGTAAGAAAATGAGAGAAGAGCGCGTGCCGTGCGAGGGAAAAGAATAGAAGAAGAAGAAGAAGAAGAAAAACGTACCCTATCTGTGTCAATGTTTTGCTGCGGCGGAGCAAGTTGGCCAACGCGAGGGCTCCCTCGTCGGTGACTGTCACATTGTTGACACTGCGCGAGAGTAAATACAAATGTTGCGCGGACAACCATTGCCGAACCGTTAGTCAAACAACGCACATAGCTGGTTGCATGATTGTCCGATGGTGACGTACCTGAACTCTCGTGCGTAAGGACTCTCGATAAGGGCATTTGCAAGTGCCGTCACGCCGCGATCCGTAAGCGACGTTGCAAACATGCTGCGCGTCACAAAATCAATGGTGCGCGGGCGAAGACGTCAGTGACTTGGAACAAAGCACTTGGTAGTCTCTCGCGACCGCGATCATGTGAAAAACGTACTCGATCACCCGCAAACTTCCGAGCCGGCCGGCGACGGCTAGCGCACCGGCGTCTCCTACATTTTTGTTGTTTCCGAGCCTGTCAGCGATTTGAATTCAGCGATTTGTTAGGTTGCCGATCAAGCGATTTTGAATGATAACTCTCTTTCATCATTTCTGAGACAACGTACAAGAGTGCTTGAAGTGTTCCGAGGCCTTCCGCGAGACCTTGCGTGCCCACTTCACCGATGTGGTTGTACCAGAGACTATGTTGAAGCGAAAGTGCGTCGGTCAGAGCTCGTGCATATGGGAGATGATATTGTGACACTGAAGCGCAGCGTCAACGTACATGAGATCTTGAAGGACTTTGTTCGTTTTCAGGCAAGCACCGAGCGCGCAGGCTCCAGCATCCCCGATTTGGTTGTCCCCAAGACTGAGAATATATCGTATAAGCACGGCACAGCACAGCGCAGCATGAAAGGTCAGCTTCTGGTTCTCAACTTGCGTAGATGTTGTGGAGAAAGGTAAAACGTACTCGATAATCCTTAAGCGTGGGTGAGTCCCGAGTCCGCGGCTCAACGCCGCGGCGCCAGCATCGCCTAATTCATTCTCGCCCAATCTGTCTCGCAGAATTTGATTGCGTCAGTCAGTGAAACTTGATCGCGAAAGAGGGCGGCCACTTCGTTAGAAAAACGTACAAAAGCTTCTCCAAAGTTGTGTTTTGAGCGAGCCCAGCGCCCAGTGCGTTGGCACCTTCTGCGCCAATTTTGTTGTGCTTCAAACTGCAGGTTATTGGATCAGGTACGGAACGGTCAGTCAAACGTGCTTCGAAAAAATCGCGTGACGTAGGCGCACTTACTTGAGCAAAACAAGATGACGAGTTGCAGCGAGCCCTGTGGCAATGCAAGCGGCACCGTGATTGCCAAGCCCGCATTCGTGCAAGCTGCGAGAGAAGAAAGAGATACATAAAGAGAACATGTTAGAGGAAGAGGCGTTTTTACTTCTATTCCCCCCCCTCTCTTTCCGTGAATCGGCCGAGTTCAACTTACTTGAGTTGTTGCAGCCTATTAGAATTCATTATTGTCGTGAGGCTGTTGATACCAGCTACATTTGGATTCAGGCTACATAGACTGCGAGAGCAAAGGCACATGGATGTTAACGTGAGAGCGCGAAGAACAATTTGTCGCAAGCACAGAAAACGTACTTGAGGTATTCGAGAGAAGGATGCTCTCCGGCGCTCTTACACAAAGCGGCAAAGCCTTCGTCACTAATTGGGTTTTTCCAAAGTCTATGAGCATCGGAAAATTGTTAGTTTGTGTGCGTGTATACGAAAGAGAAGAACGGCCGGCACTCGCATTTAAAGAGGACTTGTCCGGAAAAACGTACTCTAATCGTAAAAGACGAGGGTGGCGCAGCACGCCATCTGCGAGCGTCTGTGCGCCCGCGTTATCGATGTTGTTTCGCACAAGTCTGGACACAGTGGCGCTGGTTAGTAAAACTATGCTCATTGCGTGGGGCAAAGGGCAAGGAAAGGGTGAACGGGTGCTGCGGCGGTGTACGTACACGAACTCTTCGAGAGACTCATTATGCTCCAGAAAGAGATCCACAAGAGTCATGGCGTGCAGTCTGTTGTTTGTCAAGCTTTGAATTTATCGCGAAGGAATGAGTTGTCAGCACATGGACGATCTTGAAATAAGAGGCAACAGGGTTGCCTACGAATACCTTTCGCTCGACTTACTCTAGCACGCGCAAGTTCTCGCAACTGCTCAGGGCATCGTACAGGCGCGCGGCAGCGGCATCGTCGAGTCCTAATTTCTCAAGTCTGTGTACAGATATTCCAAATAATGGAAGTCAGCATTTTTGTGCACGAGAGTTCGGGTTCATAGCATTTTGTGAAGATAAATCAAACATGCAAGGTCGGGTATTAAGGGGTACGTACCGTAACGTTTTCAGGCTTTGATTTGCGCGGAAAGAGTCGAAGAGGAGCTGCGTCACAGGATGACAGACAACTTCGTAATTCGGTGTTCCTTGGCACGAAAGGCTTCTCATGAAGAAATCGACCAAAAGCGAGGAGAAATGGGTATACAGTCACGTTAGTTCGCACAGCGAGTCACGACTTTTGTGCTGTCAAGAAGCTGCTTTCATGGAAGAGTATCATCATACGTACTAGAGCTCTCGGAGCGAGGTTGAGTGTGTGATGCCTCGAGCCAGATGAGGCAGACCTTCTATGCCAAGCTTGCAGCAATCGACTCTGTGCGGCCGTGGAAGGATATGAGGTGAGCATCTGATTCATTGCGAGTGTGCGGGGAGAAGGAGTTGATCGACAGAGAGTCAAAGCAAAGGGGGCTGAGATGAATGGGACTGACTGTCTGATGGAAACTTACTCCAGGACACGAAGGGACGTTGAACTCTGCAAAAGGTCTCCAAGGGCCTTCCCGCCGATGTCACCTGCTGTTTCTCCACGCAAGCTGTAGAAAAGCCAGCAAGTCGTGGGCAACGAAAGATTAGTGAAGGAGTCAGTAAGAACTGAGCGGGCTCGTAACGTTTGGGGCCCGGTCTGGTCTACCTTGCCGAGGACTGAAGTTTGAGTTCTTTTGGCACTTACGAGAGTTTTTGCAGCATTGGGAAAGACTCGAGCGTCGATGCGACCGCCGCGACATGTTCGGCGAGGAGATTATTTTGATCAAGACTGCGCAGGAAGCGTGTTATGTTTTCGCTGTGTCAGTTCTTGCCGCCGGCACAACAAAAGGAGGGTCGAAACGATCCGAAGCGAAGCGACGCGAGGTCGGTCTCCGCTGATGTGCGCAAGAAGAGGATTCTGCTTTATTGACGTACCCGATCTCCCGGACTGAGAGAGCCTTTCTCACTTCGGCTTCGATTTCGTCGACGGAATTCGTCACGAGCTTCACCGTGGTGACCCTTTCGCTCAGCTCGGTGGTGTCTGGGAAAAGGTTGGAGTTGGTGACCCTGCGAGGATGCTCTTTCTCTGTCAGCTAGATTCGGCCCATCTCCTCGTGTGCTCTGCGGTACATATCACCACAGATAGGAAGCGAAACCTACTTCACGGTCTTGAGAGTTTTCCCAAGTGCTCGAAAAACCTGTGCCAGCTCGGGCGCCGCGAGGTTCCCGTGTATCCTGCATCCGCAAGGCCGCCAGGCAAGGCCGTCAGCTCTCCCGCTCCTGCGTCGGCCCCTCCTCCCTCCCTCCCTCCCTCCCTCCCTCCCTGGGCGAGCTCCTCGCCGCTTACACAATCAACTCGCAGACGCGCACGTGCGCTGCACGAAGCCCGGCCCCCTCGATCGAGCGCCCTGTCCCCTCGCCCGCGCTCCGCACCGCGCCCTCGGCGCCTTCCTCTCCCTCCCGCCCACGTACCAGACCTCCTCGCCGCCGCGCAGCACCTCGTGCGCCATGGCCGCGCGCGCCGCGATGGCGCTCTGCCGCGGCCTGTGCTCTGCTCTGCTCCCTCCCTCTCCCGTCCTGTCCTGTCCTCTGCTCTCCTCTTCTCTTCTCAGCTCCGCGCAGGACCGGCACGCCGCGGCAGTCGCGACGCGCGCGGTCCCGCCCCGCCGCGGCCGCTGCGCTGCGTGGTGCGCTGCGTGGTGCGCTCTCTGCTGCGCGCGGAGCGGGCTCGGCACGTGCTCGTGGGATGCGGCTGCGGCTGCGGCGGCGGGATGGCGGGCATGGCGATGACGATGGCGATGGCGATGGCGATGGCGAGGCGGCGCGCGCCCGTCTTGAGGACGCGGCTGGCTGGCGGCGGCTGCAGGCGGGCCGCAACCGTTCGCGCGCTGGCGGGCTGGTTCCTTCCTTTTCCTTTCCTTTGCTTTCCTTTCCACGAGTCGCGGTCGCTCGTTCGTGCGTGCGCGTGCGTGGATATGGATGAGCGTTCTCTTCCCCGCGAGAGACCGCGAAGTGGTGCTCGCCGCTCCCGCTGCTCGGCGACGCTGCTCGCGCCTCCGCGGGCACGCAGCGGGGGCGCGCGGCGCGGCAGGCAGGCAGGCAGGGTCGCGTCGCCGGCGCGGCCGCGAGCGAGGGAGCAGCGCATGCGGCCGGCAGCGGAAGCGTCTTGGCGTTGGGCGGAAGGGATGGCATCTTGAGGCCGGGCTTGCGTCAGCATGACGTCAGACGCAGCCAAGCCGCCATCGCCGCTGGCAAGGAGCAGTCGAGGCGAGCGAGCGAAGCCTGCGGAGCTCGACGACGCGCCACCGTGTCGTGGCCGTCCGTCGACATCATCGACATCGCCGCCGCTGCCGCTGCTGCAGTGCTGCTCGCGTCGTCCGGAGCGAGGCTTCGTTCGCTGCGCGGGCTACCCAGCCACCCAGCAGAAGTGGGTCCGCACCCGCGGTCCCGTGCCTCCGGGAGGAAGCTTTGGGACGTTACGACGCGACAGAGAACTCTGTTACTTACTGTTACTCCTTACAACGCAAGTCTAGGGCGTGAGGTCACGCGAGCCAGCGCGCTCGTTAGAGGGAAAGAGGGAGAGCGTGAGAGAGGGAGGGAGGCAGGCAGCGATCGCGGTCTCTTAGCGCGTCTGGCGCTGAGGATCTTTCTTGCTTGCCCTCTGCAGCTGCCAACAACTCCACCAGCACCACTGGCAGCAGAAAGAGGCGGCGAAGGCTAGGCCGAGAAGCGACTTGTCAAACTTGAACGGCCCATCAACGACGTCAGCTGCGTATTGCAGTTGCTGGCAGTTGCTGATGGCCCCTTTCAGGCCTAGAATGATTGTATGGACAAGAAAACAAGAGGGAAGGAAGCGGATTGACAATGTGAAAAAAGAAAAAAGAAAAAAATGCAGGCCTAGTTTACTCGTCGATCTCCTTGTAGAGCTTCTCAATGATGTCCTCGTAGTGCTCCTTGGCTGCCGCACGCTTGATCTTCTGCGTGGCCGTAGTGATGCCCTCGACCTCCGTAAAAGGCCTGGTTTCAATGTGAAAAGCACGCACGCGCTCAAAACCCTTGAGACCCGCGGCGTCAGCCTGCTTGTCGAGCTCATCCTGGATGCGATCGTGGAGCTCCTTCGAGTCCTCCATCTGCAATCCAACCTCAGAGACGACGTCCGCGTCAGGGTGAATGATGGCAACAAGGTTGGACTTTTCAGAGTCACCGTACACGAACATGGACTCGAGCAAATCGGCGCGGCAGTAAGCGTTCTCAACCTTTTCAGGCGCCACGTACTCGCCTTGGGCGAGCTTGAAAAGATTCTTCTTGCGGTCAATAATCTTGAGCATTCCATCCTCGGTCCACATACCAATGTCGCCCGTCAGGCACCAGCCGTCCTTGGTGAGAGTCTCTTCCGTCTTCTCCTTCATCTTGTAGTAGCCCTTGAAGACGTTCGGGCCGCGGAAGCAGATCTCGCCCCGTCCCAGGCACGGAACGCCATTGTGCTCCGTGTCGGTGGCCTTGTAGCCCATGTCGTCGACGTTGGTGAGACGCACTTCGTTGCACGGCGCAGGAATGCCCACGTGGCCGCTGGACAGGTCTTCCGGGTGGGTAAGGGAAATCACGCATGAGCTCTCGGTCGATCCAAAGGCATTGAGCACGGGGATGCCCAGCATGCAGCGGAAAAAGTCGAGAACCTCGCCTGTAATGGGCGCTGATCCGACGGCAATGATGCGCGTGCGGTCGAGGCCAATCTTCTTCTTGAGCGCGTCGAAAACGACCCGGTCAAAGACTTGATCCGAAAGCGGCTTCTTGGAGCGCGCAGTCACCTCGCCCTCGGAGCTGCTGAAGTCCACGCTGGGCTCCTGGTGCGACTTGGTGCGCAGCGCCTTTTCAAAGAGCCACTGTTGGAGACCTCCGGCGCGCTCCACGTCCTCGTCGCTGCCCCCAGCAATTTGCCGGATGATGCGGCCTGTGCGCAGGTCCTCGACCTTGTCCTTGACAGTGCGCTGGAACAGCCACGAGGTCACGGTAGAGTCCTCGAGCAGGGCATTGAGCTTGTCGCGCGTCGTCACGCCGTGAAGGTTCTCCAATTTGGCCTGAAGGGCATTCTCAAAGATGACCTGCTTGGCGCCGCCCGTCTCCCGCACCTTGGACCAGATCGAGTCGTGCATCTTGTTGAGCAGACGGGGCACCGTGGGAAAGATGGTGGGCCGCAGGGCCTTGAGATCTGCCAAGATAGCCTTGGAGGAACCCCGGAAAAATCCCACGGAGGCGCCGCCATACAGCATGGCGTACATGAGTGCGCGCTCGAAAATATGCGCCAATGGCAAGTATGAAAGGTGAACGTCGTCTTCGTGCACATCGATACCAAAGCGGCGCAGACTGGCCACAGCCGAGATGATGCTGCTGTGCGTAATGAGGACGCCCTTGGGAGTTCCCGTGGACCCGCTCGTGTAGCAGAGTACCGCGAGGTCGTCGCCGCTCGGGAGATCAAGCGGGCCTTCATGCGCCTCGCCAAGCTCCTCGACATCGGCAACCGTGTACACTTTGACCTCGGCGTCAGCGCCGATCTTGCGGAGCTCGTCAAGGCGGGCGTCGCCAAGGTCCTCATCGAGGAGAATGATGGTGCTGAGCTGCTTCATGACCTCCTCGGACTTGGACAGCGTGTCCTCGAGCTCGCTGCTCGTGCAGACAATGACCTCCATCTGGGTCTGGTCGATGATGTGCTCGACGGCCTCGGTGCCGAGTGTCGCGTACAGGGGCACGGGCACGATGCGCTGGGCCATGGCGCCGATCTCACACATGACGACGCCAGGGCGGTTTACTGCAAAGAAGCCAAGCAGCTTGTGGCCCTCGTCGTTGGCGTGGACTACGTCAAGGTGCACGACGCCGTGCGAAAAGGCCATGGCGTGCTTGTGCACTTCATTGTAGGTCATGAACGAGAACGGCCCAGGTTCGCCATCCTCGCCAACTGGGCGGCTACCCAGGCATGGGCGGTCCCCGCGTTTATCGACCGAGCGTCGAAAAACCTCAAACAGCGTGCGCATCCCCTCGACAGAGAGCTCAGGCCCGAACGGCATCGCGCAGCGCCGGATTGGGCCCAGACCCAGGTCAGGCCGCCCAGAATCCAGCACCTCAACCGTCGCAAGGGGTTTGTCCTTCTTGGCTGCTGCTGCTGCCTTGGCGCCCGATCCGGCGCCATCCTTGCCTCCGCTGCCCATCGCGCGCTCCCGGTCGTCCCGATCTCCGACGATACCTCGATCCTTGCCCTCTGCCGCGGTCTTCTCGGCCTGCCCAAGGGACGTAGTACGCGCTCGCGATCTGCTTCTCGAGTTCGGGCTTTGCCGGCCCAGCCTCATCTCATCCCCTTGAAGCCATGGCATGCTGCCGGAGCGGCGCTCAGCTCAGCTCTGCTCAGCTCTTCTATAGCTCGAGTTGCCCAGTGCAGCATATCTGGACCAGCCCCTCCCCGCTTCCCTCTCCGTCCTGCTCTCGGTGAGGCTCTCGGCCTCCCCTTCATCGGCCTCCGCCGTCAGCGTTCTGCGGTCGAACTTGAAGCTCTCGGCGTCGAGGTCGGCGCCGAGCGTTCCCGTTCTGTACAGAACGGCATCGTGTTTTGCTGCTGCCGCTCCTTGCAGTTGCTGTGCCAGGCAGCCATGGCGGGCCGTGCCGGCCTCGTGCAGCCGCAGCAGGCTGTAGCAGTAGCAAGCGCAGCAGTGGCAGTGCATGGAAGATGGTCCAAAGGCTGGCTGGCGCGGAGGAGGCTGTAGAGGTGCGTCCGCATCGCTGATGTCGAGGACTGATGTTGGAGCTCCAGCCGCAGCTGGCTAGCTTAGGTTTATAGCTGGCTGCACAGCGACCCGACCCGCCGCTAGGGGCGCGAGGAGACCAAGCTCCGGTGCGCCGCGCACAAGGTGGAGACGCATGCGCTGCGGTCTGAGCGGAGAGCTTGCGCAGCCCCGCCAGGCGACGGTCGATGGCCGATGGTCGAGATCGACCTGCTTTGTTTGCTCACCAAGAATGCTTGCGCTGTCGCATGGTGTGGTGTGGCTGTCAGCCCTGCGAGACGCCAAGCTTCGGGAGCGGGCACTGGCGGCAATCGCGAGGGGAGCGTGGCCCGCCGCGCAGCGAGGGGCTCGAGCCTGGGGGAAAGGGGACCGTATGTCGAGGCGAGCGGCGGATACGAAGAAGAGTTTGTCCGCAGCCGGACGGGCGCGAGACGACGACGGCCTCCGTCTCAAGTCGATTGATTGGCGGCCAAGAGACTCGCACGGCCGCCGCTCGCAGTTACGCGGGTCACGCTGAAAGCGACGGAAAGGGCCATGCAGAGATGGACGCGACGATCTAGAGCACCTTTATGGAGGGCCAGAAGCTGGTTTGCGGACGAAAAGACGCACTTTTCCACGACTTCTACGAACAAAGGGCGCAAACACTCGCGAGGTGACGACGACTGCAGATTGCAGCCGCGATGTAAGGCCTGCACGCTTGAGCGAGCAGGGCTCAGACTCGATGGCAAAGCCGACGACCATGATCACAATGGAAGCTTGTGGATTGGCCCCCGCGATGGCAGCTCAAATACAGCTGTTGCGCTGCATGAAGCTTGGCAGAAACCGGCGCGCCCTCCCATCGATGTCTCCGTCCCTCCCGGCCTCGACATCATGTACGAAAACGAAGAGCTTGTGGTGATCAACAAGCCCTCTGGCCTCCTCTCGGCCCCTGGTCGAGGACCAGACAAAACGGACTCGGTGGTAACACGCGCGCAAGCAATTCTCGGCAAAGCTTTTCTCGTACATCGGCTCGATCAGGCCACAAGTGGATTGCTCGTGCTTGCACGAACCAAGGTTGTCGAGAAAGAGCTTTTTGCTTGCTTTCGCGAACGAAATGTGGGCAAAGCGTACATTGCCCGCGTTAAAGGCACACTGTTGCGCTCCCAAGGGATCATCGAGCTGCCTCTTCTCAATGATTGGTTGTATCGGCCTTTGCAAAAGGTCTGCTTTGAAATGGGTAAGCCGAGCAAGACACGTTTTCGCGTTTTGCACGCTGGCGACAAGACTTCAACGTTGCGTCTGGAACCCGTGACGGGCCGCTCCCATCAGCTGCGAGTACATCTCGCCGCGCTCGGCCACCCCATTATTGGCGATGACCTCTACAACGAAGATTTTGACCCTGATGCCGGCGAAAATCTCCACTTGCATGCCACAGAATTGCATCTTGGTGGCCGCTTTTCCAGCTCCATCTCGCTCACCTGTCCACCGCCCTTTTCCCTTCGAGGCAATTAATCTTGTGTGCGGCAGTCCAATCCCAATGATTGGATTCGGCAGGCCAAAACAGGGAGAAGAATGAGAAGGCACATTGTCGGCAAGTGGCACCTCCCCAACCTTTGTACATACATTTTGTGCTCCAATGATGGTTGGCCTGTTACTTAAAGAGATCGCATGTAGACAGACACAGGCTTTTTGAAATTGCCTTGCATGGCGATGATTGAGGCCAGCCTAACTTATGCAAAATGAATATTGACAAGGACGCCTTCTTCGCGTACATCACAGCGCCAAGGTTACTTACCGCGACGTTGTTCAGCGCAGCGTTGGCATAAGGAGAATCTGCGGTCAAACTTTGAAAAGAAAACAGCGAGGCAGAAACTTAACAATCTTTTTTCATTCTTCTTTCTTCTTTGTTCCTAGCTCTCCTTTTTGACATCGGCGGTCTTTTGTTTCTTGATTTTCTTCTTTGCAGCATCGTCATCCGAGTCGGAGCCCGAGTCATCACTTGAGTCAGATCCCGAGCCCGAGCCCGAGCTAGAACCAGAACCAGAGCCAGAGCCAGACGAAGATGATGAGTCTGAGACTTCGGCATCATCCTCCTTCTTGACTTTTGCGTCCTTTTTCTTGGGCTTCTTTTCAGTCGTACTCTTGGCTTCCTTTTTGACGGCTCCATCAGCCGTGCCCTCTTCCTTTTTCTTGGCTTCGTAAGCTTTCATGTCTTGCGCGTACTTTTCCTTTAGCTTGGCGGCCTCTTCCTCGTAGGGAACTTTGTCCTCGTCAGAGAGCGCCTTCCACTTCTCGGAGAGCTCTGCAAAAGAATACTTCACATCTCCCTTGGCCTGCTCGCGAACATGCGCGCTGTAAAGCTGGTAACTATTCGAAGGTTTCTTGGGCGCGTTGGGGTCGCGCTCCTTCTTGGTCTTCTTTTTCCTCTTTTTGGCACCCTTTTCATCGTCGCCGCCATCGTCATCGTCGACAATCTCCATGCCCTTGCTATCATAACCGGATGGTGGCTTGTAGTCGGCCATTTCTTGCTCGAAGCGTTCCTTGTCCTTCTTCGCAAGACGAGTGAACTTCTCCTTGTCTTCATCAGAGATGGCCTTCCACTTGGAGGCGATCTCGGCCATATCAATGCCACTCTGCTCGGCTCGCTGCGCATCGCTAAAATGCATGTAGGCTGTCTTGGCGCGGGCTGGCGCGTTCGGGTCGCGCTTCTTCTTGGTCTTCTTTTGCTTCTTGGTCTTTTTCTTAACGTCGTTGTCACCGTCGTCATCATCGTCACCGCCGCCGCCCTCCGAGGACCTGCGCTTGCGTTTGGCTTCCTTCTCCTTCTTCTTGGCGCGCTCCTTTCTGCGTTTGCGCTTACCGCTGGGGTCGGCATCATCATCATCATCGCCGTCAGCATCATCCTTGAGCGCCCCACCCGTGAGGCCATCGTCAGAGGCAAGACTGACATCCGAGTCATCCGAGTCCGAGTCCGAGGCGTGCTGCTCATCGTCGCTCTGAAAGTCCTCGTCCTCTGAAGCAGATTCATCGGCGCCGAGTTGGGCCATAATGTTCGGCTCATTGGCACCCTCCTCCGCATCGGCGGCGGCGGCCTTGGGATCCTTGATGCGGATGTTCTTGTTGTTGAGAAAGTTATATAGGGGAGCGTAGTCGCGCTTGTCAATGTGATTGAACGTGTACGTCTGCGGCTGCGCGCCGGCCACGGACCGCAATGTCACAAACAAGTCGAACCCCCGAGTCACCGCCCCGGCTCCCGAATTGCCCGTGCGCTGAAAGTCGATGACGTCAATGTCCTCGTAGCGAAAGTACGTTGCGGGCTTGTGAATGAAGAAGAAGGCGCGCTGCAGCGGAAAGAGAAGACCATTCGATGTTCCGAGCGAGCACTTGACACACTTGGCCTCGGTAGAAGAGGTGAAGTTGCCTGGAACGAAACACTTTTTCCCCGCAAGGTACTTGAAGATCTTGGCTACAATATCGGGCAGGTTGCCCGACATAATCTCCTGCAGGTTGTTATCATACTTTTCCTTGAGCTCCTCCTTTGTCATGTTGAGATGAATCTCCTCGTCACGGCGCTCGAGCTGCATTACCAGGTGGCGATGCCGCACCTTACCCTGGGTCAAAGGGTCCGAGAGGGAAATCACAAAACAATCCGACTGACCCTCAGGTCGCGGCAGCAGGAACATGCGCGTGATGTGCTTGTACATGACCGTGTAGCTGTAGGTGCGACCGGTCATGCGGAAGAACTTGGTGTGCATCTCCACCTCGTAGCGTCCACGAGGGCTCAAGAAAGTGCCAATTTCCTCGGGGAATCGGCAGATGAAGTCGCCCGCCGACGTGCGCTGGATGCCAGAGGCCGAGACAATCTCCTGCTGCAGAGCCTCGCTCAGGTCCTCTTCGTGCTCGCCAGGTGGAACGTACAGCTTCATTTCGATGAGCACTTCATCTTCACGTTGCCCTGTGTCGTCCACGTCGAACTGGAGTTCCACCTCATTCTTGGACGGCGCGGCGCACTGTGAAAGGGTCTGCAACGGGATGTCGAGTGCAATGCGCCCATTGTACTTGAGCGCGATTGCCTTGCGAGTGGAGTCGACGTTCAGTTCGCCGGCATTAATGCCTGCAGCGCTGAGCTTTTGCTTCGGGAGCTCCTTGACGCCGTAGTGCTCGGCAAAGACGTGCTGGAAGGTGTCGTAGTCACCGCGTTTGAAGCCGTCAAAGCGCTCATACGCAGGTTTCTCGGCAGCCTTCTTCTTGGCAACAGCCGCATCGTCTTTGCCTTCCTCGTCCTTTTTGGCGTCGACCTCGTTCTCATCGTCGTCGTCGTCGTCATCGTCGTCGTCGCCACCACTCTCGCGGCCCATAAACACCTGGAGCGTCGCGTTTCGTCCGCAGACGGTCCAGTTCGCGTCGGCGATATCGGCGGGCTTGATGACAATGGTTTTCGCTGACGCGTCGCCAGAGCTCGGTCGCCAAAGGAGCCCTTCATAGCTCAGCACAAAGTGCCCATTCTCGCGAGAGTTGGTCGTGTTCACCACGTTGCTGTACTGGTGGCGCTCTCCGGCCATGGTGCTTGTTCACGCGGACAGGCAGGCAGGCAGACAGATAGACAGACCGACAGAGACAGACACGGCGTTGAATTGAGGAAGCAATCAACCGATCGAGTGATGGAGAAGCGCGTCCGCTTGATCTCGATTTCGCCACGCTCGCAGCTCTCGCGCGGGTGGTTAGTAGACGAGCAGGTGCTCGCTCAAATGAACTGCACGAACGAACGAACGAAGGACCGCCCGGCGCCGAGGCGCTCGTGCCGAAGGCAGAGGTCGAGCGCGCGCTGCGTCTGCGCTCCCTGGCCGGTAAGCGGACGCCCTCGCGCCCGCGCCTCTCTCTCTCGCGCGCGCGCGCAGGCTCGCGCCGCGGCGTCGCGTCCAAGCCTCGCGCTCTCTGCTCTGGCTGGCTGCCCGCGGATTTGAATTTGGCTTCTCGCCGCTTTGCGCCACTTCGCCGGCCCCTTTCTCTACTTACGGGGCGCATTCTCGACTTGCGCGCCGCCGATAGCCCACTCGCCCGCGCTGGATCGACGGCCTAACCACCGCTGCTGCATTTGCGCCCCGCCAATGCCGACTTGCAAGCGCGCCGACACAGTCGACTATTTGACGCACAAGTCGCCCTGGTCGCAGGCACGGTGGTTAGACACCGCGGCCGCGTCGCGGCGCGCGGACGAGGCCTAACGGTGACGCAAAATGCGTTGCGCATCTTGAGATCATGATGAGAGTGTCACAGGCAGCGCGTGAGGGGGTGGGTAGCCGGGCATGCAGGAGAGTGTCCCGCCGTGTTGAGATCTGGCTTGTTTGCTGGAGAGTCTCTGCTTTGCTTCTCCTGGCCTTGGTATGAAGTCGCAGTTCTTCGAATGATGTGTCTGCTTGCTGCTGCTGCCAGCAGCAGCGGCGATGACATCTTCGCGAGAGTCACGAAGCAAACTCTGCCTGCGAATTGTCCCGGGCACGCATGCCATTGGCACGCGCCCTTGAACAGTATAAAGGAAAGAATGCTGGCCAAAGGAAGGAAGATTTAGGCAGTAGATGGATGGGCGGGCAGGTATCCGTCCATTCGCCCGCCAGCTCGATTGACTGGCTGGTGCTGATCTCCAAGAAAGCAACGCAAGCAACAATACTGCTATTGTTTCAGCCAGGATTGCTTGCTCCTCGCGGAAGTGGGCCACCAATCAGACGATTCGTCAACAAGCGTCCCTGAGCTAGCCACCAGCATCATGACGTCGGCAAGGACGCAAGCAGCTTGCATACTGCGTGCGACCCACTGCCACTGGCCGTGGCCTACGTCGTCTACTTCGATCATGGGGAAAACGTGCATTTGCGTCCGCAGCCGCGACATCCATTTCCTTTTTTTCTTCTACTTCAGGCAGCGAAACACTGTGCATTCGTGGCCCCAATATATGCCTTTTCTCCTGGTAGATAATCGAGGTGCTGTGCTTTCGAACTTCTTCCTTCTTTCTTCACTTTTTCTCTGTCACGGTTGGCCATCGGGGTGACGGCTGGGTGGCTGGCCAGGTGGTTGGTTGTCGAGGGCTGCAGCCGCATCACGAATTTAGAAAAGGGAAGCCGCTTTTCCATTCCTGGCGCCAGCCACACCAGAAATCCAATCTGTCAGACAAAGGAAACCAAACCAAACTTGTCGTCCGCAGCCGCAGGCAACGGCGTCGCTTACACAGATGATGGTGACCGCCAATGATCCGCGCTCGAGCGACAGCGACACTTCCCTGCAGTGGCCGGGGCGGCACGTGCATGCGCGCTCTCTTCTGTGACTTGCGCTCCCCCAGTCACGCCTGAGCCGCGCACGCGCCGACATGCGCTTGCCTTCCCACAGCCACGTCCCGCCCGCCCTTTCCCGCCTAGATCAAGTCTCCGCAGCAGGACCTCTCTGCGGGGGCGGCCCGTGCATCGCCCCCAGCACCGCGATCCGTCTGCGTCCCCTTCACGGCCACCAGCTCGCGCCGCAAGACGACACAGCGCCGCGTCCCCGCCGGCCAGACGCGGCTGCCGCGCGCTTCGCCGCCAGTGGCCGGCCGCGAGGCGACCGCCTGCAGAGGCCGCCGCTCGCAGGCGCCGACGAAACTGTCAAGCTCTTCTACTTTCACTTGCTCTCTGCAGCTAATCGATCATTCGGTAGACATGGTGGCTGGTCGAGGGAGAAGAAGCCAGTTGGCCGGTCAGCCAACCACGAATTTTCGAAGTTGTGACGTTCGTTACGAGTCGTTCTGGGGCCGCCCGGATCACGACGGAGCCGGAGCTGCCGCCCCACCCCGATCGAGCTCGAACTTCACGCGTGCCGCCTCGGGCCGGAGACGCCGCGCCGGCGTGCTGCAGCTAGGTGCGAGTGCCGCTGCCTGCACGAGGGAGTGATCTTGGGAACACGCGTGTCGCGACGCACGGGCCGCGAATCGTTGAAGAATGATGCATACTCGAAGGACCGAAGGGGACGCGCGCCCGTTCAGAATTAATCTCACTTGTTTTCTTCGGAACAATGTGGCGACATGTTCCGAACTCCTGCAAAAGGTTCTGTCTGAAGTATCGACTGCATGGGACATTGGGTGCGTCGGCGAGGGATCGATCGATTTGAGTGGCTGTGGTCTGCAGCTGCAGCTGCAGCTGCTGCTTTGGCTGCTGCTGCACGCAACGGTAGCTACCCCCTACCTGGAAGAAGGCACGCGCGCAGCCATGCTTGAGGACGAGAAATGAAAGGGAGAGATGCACGCCGCCAAAGCCCCGGCCTAACCCACGCTTGCATTCTCAATCTCTGCTTCTGTCTCTTTGTTCCCATTGCTCTGGCTTGAAATTGATCGAAGGAGGCCATTTGGCTGCTGCCGAGCAAGGGAGCAGCAAATCCAATTCTCGCGCTCGAGGCGCTCAGCAAACCTGAAACCTGGAAATCCCTGACGCGACCGAACGGAGCAATCCGCAAGCCGGGAAAGGGGAGGCTGCTCCAAGCGAATCGTAAGCAAGAACAATGACCACCCTTAAGGATGCTGCACGCACGGCGTGCAAGCTTCTCGCTCTTCTCGCCGCCTGGGCTTGCGCTTCGTACGGCATCGTTGTTGTACTTTGGTCTGAAGACAAGAGTGTCACGGAGAAAGCCGGAGAAGTATTCGAGATCGAACCCATGCGTTCCACGCAGTCGTACTTTGCCGCGGCTCTCGTTGGCATCATGACTGCCGTGGGCGCCGCCTTCACTGCAATCTATCTGCATCTGCATCACCCCAAGCCGGGCAAGGGGGCTGGCTGGCGCCGTCTTTCGCTCATGGCATGGAAAACTGTTGACGTGCCGTTCATGGGACGTCTTGCCGTCATCGAGATCTTTTTGCTTCTTCTCTGGGTTGGCCTTCAATGCATGACCATGTACCATTTCTACTTGAACTGGGTTGACAGAATGCTCAGCAGAGGCCGTGAATACACCCTCAAGTTGAAATTCTTCGGTATCTGCCGCATGTTTGGAGCCGGTCTCGGAGTCAACCTTGCGTTTTTCATGATCCCTGTTTCCAAGCACTCGTTTTGGCTCGAGCTCGCGGATGTCGGCTTTGAGCGCGCGGTTCGGATTCACCGCTGGCTCGGCGTGCTTGTTATCGTCATGTCCCTCGGTCACCTTTTTCTGGGCATCGCCACCTACGTAGAAGACAGCAACCTCTTTTGGTGCATGGGTTGGACGTCCGAACAACCAGATGAGACGCTTTGCAGGCCCAAGCTTGTCAAGATCAACATTTACGGCGAAGTGGCAATTGCAGGAGGCATTCTGATTGGGATCACCTCCTTTCCCATTGTACGCCGCTACTCGTATCAGCTCTTTTACTACTCGCATCTCATTGGCGCTTTCCTCTTTTTCGCCTTTGGAATTGTGCACGACAAGAACACCTTTTACTATCTCTTTCCAGGCATCGTCACCTACGCCGTCGACAAGGTCATCTCGACCGGTCGTCGCGCTCGCTCTTGCAGTCTTTTGCATGCTAGCGTCAACGCCGACACCGCCTGCACCAAGCTCGAGGTAGCCGTGGCGCACGACACTCCGTTGCCTCGCCAGGGTCACTGGTACCATATCAACATCAAGGAAGCCTCTGCGCTCGAGTGGCACCCCATGAGCGTCGCGGAAACAAACGAGCAGGCCCACTCCATCACCTTTTACATTCGCCACACCGGAAACTGGTCCACGCGTGTGGGCGAGGTCGCATCCAGCCGTGAGGGCAACGAGCTAACGGTCAGACTTGACGGCCCCTTTGGTGGTACCCACACGGATAAGAGTGGGTACATGGCTAACGACGCAGCAGCCTTCGTCTCGGGTGGTATCGGAATTACAGCTCACCTTCTCGGCGCCAAGGCCGCGATTGATTCCGGGGCCTTTCGTCATGTGGCGCTGCGCTGGTTCGTCACGAGCCGCGCGTTTGTTTCACAGCATGCGCACTCTCTCAAGTATCTGGCCGACAAGGGTGCTGACGTTCACGTGTACGTCACGCGCGACGCCATTGCGGATGAAGGGGCCGTGTCTCAACCTTCGCACGTGTGGAACTTTGACGGCGAAAGCGGGAAACTTCGCCGGTTCTCGACGACCTTTAGCTCGCCCTTGGCCAAGTGCTCTATGTCGGCTGCGGCCGCAGTTGCCTTTATTTGGGGCATGTGGAAAACTGCCGTCTGGCTTGACAAGGACGCACAGAGTGAACTGACCCTTGGCGCGAACCGCGGTGCTGCGCTGGCGTTTTCGGTCCTTGCTTGTTTCGCTGGCGCTTTGATTGTCGCTGTCGTTACAATTATCGTCAACTTTGGTCTCTCCAAAATGGGCGCTTCTCGCGCGCCTTCGCCGCAGGCCAAGCCTGTCGCCAAGGCAGCTGCGGGTTTTGAGGGTCCCGAACTCGAACGCGCGAGCACCCATGCGTCTTCGGAGGATTCCTCCGAGGCATCGTCTCAGGATGGGGAACTTGCCATTCGGGATGTCTCCGAGATGTACGTCAAGTCCGTTTTCGACATTGAAGACTTGGTCTCGCAGGGCAAGCCTTCTCTGGACGAAGTGATGGCGACGCTTGCGGAGACTATTGCCGTGAAGACTTCAGGCAGTCAGGTTCACAATGCTGGCGTCACCATTTGCGGGCCTTGTGCTCTTGTGGACGGTGTCGTGGACGCTGCCAAGGCTGCTAACGCCAAGGGCAACGTACGCTTCATCATTGACGAAGAGGAGTACGCCTTTTAAAAAGCAGAAGCAAGGTCCCCGCGACAATACAATTCAAGCCACTCCATTTGCTTGCTCAACCGGTTGACTGCTTGCTCGATCGATTGCTTGCCTGCAAAAGCGCTGCTTGCTTACTTGCTTACTGAAAGTGTTCAAGAGCTCTTTTCAAAAACTCCGAATCCACCTCTCAGAAGCAAGGCTTTCTCTACCACGTGCAATTTTTATTCCAATTCAGAAATAACAGCATTTTCATCATGTCTGCATCCTATTTGGGCCTAGAGGCCTACCTCGTCTTTTATTTTGTTCTTTCTGTGCCATCCTGAATGAAGCCGTGCCAACCTAGAAAAGGGTAAAAGCAAGCGGCGTCAGCAGCTTTCCCTTAAACCCTCTACGTAGTACTACAACGGCGTGCCGGTCAGCCTGAACCCGACCCTGCCCAGCATTCCCACCGACGTCGCCCGTATTTCTCTCTTTCGATGTCTCCAGCAAATCTCGTCGTCGACGGCCGCAGGGTTCAGGGCCTTCCTTCGCGCATCCCGTATTCGCTGCGCTGTGGCCCACAAGCCGCTCGGGCAGCACGCGCGGGCACGCGAAGCACACGTGCGGGCGCTCTTGTGGGGCAGCTGTGGGTCACCCCCCGCCACGCAAAGTCGGGCGATCGAGGAAGAGCACGAGCGCATCGACTGCAGCTGGCTGGCCGCAGACCTCGAGCGCCGCGCCCTCGCTCGCCCGCGAGGGAGGGAGGAAGGGCCGCTCGCGAGGGCCGAGCGTCGCGCTCGCTCGCGATCATATCCTCGGGGCCCCTTCTACGCGCGTGCGAGGCGCGTGCACTCGCGAGGCGAGGCGAGGGCATTCACCGCGGAGCCTCGACAGGACGGCGCCGCTCGCGACCTCCACGCGCACGGCGCGTGCTAGGAGGAGCGGGCTCGCGGCCGTGCTTGAGCCGCCACGCTCCGCCCTGCTCCGCCGCGCCCTGCACGCCGCCTGGATTCGCTGCAAGGTAGGAGCGCTGGCCGCGGCATGCTGCAAAGCGGGAAAGGAGGGTGCCACGACCTTGAGCTCGAGCTCCCGGAGAAGAACTACAAGCAGCAGACGCTTCCCAGGACGGCCAACTTTGGAACGTTTGACAAAAAGGAAACCCCCTCTCGCGCAGAAATTGTGACGAGGGCGGCAAACGCGATTGTTCAAGGTCTTGAGGTGAGCGAGAAAAGTCACGCGAGTATGGGGCTTGCGGCGAAGCTGCGCACGAGCGCGAACGCTGCGTTTTTGGTGGGTGCGTGGGCATGCGTGGCCCTTGGCGGCGCCTTTCTCATCTTTGAGAATGACAAGAGCTTTTCTCGAGTAATGTCGGAATACCTTGAAATCGAAGGATTGCACCATTCGGCGCTCGCCGTGGGTCTGTTGGTCGTCTTCACTGCATTCGGTGGTGTCTTTGTCGCTGGGCACCTGGCACTGCGCCGGTCAAAACCCGGTGCTGCGCGGTGTCGCCGATGCTCAACATGGACATGGCGCATGGTCGAAGTTCCGTTCTTTGGGCGCATGGCCCTTGCTGAGATCACGCTTATGCTGGCATGGATTCTACTTCAGTCCATTACCATGATGCAGTACTTTATCAAATTAAAGGAGCACCATAGCTCTCACGGGGAAGGAATGACTACCAAGACTATTTTGATGGGCCTTTGCTGCATGTTCGGCATTGGCTTTGGTGTGAACCTGGCTGTTCTCATGCTCCCTGTCTCCAAACACTCGTTCTGGTTGGAGCTTCTCGACGTTGGATTTGAGCGTGCTGTCCGCGTTCACCGCTGGATTGGAGTCCTGGTCATGACTCTTATCGTGCTTCACGCGCTTTTCGCTGTGCTGACCTACATTCACGTGGAGAGCCTCGCGTACTGCATGGGCTGGAGCAGCGTGTCACCAGGAGATGATGCGTACTGTCAACCTGTGCTCGTCAAAATCAATATCTACGGCGAGATCGCGTTTGCCGGAGGCATTCTTCTCAGCGTCACATCCCTGCCCGCGGTGCGACGCTTTTCCTACCAGCTATTCTACTACTCGCATGTAATTGGCGCGGTGTTATTTTTTGGGTTTGGCATCATCCACTTTTCGTCGACATTGACATACTTTTTGCCCAGTCTCGCCACGTACGTTGCCGACAAAGTTATCTCGACATGGCGACGGGCGCGCTCTTGCTTGTTGCTGCATTACAGCGTCAATGACGAAATAGACTGCACCAAATTGGAGATCGCACTTGATCAAGACACGCCACTGCCTCGTCAGGGCCACTGGTACCACGTCAATGTCAAGGAAGCCTCCGTGCTTCAGTGGCACCCCATGAGTGTGGCCGAAACCAATGCTGAGGAGCACTCCATCGTTTTTTACATTCGGCACGACGGTGACTGGTCGAGTCGGCTCGGCAGTGTTGCTCGGGCTCGGGCGCTGCAGCAAGAAGGTCTCACAGTCCGTCTGGACGGCCCTTTCGGAGGAACGCACACGCGTCATAGTGGGTACATGAATAACGACGCGGCCGTCTTTGTCTGCGGCGGAATCGGCATCACAGCCCATGCGCTCGCTGTCGAAGCGGCCGTGGCGTCAGACTGTTTCCAGCTCGTCGCGCTCCGCTGGTTTGTCACCAGAAAAGCCTTTTTGGATCAGCACACAGCCGTGCTTGAGCGACTTGCGGGCATGGGCGCCGACGTTCAGGTACACATTACCCGTGGGGCCGACGTCGAACGCGAGGCAAGTTTGCAGCCTGCCACACGATGGTCGGAGTCATCATTATTGAGGAGGTCCAGGTGGCGCTACGCGACGAACCTGGACTCTGGCATTGCCAAAGCGATTGTAACTGCTGCCGCAGCTCTTTCGCTGGTGGGGGCCCTTCGCAATCAGGGCACCAAGAACCCTGGGCATCACCATCACGACCATACGCAGGAGAATTTTTTCCTCGAGCACGCCAAGAACTTGACTTTCATCGTTGGCATGTGTGTATTGATCACAGTGGCCGTGGCCATCAAGCTTTCGATTGTAACAAAAGCGTTGCGTATTCTCTGCCCGGACAAGATGTTTCGAGCATGGACTCGCGTCGCCAAGAAGCTAAGTCTGAGTGACGCGGAGCTGGCGCTTACGTCTCCGGACCCGCTTGAGCGGCAACGATTTCTCATCGATGGCGGCTCCCTGCCGAGTACTCCCGCGTCAGGCGAGTTACTCTCTGTGAGCTATGGACGCCCACGACTCGAAGACGTTTTCGCCGAGCTCGCTTCAAACTTGGAGGAACGCTCCACTGGCATCCGTCTCGCTGGCGTCTCTCTTTGCGGCCCAGAGCGCCTTGTCAACGGGTCGATCCTGGCCGCAAACACTGTGTCGAATAATTCGACTGTATCCTTTATCATTGATGAGGAAGAGTACTCATTCTAAAGACGGTGGCGTCAATACTGCAATCGTGACGGCTGTTGTTGATGGTGCCGACAGCGACGACGATATCCAAACTGACAATGACGACGAAATTGTTATAGAAGATGGGGATGATGATGTTGATAGATTGATAAATGGATGGATGGGGGTATACTACCAAGGCCTTGAATGCTGGCCTTGGCTGACCTATGAGTAAGCAAATGTTTTGAATGCAGACACCTTTGCGCCGCACCTTGATTTGTGAAAGAAAGTCGAACTAAATAAATCGTGCTTCGTCTCGATCAAGATAAAAGAAAAATTGTTGACTATGATGGTGTTGCTGGTGAAGATACCGCCGAATTTGGCGTCGTGTTTTTGTCTGTGCCTGGAGGTGTTTCTGGAGAGGCGAGCTGGGCTGATCCCGTTGACGCGTTGTCGCTCTCGCCGTCCGACTCCTCGCCGCCGGCATCTTCGTTTGGCATTGCAGCATGTCGTCGCTGCAAGACTTCGCGGTGGAGGGCCTTCCACTCGTTGCGGTTCCTGCGAACCTGGCGGAAGATATCTGTTGCTGGGGGGTAGATTTCCCGAAAGGCTTTGAAAAGGGGTAACGCGATAAAATCGAGAAAAGAAACCTGGTTCCTCTCATTGTCGGGCTTGGTCCGGTCCATGAAGTCGGAAATGTTGATGCCCAAAGCGCGCTCCTCGTCGCCCTGCTGAAAGAATTCCTCTGTAATGAGGTCAGACCAGCGCTTGTGCAGCGGGAACCGTTTGCTCGCGTGGCCGATGTCGGAAACCTTGATACATATCTCAAGAATAAGGTCGCGGCGGTCGGGAGTTACAAAATTGCCCTTGAGCGTGCCTGCAAGACCCTTGAGCTTGGTGACAGTCTCAAAATGGTTGCGCAGGTCGGTTGCCAAAACCATCCTGATGGCGGACTTGCGAAAGTGCAGGTACTCGTCCTTGGAAAGGTGCGAAAGAATGTTGTAGCCTGGGGTGTGCAAAAGCTGGAATGCGTTCGCCAAATGCATTTGTTCCAGTACAGAATGGTCGCTGTAAATGATGCTGAGACGGTGGTCGGTGCGAATCAAAAAGTTGTTGTTGCGACCTGGGTGGTTGACGTCGTGCACAGCGGCAGCAAAAAGGGCCGTCATCGTCTCGAGCGAGCTCAGCTCGCGGCCAAGGTGGAGCGAGTACAAAAGGTGGTGGACAGAGACCAAGACGTCGGCGGCATGCGCGCTATTATGATACGGCATGGGTTGGTATTGCGATTCAAGCTGGTTTGAAAAGGCCTTGAAGGTCCGTCGGTCGATGCGGAATTCCTTGATGAGCTCGCACTTGGAAAAGATGACCCAGAGCATTGTATACAAGGGCTTTCCGCCCGTCTCCTCCGCGAGGGTGAGGGAGTCAAAATTCCAGTCCGAAAGCTGACCGAGCAAAACCTGAAGCTGAGTGCATGACGGAGAGCTCGAGAAGGAGCCCAAACTGGACTTGCGGCGGACCCGGGAGTTCATGTCACCTGCACCATGATCTGACTTGGACTCGGTCTGCGATGTGGGAGACCCGGGCAAAAACGACGAAGCGGAGTTCTGTCGACTCAAACTGTCTACTGTCGGAAGCATTGGGTTTCCAATCGATTTCGTCGGAGCACCACCCGAGGGCTTGTCAGAGTAGAAGAATTCGCCTTCGTTGTCAAAATCGGGCAATGAGCTCTCGTTATCGTCATAGCCCCCGGGCCCACCTGCGAGACGCAACCATCCATTGATGTCGCCGTCAGCGAGATCCGGTCCACCACGCAAAATGGGTTTCATGAGCGTCTCGGGGTCAGAGAGCGCTTCGATGGCGTTGTCGATCAGCTGTAGAGGGGAGAAGGGAAGGTCTTTGAAATCGATTTCCTCTTCCGGTTCATCGCTCGTGCCTGGCGGGGCAGGGAGCTCGTCGTCCTCGTCGTCCTCGCCCTCGTTGTCACCGTCGCCACCGTCGTGTTCCTCCTCGCCATCATCATCATCCTCATCATCCTTGTTGCCATCGCCAGTTGCATCGCTCGCATCAGTCTGTTCATCGCTGGTCATCGACTTGAGCTTGGAAGAGGACGCTTGGCCTCCGTCGCTCTCGCTATTCGATCCCGACTCAAAGTCGCTCTGGTCGTTGTCCACTTCCTCCTCTTCCTCGTGCTCGTTGTTGTGGTCGTTTCCAGCATCCTCCTCGTCGTTCTTATTGGCAAGAAGACGAGAATCAGAACTGCCCAGATTAGATGTGCGCGAAAAGGGCGACTTCTTGGTCTCAGGATTCGCTGGGGACGCTGAAGACGATACAGGAGCCGATTGCTTCTTTGCAAGAGACTTCTTCTTCTTTTCGATGAGTTTCTTGTCTGCGGGGCCCATGCGCTTGAGTGTGCTTCCGGGAGGCGCAGGCGTGGTGGTGGGCACCAGGGTGCTGCTCTGGCTGCTCTTTCGCGAAAGCGAGGTCGGCGTCGAACACTGAGAAGAGATCTCGGACTGTTCCTCTCGAAGAAATTCCTCCTCTTCCTTGACAAAAGCCTTGAGCGCGTCAACGATGGCGCGCTTCTCCAGATGCGTCATGAAGGCACGGACCTGAAGCAGCTCCGCAAGCGCACTTTGCAGCGGGGTGTCGATGTCCTTGCCCATAAAGTCCAGATTCGACCCGCACGAAAGGTGGCGCGTCAGGCGCCCAGGACTCGTGATGGTGCTCGAGATTGACGAATGCGTGGACGGCTGTCTGTTCTGACGCCACGTCTTGTTGGAGGTCGTCGTGGCCGCCTCGTCGAGTTCGAGACCAGACATGGACGACACGCTCGGGGACCTCAACGAAGCAGCGGCCACGGACGGGGACGTCGGCAACTTCGCGGTCGGCAGAGCAGCGGGTGGGTCAAGGGTAACGGAAGCTGATGCTGGCCGGGAGGTGTTGACCGTGAGGTTCGAGGGCGCCGACGACGATGACGGACCGGGAGCCTTTGTCGAGGCCGCGGCGTTCCCTGCGGCAACCGGGGCAGCAGGAACTGGTGCCGCCTTTGATGGTGAAGTTTGCGCTGGACTCTGGGGTGGCTGTTCCGCATGTTGCGAGGCGCTCGCCACCGATGCTCCCGCTGAGGACCTCACCGAGACAGCTGGCGAGGGCGGGGTGCTCGGGCGTGCGTTGCTGTTGTAGCTCGAGCGATCGGTGCGGAACGATCGAGGGGAACTCGCCGGATGGCCGGTGCGTGCAGAAGAAGGTGACACGGGGGAAGCGGCACTCGAGAGGGAAGTTGGGGACAACAGCCAGCTCATATCCGTGAGTTGCTGCTCCGGGGAAGGGCTCGTCGGAGTCGCCGGGGCTGCAGAGGGCTGAGCTTGCGTGGGCACATTCTTGGGGCACTCTGTGGTGCCGGCAGGCATAGTTGCCATACAGAGTTCTTCGTCTTCGTCCTCATCGTCAGCGTCGCTGTGGTTCAGTCCCAAGACGTGTCGCAGGTAGGTAAAGAGAGCAAAAAGTAACGCGGGAGCCACGACTGTGTACAATTCGGTTGGGTTCATGGACTCTATTGAGGATGGCAAGCCCTGTGACCTGCGTACGGTCTGCAGGATGCTCAAATTTACAAAGCCAAAAACCACAAGTCCCAGCGCGGCGGAGCTTTGTAATTTCGCCATGGCGTCTTCGTCATCGGTTTCGTCCTCGTCTTCGTCGTCGTCATTGCACTCTTCATTTTCGAGGCTCTTGAGGAGTTCATCCACGTCGTCGACCGCGCTCATATCGACGTCTTCCATTTCGGCGATGATCTGCGCGACCTCATCGTCGTCGACGGCGTTCACCAACTCCTCCTCCTCCTCCTCCTCGTCCCCCTCTATCTTCTCCGTGGCCGAGGCCGAGGCCGGCATCGTGTCACCTTCCACGCTCTCGACCATGGCGTCCGCCTTGGCGTCGCCCCGGGGCGAAGCCGCTCTTCTTGACTGCGCGAGACCCTGCGCGTCGCCGTCTCAGCGCCCTTGTGTACGTACTCGCCCTCCGCTCTCCTGAGCCCTCCGCTCCGGCCGCCGCCGCAGCGCAGCGCAGCGGCAGCGGCTGCCTCGCTCGCGCGCCTCGCGCCCTCCGCGCACGCACGCAAGCTTGCACGCACGCACGCACGCGAGCTCGCAAGCACGCACGCACGCAAGCTCGACGTCCTGCTCCAGCTCCAGCTCGGCCTCCTCCGCGCGCGCGTGCACGCCGCCGCCGGCTGGCACGCGCACGAGCTCGCGCCGCGCGCCGCCTCGCCCGCCCGCCGCTCGCGCGCGCGCGCTGCCTCGCGCTGCCTCGCGCTGCCTCGCGCGCCGCCGCGCCTGAGCGCCGAGCGCCTGCGCGCGAGCGCCGTGCCCGCGTGCACAGCTCGCTCGCGCGGCCTCGCCTCGCCTCGCCTCGCCTCGCCTCGCCTCGCCTCGCGCGCGCCGCTCCGGTCTGCCGCCGCGCCTCGCCTCGCGTCGCCTCGCCTCGCGTCGCGTCGCGTCGCGTCGCCTCGCGTCGCCTCGCGCGGCCTCGCGCGGCGTCGCGTTTCTTTCTGCCCGCCGGGTCTGGCTGCGCGGCGGCGCGCTGGCTGCGAACGGATGGATGGAATGGATGGATGGATGGATGGATGGAATGGATGGAATGGATGGAATGGATGCCCGGATAGATGGAGCCGCGAAATGGACGTCTGAATGGACTCCGCCCGCCCTCGCTGGCGCCCTCGAGCACCTGGCGGCCGGGCGAGCGCGGGCTGGGGAGCGCCGGCGGCCGCTCCGACTCGGCCTCGTGCTCTCTCGCGTGCTTGCTTGCTTGCTGGCTTGCTTGCTTGCGTGCTTGCTCGCTTGCGTGCGGAGAGGAGCGCAGGAGAAGTCCGCTTCGTTCGCGCGGTCTGCGCGCCGGCCGGCCTGGACGCAGAGGCTACACAGGCGCGGCACACAGTGGCCGCAGCCGCGCCGGGTCCGTTATCGCGGCGGGCGGCCTCGCAAGAAGGGAAGGCCGCGAGCTCGAGCTCGTCTGCGGTCTGCAGTCTGCTTGAAGGCGTGGCCGTAAGGGACTTTGTTTGTTCTGGTCTTGGTTAGAGGATGCGAGGTGAGCCGGCGCGAGGAGGCCCAACCCCCAAAAATTGCGACTGATCTCGACGCCGTCGAGCGCGCGAGCGACAACGGGCCTGCCTGCCTGCCTGCCTGCCTGCCGCTGCGCCAGGCTCCGGAGCGCCGCGACGAGCGCGAACTCGCCAGCCAGCTAGCTGCGCGGGGCAAAGCGGAGCAAAGACGCGCGCGCGCACAGGCTTGAGTCGGGGCGCGAGACACAGACCCTGGATGGATAACGGAAGGCCGCGCGTGCCCCCCTCGCCGCGACCGCCCGCGCCTCGGGGCTGGGAGCCTGCACACGTCCCGGGGGCGCGCACGGAGACCTCCCCGGGACTACCGTCCGCGGTAGCGGCCGCCTAGGCGCGGAGAGACGATATGTCCGTTGAACCGGATCGGGCGCGCCACGTTCGTGTGGGGGGCGGAGGCCGCCGTACATGGAGAGGCGGTGACAGCGGCAGCAGCAGGAGTAGCAATAGCTGCGCGGCGCCTTGATTCGTTTCAGGAGGAAAAGGGGGGAGGGAGGGGGTGGAAGAAAGAATGAAAAAGAAGTAAGAGAGACGGGGCGGGGGGCGGTGTCCATTCTCGAAGTTTTGGTGATGAAATTGTGAACGAGTTGCGAGACAACTGGCGCAGCTCGCCGGAATAAAATGGATGCCACCTCGTCAAAGCCGTTGCAGGGCTTCATGGGCTCTAACACCGTGCCACTTGGACCGCGAGTAACTCAGAGTCGAGCTTCCTCCCTTCCTTCTTACTTGTGGCCTGCCTGTAGGGAAGGTCTACATGGAAAGTCGCCGCCGCCTTCGTGCTCGAAATGGACGCGCGAGAGGAAAGTGGACATTGGCGAGCTAACGACTCTCTCCAATGGATTCAGCTGCGGTATGCGTTTGGTGAATGGAAGGAGCACGAGGGCATGCAGGCATACATCCATTTGCCACACGATGATGATGATGATGGTGGTGAAGGTGGTGGTGTGTAACGAACAAATGTTAGGCCTTGCCATGATTCCGCGAGAGCGCGCGCTTAGCGCTGGCTTGCCCTTACATTGTCTCCAAGAGAGAAATAGAGGCTTAGGCTTCTGGACGCAATTGATTACAGATGGGCATACTAGTGATGTGTAATCTCATCGGCGCAATCGCTGCTCCCTAGGCCTTGAGTCTTATTTGTACAGATTTGGGTGGACGGACAGTCCACCTTCCTTTCCTTAGGCCTATTCATCTCCCAACCCACCTACCGAGGAAGTAGCAGAGAGGCAGACAGACCAACACCCTCACTTGTCCCAAGTAAGCTGATCGACAAGAACAATAGGCCTAGCAGCAGCAAGAACAACACTTTTGTTCGTTCCTAGGAGTCCTCTTTCTTACGAAAGAATGATCTTCCACCGACGCACGCGACTGCCTTAGCATTGGGACGGATGGCGCGGCGAGAGCGTGGAGCCTAGCACAACCCGTGTTCGAGGCGAATGAACGCAAATGCTCAAGAAGCCCAAAGATTTGGTGGGTGGGATTGAATGCGTTCAGATTCGAGTGGCAAAAGAATCGCTGGGGGTTTTCCCTTTTTCTTTATCCAGATTATGTAGCTTCGCACCGTCCAGCGTGCCTGGCAATGCCAATCTGTCAATTGAGCATTGTAAAAGGTGTTTAAGGACTTGGGTCATCAGCTTGCTTGCTTGCTTGCTTATTTGCTTGCTTGCTTGCTTATTTGCTTGCTTGCTTGCTTATTTGCTTGCTTGCTTGCTTATTTGCTTACTTGCAAGTTGCAAAATTCGTGCCCAAATCCAAATTTCGTCTTGCCACTTGAGCGAATTTTTTGTTCTCCGTGTCAGGCTCGACATTTTGCCTCTTTCTTGATGTAAAAACATCGCGGGACATCTGGTCCATAGTGCTCCGTTGCTCGCGACGACGCTGTCAAAGGCTTTACAGATTTTTAGACAGTCTTGGGACCTGACCAAGAAAACCGCTGCCGCTCACGTCTTGCATATATTTCTTCGGTTTCGACATGCTTATAATCTCCGTGCCCTGCCGTTGATTAAGCCCAATAGATAGAGGCTACTGCCTTTTGCCATTTCCTTCTTCTTGAGCAATCATCGCTCCTGCCTGGCTGGCTTTTCGGCTATTCTTCACAACTCTCCATTGCACAAGTAGGCTAGGCCTAGGCCAAGCTCCGCTTGTGCTTCTGAGTCGCCCATACAATGACGCGTGAGCCCCAGCGCCAGGAAGAGAGAAAGATCAAAAGCACTTTCCCGGGGACGCGAGCGTGGAGAAAGAAGACGCGATGCCTGCGCACGGACGCGCCGCCGAGGAAGGCCGCGGGGGCCATAACGGGTCGCAGGCAGGCCATTCGGCCCGCGGCGCCAACAGCAGCGCGCAGGGAAACGCGCACTGGGGTCAGACTCATGGTGAAGAGCACCAGGAGACCATCGACATTGTCGAGCGCTCGCGCGAGTGGCGAGACGAAGACCGGCGCGGAGGCCTAAGCTGGCTAGGGAATATCTTCTGGCTGCTTGCGTGCGGAGGCTTCGGTGTTGCTTTGGTGTACTATTTAATAGGCGCGCTCTTCATGTGCTCGGTGATCCTCTCACCCTTTGGCGCCCAACTCTTCAAACTCGGTTCCTTGGCACTCTTCCCCTTTGGTCGCAATATTGTTAACGTCATCGCAGACGAGGAATCAGGCATGATGCTCCCTTCGGACGCAGGCTGCTTCGAGCCGTGTTGCTGCGTCGGCTCGGCGACGGACGAACACGGTCGCCCGGTCCGAGGCCGAGGTTGCTGTTCCTGCTGCGGTTGCTGCGGGTATTGCAATTGCTTTGGTCGAGGTCTACTTTTCTTGGCATCTCTTGTATGGCTTCCTATCGGTCTGGCACTCGCCCTAGTTCACCTCGGCTTGGGTATTGCTCTCTGCATCACTGTCCTTGGAATCCCCTTTGGTCTCCAGCATTTCAAGCTCGCTAGGCTAGCTCTCTGTCCTTTCGGCAAATTGGACGATAATGGCCTTCATCCCGTAGAGACCATCGTGCAAACCATTCGACGCGAGCCTGTTTTCGAGGCTCTCCCCGTCAGTGAGGATGAGACCGGGCACGCCACGCAGACCTATGCTGAGCCTTTGCTGGGTCAAGTCGTGTCGCAGACATCTCAGGCAAGAGCTTCGGGTGCATCGAGGGCGGAAGCGTCCCATTATTCTTCTGAAAACGCGGCATCTGCGCCGCCTCCACTCCCCCCACGCAAGTGAAAAAGGACTCTTGCTCGCACAGACACGGGCATATGGCTTTTGTGAATGTTGCTTGTTGTCCCCCCCCCGCCCTTCAGAACAATACTACGCGATGGAATGGAATGGAATGAAAATGGAAAAGGGAAAAGAGAATTCTGCGGCTCGTTGCGACTTATCTGGAATGCAATACGCTTTCAAGAAGCAGGATTGTCCTTCATGGTCGTGTGATCATCAATCTCTTCCTCCTTCCGAGTCTCTCAAATTCTGCATCTGAATAAATCAGGGTATACTCTATACATATCGATCACACTTGGCTTAAACTTCTTGTTCCCGACCCGGTGACAGCGCGACCACAGAATTCGGCTCCCTTTTATTCCTTGCTGTCAGCTGCGTCACAGTGTAATGTAAGTCAAATTTTTGCAGCGTTATGCGGCGTTTCGGGAACTCGGTGACAGCGCGACCACAGAATTCGGCTCCCTTTTATTCCTTGCTGTCAGCTGCGTCACAGTGTAATGTAAGTCAAATTTTTGCAGCGTTATGCGGCGTTGGGTAAAATCCGTGTCTTCCACTTGTGGTCGGACCTTGCTTGCAAGAGATGAGACCTTTTGACAGCAAAGACATAACTGCGTGCGGTGCGAGGCGAGAGGCACACGAGCAAGGCACGGCGGCGCGCGCGTCAACAAAGGCTTTGCTTCCTTCATCCGCGCGCCTTTTCGACTGGCCGACCGTCAGCGCAGTCTGCAAGCAAAAGGATCGATCACACACGCCGAAGCTGAGGCGACGCCACCATGGTCGGCACCAGCGTGTTGGAGCTGACGCGAGCGGCGACGCTGACGGAGGCGTGCGTGGACAAGGGCAGGAATGCATCGTCCGTGTCGACAGTTATCAACGCCAAGCTTCTCGTAGAGGCTGTACGCGAGACGAGCAAGAAGCTCTTCGTCGTCTTCTCTGGCCAGGGCGACGATGCTGGCAAAACCGACCAAGAGGACCTCACGCGGCGCTACATGCCGACTCTATACAACGAGCTCTGGGATGCAGCTCTCGAGACGGGCCAGACGGGACTAGACTTCGTCGTTCTCCTAGGCAGCACCTCGCTCGACGCCTTTCTTAAATCCGACGCAGGAAGTGGCGTGGAGGTCATCTTCAACGCCGGAATCAAAATTGACAAGGCGGCCGCGACCTCGGCCCCATCGTCTGCAACGGGTGGCGCTGTGGCGGTTCGTTCGCTCGATGAAAAGCTTCAGGAAGAAGCCTTTGGGGTCTCGTTTGTCTTGTACGACAATGCAAGCGACTCCCTCGGGCAGTACCGCAAGGTTGCCGTGGGCGGAACCTTTGATCATTTTCATGGCGGCCACAAGAAGCTGTTGGCCATTTGCATTTCCGTTTGCTCAGAAGAGCTTACCGTTGGCGTCACGGACGACTCCATGCTTGGCGAGAAGAAGCTGCGCGAGTACATCGAGGACGTCGACATTCGCAAAAATCACGTGCAAACCTACTTTTCCACACTCGCGCCAGCCTCGCTGCGCGCCAACATTGTGCTTATTCAAGACGTTTGGGGCCCCACCGTTGTGGACAAGGATATTGAGGCAATTGTGGTGTCCACCGAAACGCTCAAGGGAGCGCGCCTCATCAACGAAGAGCGCGCTAAGCGCGATATGGCACCGCTCAAGGTCATTGCTGTCTCCCGCAGCAACGTATACACCCTCTCGTCAACATTTATGCGTCGTTTGCGCGCGGATCAGACTCAGGCTTCCTCATCGTCGTCTTCTTCCTCATCGAACATCTAGAAAGAGCTTACTTTATCAGAAAAACTGTGTGTCATGAACTGCTCTGGGCGTTGCCTATTTCTCCTTTTCAAGGCGCGCCGTGATCGCACGGCAACATATTTTTACGCGCTCCATGTTGCTTGCGCGTCAGCGAGCGAGGAGCCTACGTCGTTCTTTCAGTCACCCTGTGACTCTTCATACGCACGACAGCTTTCTTTGGCCAGTGTTTGATTGACGAAACATGATTTCAATTTTTTTCGTTGCTACTTTCCTCTTTCTCTTGTTGGAGAGAAGGGCGAGGGCAGAGAGAATGAGTGATAAGTTCCAAAAAGAAGCTTTGACACCCATGGCTTCAGATGCCATTTGCTTTTTCAAAAAACGAAACGACATTTGCTTCGGACGCATAAGACGTCATTTACTTCAGAGGCGTCTACAGACTTCCAGCGTTGGGCCCAGCGTCGGGACCACGTTTCTTGTCTGCATCGCGATGACGTCTTGCTTTGTTCCTCGATTTCCTCAATTTGGTCTTTTTCCTTGACGACGCGTTGCATTTGATAAGGACCCGCAACCCGTCCTGAATATCGTGGTGCGGATAGCGATGCATAAGGTCGAGAAGGTCGGCCTGTAATTCTGGATTTCTCAAAAGATGTCGTTCTAGTTCAACGTTGTCGACTGCCTCTTGTTCACCCACTTCTTCATCGTAGTCGTCGTCCTCCTCCTCGGCGACAGCATCTTTGTCGTCTTCGTGGCGTTGGCCCTTCTTGGAGCGTCCTTGAGGTTTGTTGACGCGAATGCCGTGAGGCACGGCATCTTCGCTCTTGAGCATGGATCCAAAGGAGAAGGTGTGCTTGAAAGACTCCTCAATGCGTTGGCGGTGCTTTTCCATGATGGCAACAACGCCAGGCGCGACCTGCGCACTACCGCCCGCAGCCGGGCTTTCGTCATCACTTGGGCCCGTTCGTGCGGCTGCCGTGCGTGCAAGGGGGCGTGAGAGCGCCTCTGCGGCTGCCGGCATGCTCGCTGCGTGGTGTATTGCCCGATGCGGGGCATGATTATGCATTTCTTGCACTGTGAGAATATGATCGTCAATGCTATCCCGTCGACTCGATTTCTTTTTCTTGCCTTTCCCTGCGTGAGAAAGGCGGCGAGACGAGACATTGACGAGGTGCAGCGATCGGAGATACTTTTCGTCACTTTCATTCTCCTTGGAAATGCGATGCCAGAGGTCATGGGTGAAGACCTGCAAGGTGCAAATGCCCAGAGCTACGCTCACGACAACATAGCTCTTGAGATGAAATGGTACGACGACGAGAAGTGCTATCGAGAGCATAAAGTTGCCGGTATACGTGAAGAGTTTGAGGTTGCGAATCCGAGGTGGGAGTGAAAGGAACTCGCGATGAAGGCCGTTGTGCAAAAAGGAGGCAAGCCACACGAGCACGAGCAGGGAGCTCGTAGAGATGCAAAAGAACCACGTATAGTGCGCGTACTCTGGTTTTCCAATGGCGTAGCTATTCTTCAAGAGCTCTTTGAGACCGATGCCGACGCAGACAATGAGGCTAGACTCAACCGGCTGCAGCTGCAGCCATATGAAACCACGCCGCACAGACTGGTTCAACGCGTGCCCCTGCGCCTTAAAGGGTTGGCTTGAATAGTACAAAATACGAAGCGCTGCCATGAGAAGGTATGCCGGGACAAACGTCAGGTACCGCTCGAGCATTTGGTCGAAATTGACAATAATGATTTGCATCACGCCCTCGCCGAGCATAAGCATTGTCCACTCGCCATATCGATGCGTGCAGTACTCGATGTGCATGGGGACGGCGTGCAACCTCACCTTGTCCGATTGACGCAGGTAAAGAGCTCGCGAAAGCTCAAGGCCGACTTCAAAAATTGTCGATGCAGAGAGGCATAACGAGACGTAGACGGCATCAAATCGCATGACCACGAGCGCAAGCGCGCCAAGCAGGGGAATGGACCCGAGTAAAAGTTCGGCCGAAAAGGCCTCTGATTGGCGCCGAACGATGACTTTGTCACTGTAAGCGTAGAGCTCAAGCCAGCGCAGGAGATGGAAGAATTGGTGAGCGACCTTGCAGGAAACGACACCAAGAAGCTGGCTATTAGAACTGTCTTCAAAGTCTGCGACGGTGACGCTCAAATGTCCGGCCATGAGAGCGACAATGAGCACCTCGAAGATGTCAAAGATTTTGTGCGCAATGTCGTCACTGTTGAATCGCGAGGAAAAGTGGAGTTTGAGCGACCAGCACTCGTGCAGAACGGCGAAAGTGGTGTAAAAGTAAAAGAAGCCGATCCAACGCTTGGTGAGCAAGGTGTCTGATATCAGTTTGCCTTCTTGGAAGGCGGTGCCCACGAAGACGAGATCCATGAAGAGATCGGCCCAATTTACGCGGTGCTCCTTTTGCTTTTGTCCCCAGTCGTGCGTGGTTTCTGGAGTCGCGTACAGGCCGCTACCGACGCCCTGGCGCTTCTGGATGATTCGAGAGTACTCGAGGAGAGACTGACGAATGTCCTCGACAAAGGCCGGATCGAGACCTTGCCCAGAACTTCCTACCGAGCTTGATCTGCGTCGCCTGCGAAAAGACGAGCGCATGAACGACTTGCGAAAAGTCTCTGCCGTCGACCTTCTCCTCTGCTTCGCGGTCTCGGACTGAGTCTCTGTATTGTCCTCCTCGTCGTCATCGCGTTCGTTCATGCCCATGACCGAGTCTGCGCTTTTGCTGCGCATCCGTCCCAGCTCAGGCACGTTTACCTCGACCTCGACTTCGTCGCAGCTGTCCAGATCGCCGTCGAGCTCGCGGGCATCGACGTCTTCGTCGTCCAGTTCTTCGTCGAAGCTGCCCGTTCGCGGCATCACCGCGCTGTCGTCCTTGGCGCGCCGCGGCATCCTTGCCCCTGCGCCACGTACGTCTTCACGCGGTGTGCTCCGCTCCCCGCGCAGCTGCGCCTGCGCCCTTGCGTCCGCCCTCGCGCCCTCGCGCCCTCGCGCGCAGCCCCTCCTTTTCTAGGTTTGCTTCGAGTAGTAGTACCACCCCTCGTGCACGTGCACGTGCTCGCGCTCGTGCTCGTGCTCGTGCTCGTTCTGATCAACGATGGGCGTGCGGGTGGTCGCTGCAAGCTACGCACGCCTCGCCGACACCTCTCGGCCGCGGCTGCGCGGTCGTCGAGTTGCGTGCTTGCCAGTGCTAGCTGGCTTGCTTGCTGGCTTGCTTGCTTGCTTGCTTGCTTGCTTGCTTGCTTGCTTGCTTGCTTGCTTGACAATGAGCGCGTGCGTAGGTCCTCGCGACTCGGGACTTCTCGTCGCGGTGCACTAGTAATCGGAGCTGCCGCTTGGCGCACCCCGCAGGACATGGGCCGTGCGCTGTAAGCGCGAACAATCAGTGCAGCACTTGCGCCAGCCGCAGTGGCCGGTGGTCACGGCCAGCCAGCCATTGAGACGATCATCGATCGGCATCATGAGCAGCAACGATCGCCGACGTAGCAATGAAGGACGACGAGAACAGCAACCAGCGACACACACGCATCTGCATGCATTTAGGCATCTCGGAGGCCAAAAACAGAACTCCGGGGCCGAAAAGCCGAGAACTGCCAAGGCTAGCGAGAGTCTGCATGAGAAGGAGGATGTTGACATCGGGCCCGAGCCGCCACGCGAGCGACTGCGACGAGCAAGCTGCAAAGGAAGCGAGCAGCTTCGCCGTAACGGGGAGGATGGGTGAAGAGGACGTCTTTAGGGCCAAAAGCTTCGAAAGGCTGTACGTAGCAGGCAGTAGGCCAAAATGCGAACGAAATGTCGCTAACGGCAGAGGAGGGATGTATTATGAGAACAAAGAAATCGAGACTTTCTATGTTATGGGGGAAATAACAAGTATAGTAGTCGCGATTGTCTGACTAATATTATAACACGCCTTGCCTTGGTTACTCTGCGGGTTGCAACACCTTGGTGAAGAGCACGATCAATCATCTACTTCTTTTGAAAGGAGGATTGAGCCTCGAGATCTTCAAGAGATGAAGACGAAGAAGCAGCAGCAGCGTCGTCGAGGTCGACGTCCTCAAAGTCAGCATTCGAGTCATCGTCGCCAGGTTCAACGCGACGCGACGCCGGGCCCGGCTGATGAGCCTTGAGTGATTTGGTATCGTCCGCCTCGGAATCTGGTACGGATGGCGCAGGATCAATGGGCTTGCGAATGACGATCCAACGGGTGTGCGGGGCGTTGGCGCGCTGGTGGCGCCAACTCAGAGTCTGGGTTTCCCAATTCATTTCGTACGTACCGTCGCTGACCACAATATTTGCACCACGAGGATAATGATAACGTGGAACAAAGAGAATCGTCTCGGTGACACGAAGCGCCGGGTCGCTGCGAAAGACAAAATCGAAGCGACGATCGGCGGCGTAAGGATCAAACTTGATCGAAGTAGGGTCGCCACAGACGCGAAAAGGATACGGACGAATCACCACTGGCAAGCAGCGACCGCCCGAGTGAATATCACTGGGATCCTGGCATTGGTCTCGGGAGAAAATGCTCAGGTCTTCGCCGTTCCAGTTGTCGCCGTGCGCATTCGAGTTCTCGGGCGAGTAGTTCCAGAGCGCGAATGAGGCGAGGCCCACCTCGAGTGCCCGCATTGACGTGTTCATGGCGCAGGTGACCTCGACAAAGTCCTCAGAATCAAAGGCGGCCCCTGCAGAAAGGTCGATGGGGACGCCAACCTCGCCAACGAGTACAGGACTGCCCGAGGATCCCATAACACGGGACTCCTCGGCAAAGGTGGCGATCCCTGCGCCATGTCCGCGCTGAATGAATCCAAGGCCTATAAGGGGCATCATGCGCACGGAATCGAGGCCAAAGTACTGAGAAAAGTGCTTGGACATGAGAGTCGTCCCATCGTACCAGTGTTTGGCCCAGACGTAGCCAGCACCGACGTCGCTGTCAGAAAGCTCGGGGGACTCCTTTGCGCCAACCTTGGCAAGGTCGAGCACAGGCTCCGCGAAGATGACGGCATCTGGAATGTGCTCGCGAATGGCCTTGGCGGCTCGTTTCCAAAAAGGTATGGCATAGTCCGCGGTAAAGTCAATCTCCGCTCCCGTCGATGGATTGCGCGCGAAATAGTCTTTAACGAGAAGCTCTGGTGTTTCGCGGCCGTTCCCGCTCGCCTGCAGCTTCCAGACGCCATTTTGAAGCCAAACGCACGACGCCGGGCCGTTGGCCCATGCACAGACCTTGGTCGGGTTGAGTGTGCGACGACCGTCATACATGAGAAAGCTGGAAAAGTAGTCGACACGAACAGACGCCCCCGCGCCGAGACGCATGGCGTCCCAAGGCGCAACGCGCCAACCCATGTAGAACGAATTTTTGGAAATATCAGTGGCGTCCTCGATGCCGACAAAGCCATTGGACGGTTCATTGAGAACATCAAAGCCGATGACGTTCGGTTCATCGCGCAAAGCCTGGGCCACGCGCCCCGCTGCGGCGCAAAAGTGGCGCTGAAGGTATTCTTGGGCAGGTTCGCCGTCAATGAGGGTTTTGGGCGCGAAATCGTTTCCAGCAAAGAAGAGCGTCCACATTGTTGCTGCGCCGAGGCGTTGGTGGTTGGAATTCCAGAGCATGCGCGGGTAAGGCCTGTCCTTGAACGACTGCTTGGTGACGGCTGCGCCGCTAGCGTCGAGGTTGTCGAGGTTGAAGCCGACCTTGTCAAGCGTCCATGCGGGCGCGCCGTCGCCGCCGGTCCAGCGGCTCCAGACGTCTTGATGAAAGTCAATGAAAACGCAAAGCTCGTGTTCGGCGCATTTGCGGACGACCGCCTGCAGGTAGTCAAGGTATGCGCGGTCGTAGACTCCCGGGCCTGCGTGTTCGACAGCCTCCCATGTGACAATGAGCCGAAAAAAGGTGTATCCCCAGCAGCGCAGGCGGGCGAGATGCTCGTCGGCCTCGTCCAGAGGAAATGGGCGGTTGACAAAGCTCACCTCTCCACGGGGCTCGTCGAGGCTGCGCGGCTCGTGCGTGTAACCTAGAGGCTGTGTTGGCATTTTGCTGCCGCCAGCAAGATTGACGCCGCGTGGAATGATGCGGCGGCCATCTGCGTCGCGGAACCAGCGATTTGCATTGCATTTGAGTTCACCGCGAAGGAGCATGGGCGGGGCCGTGGGGATCTTTTCAGGGTCATCAATTTCGACTCGGTCGACGTCATGGGCATCGGGGACCCTGGGGAACTGGCGGACCTTGACGAGAAGCCACACAAAGGCGCCGCCAGAGCCGACGCCCAGAACCACGAGCACGAATCGCCCTGCAGGCGTGTCCGCGGCAATGCATCCAATAAAAAAGAGCAGGGAGAGTAGGAGGAGTGGACTCAGCAACCACGCCTCGATGCTCGCCACTCTCGTGATAGCGCGCAATAGAACGAAGGCCAGCACCGGCGCGCCCATGGTGACGGCGTGCAAGGTACTGATGTGAGTGAGTGAGCCCTTTTTCTTTTCTTGCCTTCCCTCCGCGCTACGTCGGCCAACGACACGGCGCACACGCACAGACGGACGCGCCCTACGCGCGTGCGGCCTCTGGTCTCCGCGTCGCCGAGGCCGGCCGGTACGCCTCGATGAAGCGTCAATGCCCGGGGAAGCGCACGGACCTTCTTCAGTCGTCAGGCGCCGCATGTGTCAGCGCATGCCCGGCTGGACTATGACAGTAATGAAGAAAGGTGTGTGTGCGTGCAAGAGGCCAATGTGTGCAGGCATACGTGCTTCAGCTTTTGGAGCCCAAGAAAGCGTGACCGAAAGCGAGGGAGGCCTTGCTCGACTTCCATTCAATGAAGCTTGCATCGAAGCAGCGGAATGCGCTCTGCAGTCTCGGCATGGATGACGTTCTTGTGCAACACGTAGACCCGCAATACGTAGAAGATGCGAGCGATAAATTTTGTTGATTTGGCGGACGGCGATGACGGTGATGCTACACATTACGAAGCATTTTTCGATCATCACAAAGGAGTGAGACGCAAGGGAGAGAGTCAAAGATTGAAGTAGGCCAAAGAAAAAGAAGAACATTTTTTTTATTAAAAATCAGGACCAGCGGTGCAGAGCTGACGCCTCGTTCGCCAGAGGGCACGAATGTGCAATAGAGAGTGAAGTGAGACGATGCGATGTGCTAGGGATTTACCTCCTCGGCGCCGCATCGCACCGAGCAAGGCCAATGTCTAGCCACCGTCGTCAACCGCTTGGCACCATTAGACCAGGGTGCTGGTGCTGCTGCTCGAACGATGCTTGCCCCTTCGGGACGACCATGATTCAATTATACTCAAAAGGGAAAGAAGAAGAGGTTGCGAGCGTAGAATGCGTGCGCGGAAAGAAAAGAAAAGAAAAGAAAGAAAAAGGAGCGCATTACATGACTACGCAGCAGCCACCACCGCTCGGAGCTGCGCCGTTCGATGCCTGAGGGCCAGATTTCCCGGCGTCCTTGATGCCGAGCGCAGCGCGATCTGCCTCGTCGTTGTGCGCCTTGTTACGCTCGTGGAGGTTACGAAGCATGGCCGCAGCCGCATCCTCTTGCTTTTCGCCATGCTCACTCTTGTGGAAGCCACAGACGCACATGCCGAAGCGATCTGCCTTGACGTCGGCGACATAGTTGTGGCAAGGCTTGCCGTCGGGAGTCATCGGCTTCGAGGACGAGGTGGACCGAAGGGACTGGAGAGCGCGGCGCGCCGGGTTGTCGGCCTTTTCCTTGTGCTCGCTCTGGTGGTAGCCGCACTTGCACATGCCGAACTTGTCAGCAGTGACATCAACGCGAAAGTTTTGGCAGGGACCATCGCCGCTCGAGAAAGCGCCGTCGTTACCCTTGCCGCTGCGCAGCCTGGAGAGAGCCTGGGCGGCCTTGTTCTCGCCCTTGGTTTCGTGGGCGGTCTTGTCCCAGCCGCACTTGCACGTTCCAAACTTGTCGGCGGTGGTGTCCACGCGGTAGTTCTTGCATGGCACGGCGGCCTTTTGCGGGGCGTTTTTCGAGGGCTTCTTCACCTCAACGACCTCCTCTTCCACAACCTCTTCGTACTCGCCATCACTGTCCGAGTCGCTGCCGCTGTCGGTCTCGTACTCGTACTCCTCAACGACGGTAGTCATCGTGTCGAAAGTAGTTTGCTGTTTCGCTTTTGCTTTTTGCAGAAACTTGCTTTACTCGTCGGCGGAGACGGCCTCAACGCCGAACACCTCTTGAATGAGCACGCGGCCTCGCGACAGCAGCAGCTACTGCGGCAAGCCGAGCCGAGCCAAGCCGAGCGCGACGTGTCGCCAAGCGGCCTTTGCTGACCTCGTCAACCTGCCTTATTGGCGTTTTTACGCTCGCTCGCAAAACTGGTTGGTAAGTTATTCTACACGTCGAGCAGCACAGCGCGTGCCAAACAATGCGCCTCCATCCCACGCCGGCACCACCTTATACGGCATCTCCTCGACGCGCCCGGCCCCCAACTATAAAGAGGGACCGGCGCGCGCACTGCAGAGCTTTAAGGTGATACCTAGGGTGCACGCGCCGCTTGAGCGAGGATAAGCTGGATTACAGATCAAGGATATCACCGGAGGTATCGGAGGCGAAGGAGGTGATTCTTGATGTTGAAGGATGTGCTTTTACGCTCGGCACGTGTGCAGAAGTCTCTTTCATGGCAAGTTCCGAATCTGACAGGTACTAGTAGGTGCTGTCGCGAGTTTCGAGTTTCGTGTGACGTCAGATAGACGGGTGCGTGGGACGTGTGTGGAAATGCAACGGACGGAGGGGGAAGAGGCGCAACGGGCGAAGAGAGAGAGAGAGAGAGAGACAGAAAGTTTGATTTGTAGTGGGTATAGCGGAATCCACAGCCCGCGATGAGACAGCAAAACGATGATTGAGCTGACTACAGCTCAGATAATGGGCAAGACGAGATGGATGCAGGCCAAACGAAGCGTTTGCCTTCAATGAGCCGCACGCTACAGCTTCCGACGGCAACTGCAACACATGCGACTCCGGAAAGCAAAGCGAAAAAGGTAGAGAAAGGAAGAGAGAGAAGGGACATCACATTCCGTCAATGGCATGGCATGGCATGGCAACCCATCTGTTCATCCATGCATCAAATTTTAAAAACAATCAATCGATCAATCCGTCAGTCAAACAATCATGGGTGGCGTATTATTTAGATAGATGTGATAGGGTCGAAAATTACAGCTTGGACTGCTTGAACTGGTCCTCGGTGGCGCCGTGGAGCGCCGAGGTGGAGGCACCACCGCCGGTGGCAGCCTGGAGGACATCGTCCATGAGCTCAGCGCCGGACCACTTCTGGTGGGTGAGGGTCTCGACAGCGTGGACACGCTCCTGGTTCTGGACCATCTGCACGTAGGCGAGCATGCCGTCAGGACCAGCGTAGGCCTTGGCGGCCTGGTCGATGGCGAGGGCGTTGGTGTGGAAGCCAAAGAGAGTGACAAAGTGCCAGGTGATACCGAGCTTGCCGAGCTCCTTCTGGAAGTTGCGGATATCGTTGTCCGAGCCGGCAATGCTCCAGTTGAAGCTGGGGCTGAGGTTGTAGGCGCAGATCTGGTGGGGCACGACGGCGTGGACGCCGTTGGCAAAGTCGGCGATCTCCGGGATGGACGGGGTCGAGGTCTCGCACCAGATCATGTCCGAGACGGGCGAGAAGGCGATGGCGCGCATGACGGCGTAGTCAATGCCGCCGATGACGCGGAAGAAGCCCTCGCGCGAGCGGGGGGCCTGCTTGCACCAGAAGACGTCGCCAAAGCCGAGCTTGGTGGCAAGGGCCTTGGCCTCGTCGTTGGACAGGGCCATCGAATCCTTCATCCACTTGTCGACGAGGTTGCCCTTGCCAGCCTTCTTCATGGCAGCGGCGACGGCATCCGAGTAGCGCATGAGGCCGGCCTTGTCCATCCAGGCGATGGGGTCCTCGGCATCGACGGAAAAGCCAACCTCCTTGTTGGTGGCACCGGCAATGTACGGGTGGTCGCGGGGATCGATGTCGTTCTCGAGGAAGTTGGCCGAGTCGGCATCGGTACGGCAGACAAGCACAAGAGGGTGCTTCATGATGTCGGCCTGGAGGCGGGCGGCGGCCATGCGGTCGGCGTGCTCACGCACGGGGACGAGGACCTTGCCTCCGAGATGGCCGCACTTCTTGGCGCCGACCTTTTGGTCCTCAAGGTGGACACCCGAGGCGCCGGACTCGATCATCATCTTGATGAGCTTGGTGACCGAGGTCATGCCACCAAAGCCGGTGTCGCCGTCAGCGACGATGGGGCGAAAGTAGTCAACGACGGGGGTGTTCTTCTTCTCCTCGGCGGACATCTTGGAGCGGGCGTTGCGCTGCTTGCGGGCGTGGAACTGCTGGGCCTTGAAGAGCTGGTCGACCTTTTGGGGAAGGGAGTTGGCAGGGTAGTCGGCAAAGTCAGGGCCGGGCTCGTTGCTCGAGGAGGCCGTCGAGGAAGCCTGCCATCCGGACACGTACACAGTCTCGAGGTACTTGTTCATCTGCACGAGCTGGACCGGGTCAAGGCAGCCAAAGGTGTGGCTGTACTTGCCCTCGTTGAAGCGGGCGCGCACGAGGTTGTACAGCTTGGTGGCGAGCGGGGCGTACATGTGCTCGCTCGAGGTCACGGAGCCGATGTCGCCGCGGCAGGCTACGACCTGCTCCGGGGTGTACGGGCGCTCGGTGTACTTGAAGCGCTCCGAGCTCATCCACTCCTTCATCTCCTGGAGCTCCTTGGCCACGATGGCATCATCGTTCACGTTGAAGTTGGCCATCTTCGCTTGCTTGCTTGGCTTGGCTTTGCTTCGCTTGACTTGCTTGCTACTTGGCTTGCTTCTTGGCTTGCTCGGCTGAGTGCCTCGCCTGGATTGTTGATTCGGGTTTGCTCTGCGAGCGATTCTGGTTTGCTCGCGACCGCCCGGCTGCCTGCTTTCTTTCTGCCTACCTGACTCACTCACTCACTCACTCGCCCTCACTGACTGACCGACTGACTGACTGACGCCTCTCCTGCCACTGCTCGTGCCGGCTTCCTTCCGCAATCCACCCGTGCAATGCAATGCAATGCAATGCAATGCAGTGCAGTGCAATGCAATGCAGTGCAATGCAATGCAATGCGGTGCGCTGCGGTGCAATGCAGCGCGACGCCCTGTAATGCAATGCAACACCGCGCAGTGCAATCCAGTGCAGCGCAGCGCCGCGTAATGCCGCGTAATGCAGGGCGGCGCAAGGTACCAACGAAGGGCAGTGTAATGCGGTGCGGCGGGGTGCTGTGCACTGGCCCTGCAGCTAAATGCAGGGCGCCGAGCCTCCTCGTGCCCGCCGCCATGCCTACCAGGCAGCAGCAGCTCGCTAGCTAGCCGGAAGCAAGGCCACGAGCGGGAGGAAAGAAGGCATCCAAGCAGCCAACCAGGAAAAAGCCTGCCGCCCGCTCGCCGCCCGGACAGGCAGGCAGCGCACCAGCCAACAGCCAGCAGGAGCAGGAGCAGCTCGCTCCCGGAGAAGAAATCGAGAAGAAACCTCGAGCGCCGTCGCCTTGGCGAGCAGGCAGGCAGGCAGGCAGGCTGGCGCTGCGACGCGCGGTGCAGTCGACGCGGCGGTCCATGCGCTCGTCCATCCCGGGCGGCTCGGCCTGGACTCGCATCATCCCGCCAGGCACGCATGCATCAATGTGCATGCCTGCATGCATGCATGCATCCGCCGCTGTCATTACCTCGCCTCCGCCGCGGCGAGGCCGCCCGCCGCGCATTTCACAGCGCCTGGACCTCCTCGTCGCTCCAGCGCCTCCGGGATTCCTCGCCGCGGCCTGCCTGGATTTCCCGGCCGCGTCCGCGCCCGGTTCGCCGCCCGAGGCTCTCCTCTCCTCTGCTCGCGTCGGGCCGGCGGGCCTCGCCGGAGGGAGATCGAGCAGAGGGGCGGCGCACGGCGGCGTGAAAGCGGCGACGCGGCGAGGGCCTGGTCGCGGTCTCCGGTAAAAGGAGGCGGGACTCGGGGCGGGTTCCGGGCGCAGGAAGGGCGCGGGAGGCCGTTTCAGCCGCGCGAGGAGAAGCGCCCGAGAGCCGCGCGAGACGCGCGGCGTGCCCCCGCGTGGGACGCGGCCGCCTGCTTCGATCCGCGGCGGCTCTGGGCGCGGGGGGCGCGGGCGGTGTTTCGCGGCAGGCGTGCGGAGCGTACGGGACGGGGAGGCGCACGGAGCAGGACGCGCGGAAGAGAGGGGAGGAACTCGGCGCGCAGCCGCGGGGCCCGGTACGAGGACAGGGGAGGGGCGGCCAGTGTTTCCGCGGAAAGGCGGGCTCGGGCTCGAGTGCGAGAACAAAGACGAGGAAGAGGACGAGAAGGACGGGGACGAAGACGAGGACGAGGCCGCGAATTCGTGCGCAGCCCGTGAGAGCGGCTGCGGCTCGCAGACGAGGGTGGAAGCAGGGAAACGTGGAAGCTCGGAAGGAAGCTCGGAAGGAAGGAAGGAAGGAAATCACAAAGGTGGCGGCAGCCATGGATGTTATAGGTGCAGGGCGGGCGCGTGAAAGTAAGAGAGCGAGCGTCAGCTCAGCTCAGCTCAGCGCGCGTGCGTGCGTGCGTGCGTGCGTGCGCGGAATCATTCGTGTAAGACCTGCGAGCAGTGTGTTGATGCCATGGATTGTTTATGAGGCTGGCTGTCATCAGGCCTTGTCGTTGGGACGGATGTAGATAAAAAGTGGGTTGGCGAGCTCATGATCAGCTGCAGCCAGCCAGCCAACTATGCTGCAGGCAGATTTTTTTCCCTGGCTCGCAGCGGGAGGAAATGAGGACAGCACTTATGCTGCTGTGGCTGGACTTCTATACATTTCCTCTTCACAGGTTTTCATGACGGCATCAGCCTCAGTCACACACACACGCACCATGCTGGACTTCAGAGCTGCAGTGCAGCAGCAGCTGCAGCTGGCTGGCTGATCTCAGCGGCCCAGGCCAATACAGACTAGGCCCTATCCTTGGGGCAACAGCCACACACTGACGCCGCTGCTGATGCGGAAAGCCTCGCCGACAATCAGAACGAAAGAGATGAATATTATCATCGTGGGACATTCAGCCAGCCTGGCCTGGCTGATCTGGCTGGTCCGGCGTGGGCCTTGCCCGACGCAGCCACAGCCGTACCGCAAGCAGCAGCAGTATGAAAGGATCAAAGGAAACAGAACGTCGTTTTCACGTTCACACACAAAAGTTTAGTTTAGTCGTTCGACAAATCAGTCAGGGGACAAGGTGGTACTCGAGGATAGAAACAAAGATCTTACCCTCGTGACTATGCTGACGGTTGTAGCCCGCAATAAGGGTAGACCTGCCCGCGTGGAAGGTGATTCCGTCAGCCTCGTTGCCCGCGAAAAGAGGCTCGTGCCGCAGCGCAGTGCCCGTGGCAAGGCTGATGTGGCTCATTGTGTTCGACACGTCATCCGAAAACAAAAGCAATGTATTGGTCTCTGGAATGATGGTCGCACTTTGAATGTATTGCAGACCGCCCTCGCGATATGGGTCACTCGCATTGAAATTGATCGAGAAACTGCCGCTGTCGTTGTCGAGATCGACAATGTCCACCCAATAGACTGTCGTGACATTGAAAAAGTACCCATAGTAAAGCCGATGGGTACCCGGGTGATACGTTATCCAGTCCCATCCCTCGCCCTTGGACCGCGCCGCAACGCGATCCGGCTTGGGCTGAAGCGTGTTTGCGTCCACCGCGATTAATGCGCCCTCGGTGTTCATTTCTTCGGCGTGCGTTGCAAGCCAGATCTCCTCGCCGTACTCTTCCGAGGAAGCCCACTCCACACCGCCAATGTGAAAGAAGGGCCTGTCAATAATGGTCCCAAAGTCACGCGACATGTTGTACAAGTGCACATTGTCCACACTACTGATCGTCCCGTTCTCCGGTTCAAGACCAAAGACTCGCACACCGTGCATGTGAAACGTGTACAGCTTGGAAAAGCTGTCGTCGATGGTGATGCCCTGGAGTCCTTCAAAACCTTTCCCAGGCTCGTACCAAATCTCCTCTTCCAGCTTGCTCGTGCGCAAGAGATCGCGACCAGGCACCCAGTGATTTCTAAACTCCTTGGGGAGTGTGCCCCAGCAGTAGTCATCGTCTGCAGCGACGACCGACATCCCAAACTTGATGAGCACCCAGAGCACGAAACTGAGTCCGGCCAAGCCAAAAGGGATCATGAGGATTGCCTGTTTCCCGTGAAAGGTATTCCACTCGCCCAGACACCTGCAGCAGCCCCAGCAGCGCAGCCGCCGCCGCAAGCGGGAAACCGGCCGTCGTGCGCGCAAGGACTCCACCTCCATTTCCTCGAACTCATCGGCCTCCAGCATCGAGCCGGCCGGCCCGAAGCCGTCGGCGACCCGCGCGAGTGCGCGCCGCGCCGCGCCGCCGCCGCCGCCGCCGCCGGTCCTCCTTGCACACGCCCTCAGCGCGCCTCTTCGCGCGAGCGCGCGAGTTCTTTTTGCTCCACCAAAACTTGATTGATGCGTTGTTGCTCTTCTTCACTGACATGGCAAGTTTGTCATTGTGCACCCGCCAACACTGGCAACAAGATGCGACGTTTATCTTGCGTATAGTCTACTACCACAAAAGAAAAAGAAAAAAGCACAGCGCCCCAGGTGAGCGTCCAAATCCCTGCAAGCATGGTGTCCATCCAAGAGCCTTGCAAGCAGTCAGGCAAAGAAGTTGTTCTTATTTGGGACTGTAAGATTTTTTGCATTCATTCTGCGTACGCATCCTTGAATCGATTCATCAATCCTCATGATCGATCGCCTGGCGTGACGTCTTTGCATCGTAAATTTTACCTTTATGTGAGACGTGGATACTTTGTCGTTGATGTTTTCGAGTGAAGCGGAAAGATAGCAAAATTCTTTGGCTTTGTGCGCAGATTAACGAAGCTTCTTTTCGCGACAGAACCCGCGCAGGACGATCCGCCGTGATCTACTGCTCCATGTATGTCGCGCACTCGGCTCTTTTGCATCAAAGTGAGTTCGACCCAGCCAAATTCGTCGATCAACAGGTCTTTTAATTGCGAGACGGACCGCCGATTGAATCACGCACGTGCTATAGCCATTTGTCGTATCATCATGATCTGTGTTCGCCTCGCGACTCCAGGCACACTCTCTCCGTTACGTGAATTGCGTGGCTTGGCCCGAAGCTCTGGGACGTGATCAACTTGAATAAGAAATTTTGTGAGTAAACCATGGGTAGTCAACAAGTGTATAGCAGCAGCAGCAGCGACGAGAGCAAGATTCGCTTTCGTCAATACCCTCGTCATCCTTCGCGTGCAAGGGAGCCGAAAAGATGAAAAGAGAAAAAAGAGATAGCTTCAGGCGGCCAAAGAAAAAGAAGCTGAGCTCGAGCTTGATTTTGTTCATGATGGGCCCGTACGGCGATGTGCCCATGCGTCAAGCAAAAAGGAAGTGCAAAAATCAAAGGTCAAGATTTTTTAAATCGTGTTCTGCATGGGCCCAATTGGCGATGTGATCATGCGTCAAGCAAAAGGGAGCCGCAGAATCAAAGTTCAAGATTTGAGGAAGTTTCTGCTGGGCAACAATGGCGATATGCTCATGCGGGCCCCGACCTTGACAGAGATCGAGCAGCCAGCTTGGATTTCGTAATATTTGCGTATGCGATATTGGTCCTCGAGATCTTACGAGTGCATGAACGGCATGTACCAAGAGATGCGCATATGAAAGGGATGGTCAACGTCCATTTTTGTGCTGCGGGGCGTTCTTGACGATGCTGCGCACCTTTTTCACCCTGTGTAACGGCGCCGGCTTCGCTAAGGAACGTATTGTACGGCATTTGGTCGCCAAGGATGCCGCAAAAGGTGACGCCTTTGGCGATTTCGAGCCATTCGCCGTACTCGCTGCGCTAAAAGTCTTGCAGATCTTTGCCAAACTTACCCTCGATGTCTTTCGAGTTGTCAATTACCTTCTTCTCTCCTCAGCGGGCACGGGCTTGTGCCAAACCTCAGCCAGACCAAACTACGTAATGCGCTACGAGATTGCCTTGTACACCAGTACTCGTACACGACCAGCTGCCGTGCCAGGCTGTCGCCCTTTGACCCCTTGCTCTGCTCCCAGCCCATGCTGCCGCTCCGCATGGCATGGTCTTCTACAAGTAAAGTAGCCTTGCTCATCACATTACGCCAGGATCCGTCCAGCCTGTTGTAATCGTAATCTGGAGGCGAGAACAAATCTGCAACCTGGCGACCGACCGACCGACCGGCCGGCAGAGCAACCGACGAGTGAGCGGGCGAGGGACGGGCTTGAGCGCGCGCGGACGCGAGCAGCGCACGTCCCGCGGGTGACGGCGCGGCTCTGCGACGAAAGCGGCAGCAGCTTGCAGAGGAATGGGCAAGAAGAACAGCAAGGAGAGCACGACAGGCGCCATGGCGAGCACAACGTCGACCTCGTTCTTCTCGCCCCCCGAAGGCAAGCCCTTCCTCATTTACCAGTGCGGCACCAACAACTGGCAGCGCGAGGGCGAGTTTTCCCCCGGTACGTCCACCGCGCCGGCGCGGTAGCGCACCGCAGCACAGCGCTGCGCAGCGCCGTGCGGCCGCGCGCGATCCAAGGCGACGCGACGAGGCTGAGAAAGGTGGCAAATGGAAAGAGGGGTGTGTGCAGACTTGTCCTTTCGATCTTTTTGATCTTTCCTCTGCTTGGGCCGGCCGGCCTTGTTGTTTCCCTCATGTGGGCACAGCGAGCGAAGCTTCGCGTTTCTTGCTTGCGCACGGCGAGCGTCCCGCGTCGCCGTACTTACCTTGTGCGAGACGATCGAGGGGGAGACACAGAGGACGACCATAGGAAGGGAGGGGAAAACCACGTAACGGACGGAACACAGAACTAACGAATGGATGATGATGATGACGATGCTGACAATGCTGACGATGACGACGACGATGATGATGATGATGATGCCCCATTGACTGACGTACTGCGGCGTATCTACGACTTGACTTGGGGGGGAAATCTAAAGGCAGCGGCATCCTGCATGAAGCGCATCACAATGCGTACATGGCCATGGAAGGTGTAAAGAGCTACAGCATTTACCCGAGCGAGCACCAGAGCCCGCACGAAGACCCCTGTGTGGAGGTCTTCAAGCTGGAGCACCCGATCCCGATCTGTGAGTCGGCCTCGCCCGTGTCCTCGTACCGCTGGCATTCCATGAGCGAGGAGGAGTTCACCGCCTACACGAAGCGTCTGGAAGACACTGTTTATAACCAAATGGAGGCCGCCGAGGAGCGCGAAGGCACCAACTTTAGCTTGTGCATTGCCCATCACACCTTTACCAATCCGCTCGTCATGCGCAGAGTTCTTCAGCGCCGCAAGGAGGCCGGCAAGCCCCCCGCGGCGCTCGTCTGCTTCGTTCATGGCACGGCACTGAAAATGTACGTGCACGAGCGCGACCAGAAAAAGCCCGACGAATTTCCCATGCGCTTCCTGCCCATGATGAAGGACTCCGGCGTCTTTGACCCGTCCGACGACTGCAGCGTGCAAATCTGCTTTGCCATTAGCAACCAGCAGATTGATGCCTTCTTAGAAATCTTTTCCCCGTTTCCCAAGGATCGCGTGGTCATTTCGCCCAATGGTATCAACCAAGTCATCTTTCACCAACAAAAGGGATGCACCATCTCCAATACCCTCACCCAGTACCCTTCGTGGCACTACGAGGGAAGTCCGCGCGAAAGCGTTACGATCGAGGCGGACAAGTACGAGCACGTGGTTGTCATGGTGAGCAAGTTTGCCGACTGGAAGCGCGTGCCGGCGCTCCTGTACGCGGCCAAGACCTACGAGTCGGACTTTGACGGCAAGGTTGCCACCGTTATTGTCGGGACTGGGCCCAAGGACGCCCAGGTCGAGCTCCAGGAACTCGCCTTTGGAGAGCTTGACCTGCAGCATACTTATTTCCTCGGTCCCCAGCCCCAACCCGAGCTCGCCAAACTGTACACCATCTCCTCGGTGGGCGTCTTCCCCTCCTACAAGGAGCCCTTCGGCATGGTTCTCATCGAGTGCATGGCCTGCGGTACGCCTGTCATTGGTGCAAACTCGGGCGGGCCCAAGGACTTCGTGGACCCCTCTGTCGGCACCCTCGTCGAGGAGACGGACGACCTGGAGGAGCTCGGCTCGCGCGTTTGCGTCGCCGTCAAGGACGCCATCAACGACGACTGGAAGGACGCGCGCACCGACGCCTGCAAAAAGCTTGTTTCGGAACGCTTTTCCGTCACCAAGCAGGTCACCGAGCTCCTTTCTGGAACTCGCGAGGCGCTCAGCATTTAAAAAGGGTTCTATGGAATGCTGCACTTCAAAGGTCCGTCGAACCAATGAACGAATCCATGCATGAATCTTGCATGAATCATGCATGAATCAGAAACTGACAGACCACACAGCAAAGATCCCAATATTAAAAGTCACTTTTCTTTCTCATGTCTTTTGGCAGTAGCAGCAAAGTCTCCTCACAGTCAATCAATGATGGAGCCTTCTTGACTTGACCCCGTCGGCTTCGCAGCAAGTGCTTGTGCTGGCGGCACGAGGAGATCTTCATTTCACGACTCCTGCTCTTGGTGAAGATCTCGTTCGGTTTGCTGAGGTTCTTACTTGATTGCGAGCTCGCGATTATTCGTTTACATGCGTGCGTGCGTGCGTGCGTGCGTGCGTGCGGGCGTGCATGCGTTGGTCCGTGGTCCGTCATTACCAAGCGAGTTGCCGCCGGGGTCATCAATGCCGGGCTTTTTGATTTTGTTTGACCCTTTTGCGAAAACCTCGTGCCGCAAGCAAAGGCGAAAGCGCCACTTGCAGACGAGACAAGACAGGAGAAGGCAAGGCAAGGCAAGAAGAGGATGGCGACGCGACGCGGCGTGGACTGGCTTGGCCTCGGGCTCTTCGGCAGCCTCGCGGCCGGAACCTTTGGTCTTGGATCGTGGCAGGTGAAGCGCTACTTCTGGAAAGTTGATCTTGTCGAGGAGCGACGGCGCATGCTTGAACGCGACGCTGTCCCGCTTGCGGAGGCTTCGCGGCCCTATGAGCGCGTGCGCTGCTCAGGCACCTTTGACTACGCGCAAAGCATGTTTGTTGGACCTCGAAGTGCACCTGCGCACGGCGTCCAAGGCACTGGTGCGATGCAACCAAGCGGCTGGTATGTGGTCACCCCGTTCACCGACAAAGACTCGGGCAAACGCGTGCTTGTGAACCGCGGATGGATCCCACGTGACCAGCAACAGCTCGCGCTTCAAGGTCTTGAAAAAGGACTCGACGCAGAGTCATTTGATGGCGTCCTGGCAAAGGCCGAGGAGGGCGGCACCTTTACACCAGACAAGCTCAGCAACGAATCTGTCGAGTATTTTCGCATGGATGTCGAGACCATGCGTGCTCAGCGAGGACTCCCTGAGGATACACCTTTGGTCGAGCGTGTTCAGACGTCGCCTCAAGAGGCAACCATTATGCCACGTCCCAAGGCCCCCGAGGACATGATGGTCTTTCAGGTCCATCCCATGACACACGTTGGATATGCGGCCACCTGGTACGGCCTTAGCGCTGCTGGTCTCTTTCTCATTCGCAAACGTTTCCTCTGATGATCCTAAAAAATAGACACCTGCCTTTTAACCTTTTCTCTTACTTTGTCCGCAACTCAAACGTTGTAGTCTGAGGTTCAAAAGCAAAAAAAGGGGGCTGGCTGTCGACGTCAATCTCTGGCACGTTTGGTTGCCGGTTCCGCTTGCAGTCAAGTCAACAAAGTCTCTTGCTTCAATGCAGCCCTCACGATCAAAGTCAGATCACCTTGATTACTACAGCCGCGATAGATTCGAGGCTGAACTGCACGCAAAACTCGCCAGAGTCGCATTGTGCAAAGCTCCTCGTCTGAGTGCACACCTTGTGTCTCCAACTCCGCATCATCCGGGCAGCGTCTTCGCCAGCAGCATCATCGCCCCCCTCAGCTCGCGGTCCGCAGCGCCAGCGACGTCGCAGGGCCGTCGCGTCCTCTTTGCGTGGTCGCTGCTGCTGCGCCGCTGGCTTGCGCAGCTGCAGTGCAGTGCCGACGGCGAGCGACCGGGGAGCTCAAAGGGCGGCACGGGACGGTTTATGATGTGTGTCTGGCTCCTCCTTTCGGGAGCGGAACGGGGCGCGTGGTCCGACCTAGACAGGGGAGGAAAGGCGTCTCTCGGCAAACCCAAATCACAAAGAGCAAGGCTAGCGGCACGGGAGGAGCGAGACAGCAGCAGCAAGGCGGGAGAGCAGGCAGGATGACGTACCAGACGATCACGGTGGAGCGCGACGAGCGCGGCTGGGACGTGGTGACGTTGAACCGGCCCAAGAAGCTGAACGCGGTGAGCCCGCTGGTGATCACTGAGCTGCTCCAGTACTTTTCGGCGCTCGAGACCGACGAGTTGGTGACCCACGAAAAGGGCGGCCCGTTCCCGCGCGCCATTATCCTCAAGGCGAACGGACGCGCGTTCTGCGCCGGCCTCGATCTTACCGAGGGCACCGACACGCTCAAGTCGGATGGCACGCACTTTTTCAATGTCCAGCGTCGCCTCGTGCAGATCGCCATGATCATGCGCCGGATCAAGCAGCCCATCATTTGCCTTGCGCAGGGCTCGGCAGCAGGCTTTGGTTTGGCGCTCACCCTCGCATCAGATGTACGTCTCATCACCAAGGACTTTCGCTGCAACGTGGCCATGGCTAAGATTGGTCTCACCGGCGGCGACATTGGCATCTCTTACTTTTTGCCCCGTCTTGTGGGCCCCGGCGTTGCAGGAGAGATGATGATGACGGGCCGCTTCCTTCACGCGGAGCGCGCCTACCAGCTCGGCTTTGCGAACTCCATGCACGACACCTACGAGGACATGGTCAAGGCCGGCGAGGCCATGGCGGAGACCATGATCGAGACCATGGCTCCCATGCCTCTCTTCCTTACCAAGGAGGCGCTCAATATTTCGCTCCAGGCTCCGAGTCTCCATAGCCAGATCGCTCTCGAGGACCGCCAGCAGCTCATGTCGCTCAAAGACCCGGCCTTTCCCATTTACGTGCAAAAGGGATTCAAAAAGAGCAAGATCTAAAGATGTCTTGTTTACCTCCAGTTTGCCCTATATCTTTTCTCAGAATGCAATCATAAATCAAAATTCCACATCGTGTCGTGTCGTGTCGCTGTCACCTTTTTTGCCCTTTCGCAAATTCTGTCGCCGCACCAAAGTAGGTCTACGATTCTCCGCTTGTGCTCATGTTTAAAAAAAAAAAAGGTTTCTTTCAAGGTCTCCGACTCCTTAGGTCAGCGAGTTCCTCGATGGTGCATAGGACGATTCGTCACTGCATTTAGATCGAAAAATGTCTTGTTCAATCCAATTTCCTTTTACCTTTCCTAAAATATTCAATCATAAATCAAAATTTCACATCGTCTCGTGTCGTGTCGTGTCGTGTCGTGTCGTGTCGTGTCGTGTCGTGTCGTGTCGTGACGTTTTGCGGCGCTTTCACCTTTTTTACCTTTTTCGCAGATTCTGTCGCCGCGCCAGACTGGGTCCACAATTTACCTCTTGTTCTCATGTTTAAACGTAGGCCTACTGTCGACGTCTGCGACATCTCAGGTCAGTGAGTCACTCGACGATGAGCCGTCACTGCTTTCGTCACTACTTTCTTCTTCGCTTTCGGAAACAGTACGCCGTCTCCTGCTTGTGGGCCTTTCCTTGCCTCTTGACCTCCTGGACGATGCCTCGACATAATATGCTGGTGCCTTACCTCGAGTTCGTTCCGATGTCGACGGTTTGACAACGCCAACAATCCCTTCGCGCTCAAGCACCTGCAGCACAGAGGAAACCTTGCTCGGGCTTCCCAATCTGGTCTTTTGCGCAATCTCCTTGGCCGTGAAGGAACGTCGTCTCGAGCTCTTGGCATTCGTGAGGTATGAGCTAATTTTACGTCGGAGCATTTCGCGCTCATCATCTGCAGCAACTTGGTCCAAATCTGCAATTGCAGCGTCCGAGGTGGACGCTGCGCCGTTTTCCTGTGATCTACGCTGGGGAGAACTTGGAGTGTGCGTGCTTTTGCCGCCGGTAAGCCTCGCAACGATATTGCGGGTTGACACACGTTTTTCAGGAAAACGCTGCTCATTTGCAATTTCGCCAATGTCTCGCTCCGTCGAACTTTGCGTGGACCGACGGCTGACCGTCGTCGGAGCAGCAGCAGAATCATGCACCGGAAGCGTAGAGTCGGTTGCTGGAAGCGTAGAGTCCGTCGCTGGAAATGAAGAGTCTGGGTGATTCCTTTCGGCGCTGTCCACTGCTACAGCTTCGGCTGTTTCTGGCGCCATCTCTTCGCCAGTAACATCGTCGACTCCCTCGCCGGCGTTCGCTGCGCTGTCTTGCACGGTAACCGTCGCTTTTACAACATCTTGCGTTGCATTTTCTTCTGCATTTCCTATTGCTGGCTGAGGCTGCAAAAACGAGGATGATGGGGAAGGCGAAATTGCCGAAGAAGATGAGGAGGAGGAGGAAGAAGTAGAGGCTAGTAATGAGACCCTAGGAGCCATGCCTGCAGGGACATGCGGGCTCAAGAAGTTGCTGGCGGAAAAAAGTGCGCTCTGTGTCTTCTCCATCGCTTCAAGCGCCTCGAGAGCCTTGTCCATGCTCTCTTTGTACTGAACACTCTGCGCACGTAGCTTGTCGAGATGATTTAGAAATGCAATTGTCTCTGCCTGTTTCTCCCGTAAAGCCTGTAGCGTGGCTGCAAGGCCAGCAAGCGGGGCCGGGGCGCCGAGAAGGTTGGCGCTGGCATCATCCTCGACACGTCGACGCTTCGTGCCCTCGCCTCGAGACGCTGGCGGCCCGTTGTGCATCGCGTGAATTTTGCTGCTGCAGAGAGATGCCGGCTCTCCAGTCAAGCGATTCCTCGGCAGCTCGTTGTGTCGCGCCGCAGGTCTGGGCACGTCGCGCGCACCAGAGCGCTGAGTTGCAGCCTGAGTTAACGATTTTGACCAATTGCGAAATCTTGTTCAACTTCTTCAGTCTCCTCGGTCTCACGCACGGAGCTGCGAAGTCGATTCCTGTACCAGCAGAAATGCTCTTGGAGAGGCGTCTGCTGCTGACAGCGGTGCACGCGCGAACGCAAGCGATCCGACTCGAGCCTCGCTTCTATTGAAATACACGCGTGGCAAGCCTGGCACAGCCAAGAGCGCTTGCCATATTCCTCATCTTTGCAGCAGCAGCAGCAGCAGCAGCAGCAGCACGGCAAACTTGGCGCAAGGTTCGCGCCCAAGCGAAAAAGTGCCAGGCCCAAGATTGCGGAAATACAGCTCGCTAGCCAGCCAGCCGCGGCCGTCAGAGCTAAGAGCACGGGCGAAGGGGCGCGGGACCCAAGTGGACTTTGGTTCTGGTCCTGGCCAAGCGCTTGCCGCAACGGGGAGGAAACGAAAAGGGGGGTGCGCACCCCCCCCCCCTCCTTGTCATGGCGGAGCAAGCAAAACGCGAACTCAGGCCTCGCCGCGCGACGCCACGCCACGCGACGCGACGCGGAGAACAAGCGTCGAGGCGAGCCGAGGAAGGCGACGACGACCGGCAGGCCGGACGCCCGCGCGCAGACCTCATGGTGCCCGTGAGCGTGGCGCAGCGCGGCGCCAGTTTGCTGAAAAGCGCGCTCGGAGGAGGAGGGGCAGCAGCAGCAGCAGCAGCAGCAGGCGAGCCAGGGACGCTTGGCGAGGTCGCCGCGCCGCCGCCTGGATTGCTGAGGGCTGGCGGCAACTGGCGCAAGCTGGCGAGGCAGGGCGCCGACGTGGAGGACCCATGGGCAGACATGACGGCCTCGTGCAGCGTCGAGAGGGCCGAGGAGCTCGTGTATGACGTAAAAAACGATATCTGGGTCACACACGAGCTGCTCGTGCGAATCAACACGGACGCCCCCGTGGCCAAGGGACGCATGCGCGAATGCTTTCGCATGAAGAAAATCGGCTTGGCGCCCGGAAGCCCCGGCAGCGGGGGCAAGTTCGTCAGCGAAGTGAAAGCGTGGGCGGACATGTGCAGTAAATCAATCTGTGACGTGGTGCGGAATCTCGGCCGTCGCACGGCGTGTCGGGTGCGTACCAAGCTCGGCCTCAATGCCGTCAGCTTCCACCACCCAACAATCATTACAGTGGGCGAGCTAATGCAGTGTGTTCGAGCCCAAGGCGCGCGTAGCGTTGCTCTGGCCTTTGCCGATGAGGGCCATAGCCTGCAGAAGGAAGACCTCGCAAACCTCGAGGCGCTCATTCAAAGTGGTCTGGCTGACGACTCTCGCTGGCAACGAACCACCGTCAACTTTATGGCCAAGCGCTACATGGCGGCCAAGGATGACACGCGCAAGGTCTACGAGGAGGATGTCATTATGCAGGAGGTGTGCAAGCTGCTGAGTGACCAATTCAATGCTCATGATCCAGCTCCCCCCAAACGGATCGACATGCTGCACGTGGGCCTCATCCGCCTTATCGATCGGCCCGGTCAGCCGTTCCTGGGATATGAATGCTTCTTGCAAGGTCGCTATCACAAGTGGAACACCAACGCCGGATGGGCGGACACCATGACGGTCCGCCACACGCCACACGCCTTTAGTTTTGCTTCCTTTCGAGAGACGCAGGGCGCGGTAATGGTCGTTGATGTCCAGGGCATCAATGACTTGTACACGGATCCGCAAGTCCATACCCGAGATGGCGTTGGCTTTGGCGAGGGCAACCTTGGTGCGCGGGGCATGGCGCTCTTTTTGCGCCAATTCCGCTTCGATCTGAATCCCGTTGTGCAGTACATGGAGTACACCCCTTTTGCTCTCATGGAGGACGAGCAGGGCGAAGCATCTGTGGATGAAGTGGAAAGGTACCGCTCCGGCAAGGCGTATCTGCGGAGCCAGGCGTGGTCCAAGCGTCGGCAGCTCTCGCGTCAGTCGTCCTCTTCCTCAGAGGGCCCCAGCATCGAGGAAATCGCCCTCGAGAGGGGCGTCAGCGTGGATGAAGACGCGTATGGCGTCCCAGAGTTCCTTTTGAACTGCGCAGAAACGCTCGACGTGGGCGAGTGCCCCATCACGCTCCGCGGCAATATTCCTCAAGAGGAGACGGCAGAAGCTGCTGTGCATGCTGCGCTCGCAAAGCTGTACGACGAGTGTGACGAGCGCGTCGTGTGCGAGGGCGTCAATCCAGAGGAGTGTTCCCGTTTCCACAAGTGGATGGCCGCCCTGGGTGGCTCGCAGCAAGCCATGATCACCTGCGCGGAAGATTCGAGGACGAGTGCATCAAGCGTCACGAATTGGTATCATGTCGCTGCTCTTGCTGGTTCGCGTCCTGCGTGCTTGGCTGCTCTGGATCGCGTGCCGTCGGATGACTACATTCTTGCTATATTTTACACTCAGCGCGCACTTGACATTGACGATGGCAAGACGGATGCAGAGCGCAAGGTACAGCTCGAGCCCACCTCTTTTGACCTCCACGGCCGTCTCGGAGCTGCTTTTCGGGCACTTGGGGAGATTGATACTTCTCAGATGCATTATCAGACCGCGGCTGACCTTGCTATGGAGGCTTGCGAGTTCAAGTGGCACGAGCACTATCTTGCGGCTCTTGATGAGTCGTAAGTTTGTCTTTTGGCCATGGCCGCAAAACACACCAAAAATCCTGTTGTTGCTCGTTTTCAGAAATCTATTCTCTTTCTCTCTCTTTTTCTCTGTGTGGTGTGCAGTTGCGCTCCATTCCATTTGGCAAAGGCTTTTTTTCACTTTTTTTCACGGACGCTCACAATGAGTCACCCTCTTCTTCAAGTCGTTCTTTTTGGGAGGGGAAATGCGTTGCGCTGGCGGTCACGGGCAGAACTTCATTAGAATTTCTGTCTCAACTCGAAGCCAGCCTCGAACCAAAACCGTTTGACGAAGTTGGCGTCGCGGTGCGTCTGGGCGCTGACGTGGTGGTGCGCGCAAGGTCTCCAAGGGAAGGAGGGAGCGAGCGCGCAAGAGACGCTGCTGCGCGTCGCGGCAAAGCGCGACCATGACGGGCGAGACAGGGGATGTTGCGCCGGCGCGCGTTATCAGGTGGAAGATGGACTTTGACAAACAGTGCTTGCTGGGCTGCTTCGACAGAAGAGGCTGGGAACGCTGCTCAGACGCGAGCGACCAGGACTGGCATGTATACTGGGCCAATGTGGGCACCGTGAAGCAGCTCTTTAGCCCAGACTGCGTGTATCGACTCCGCGACGGCCAGCTCATTAATCACTTTCCGAATCACTACGAACTCACGCGCAAGGACCTGCTCGTAAAGAACATTAAGCGGTACCGAAAGGAGCTGCTCGCGCTCCAGCAGCAGCAGCAGCAACAACGACCACGATCTTCGGCACCAACTGGGCCCCAACGTGGCACTCACTGGCAAACGGTTGCCGACGCGGACGTCAATCCCGGTGCTCTTGCCCACGTGCCTTGCAACTTTTTGCCACCAACGTACGTGCTCCCTGTGGACTATTCCTTGTTTCTCGAAGAGTTTCGACGGAACCCCAATAGCGTGTGGATCATGAAACCAACTTCAAAGGCGCGCGGAGTGGGCATCTTTCTCGTCACCAAGCTACACCAAATCAAGAAATGGGCTTCCAAGGGAAATGGTCAAGACGTTTACGTCATTTCCAAGTACATTGAGCGTCCTCTGCTGATTGGAGGTCGCAAGTTCGATCTTCGCATGTATGTTCTCGTTACCTCGTATCGGCCGCTCAAGGCATTCTTGTACCAGGATGGTTTCGCTCGGTTTTGCAACGAAAAGTATTCGGGCAGCGCTGCCGATCGTGACAATCACTACATGCACCTCACCAACGTTGCCGTGCAAAAACACAATGAAGACTACAATGAAAATCATGGCGGAAAATGGAGTTTGGCCAACCTGCGACTTTATCTCCAGGCAATGTACGGCGCCGACGCCACAGCGCGTCTGTTCGAGGAGCTCGAGAGCGTCATTCTCGTGTCAATCAAAGCTGTGCAGAATGTGATCATGAATGAGCGGCACTGCTTTGAATGCTATGGATATGACTTGCTCATTGATGAGAATCTCAAGGTGTGGCTCATCGAGGTGAATGCGTCGCCTGCTCTCACCGCCACCACCAAGAGCGATCGATCGCTCAAACACTCGCTCGTGCACAACATTTTCAATATTCTCTTGCCTGAGGACCTTCCTGAGAACCCCAAGGAGCGCGAACAGCGCATGCAAGAGATCATTGCATCGTCAAACTTTGTCACGCTCTGCAATGAAGAGTCGTCGGCCACCGCTTCGAGTGCGCTGACGTCGTCGTCTTCCTCGGTTCCAGCAAGACGCGTCACAGGCACATGGCGCTGACGTATCTGTCTGTCCCGCTTTGTCTGTATGTACATTCCTATTTGATATGTTTTGATTTCGAAAAAGAATTGGTTTGTTCGACACAAAGACGGTCAGTGTGCTGGGTGGGGCCAGGGAGAGCAAGACTCTTTCTTTTTTGGGAGGAAAATAAAAAAAAGACCGACTTTTCTTGTCCACTTTTCATGCGCGGCAGTCTGTGCGATCCATGACGACCGCGTCTTCGCGGGCAAAAGATCCGAGCGGCGTGATGGGTTGCTCAGGGAAGTGGTCGAAATCGTGCGGGTTGCGATGCCAAGTCCAATTGGCGTGCGTTGCGTTTTGGATTTCCATCGAAGCAAAGCCAAAGCTCGACTGGCGAAAAGATGACCATGAGGGCGCTAGCGCGCCGATGCGTAGAAAGGGAGAAGCCTTTTCGCGGTTTCCTCCGTCGCCCACCACCACGTACGTGGGACCGCACGTCGAGGGTCGGCCATATTGCATTGGCGTCGTGCGCTCATAGGCGTGGACGTGTCCACTAATGACCAAATCAACGTGATGCTCGACAAAGAGCGGCTCCATGCCCGTGCGCATGGGCTTGGCCTTTTCGTGGTGCGAAGGGTTACTGCAGTAAAAGGGAGCATGAAATTGTACAATGATCCATGGCGTCTTGTCACGTCCTTGCGAAGCCCGTTCCAGCTCGAGCTCGAGCCAGCGAAATTGGGCCGATCCAGGCTCGGTGCGACAATAGCTGCACAGGGACAGAAAATGCACAGGCCCACGGCGCTCCGCGAACCACAGTTCACGTGCTGTCGAGCCATAGCGGTCCAAGTAACCACCATACGCCTCTTGTGCCGAGAGTTCGTGGTTTCCCGGAGCCCACATTGTCACGACAGAGCTCAAAAGTGGTTCAGCAAGGCGACCAAAACTGTCCCAGCGCAGCGGCTCGCCGTCACTGTACGCAAGGTCACCAGCGTACAACAGCGTGCTTGCGCGCTTTGCGCGTAGCCACGACAGGGCGCCGTGGTAGGTTGCGTTTGAGTACCGCGTTTGGCCGCCATCGGCAATGACAGCAAAGGAAAAAATGCCGTCACTTTGGTCAGGGTCAACGCGGGGGTACTTGCCAGCGGCAGGCGGCGTGATGAAGTGCGCAGCGTTTTCGCGCCCGCCGACATTGCAAATGTACTCTGTGTCAACGTCTACCTGCACGGCGCATCTGTGAAGGTATGGAGAAGTGTAGATTCCGCTTCGAAGATTGTAGTCGGCGGTGCTACTGATTAGATTGCTGTACGTGATGGCCCGACCAGATCCATGCGCGCGATTGGAGTTGTTCTTGGCGGACGAGCATAAACACGAAGTTTCCGTGGGTGCCTCTGAGCTGTTTGTTGCATACATGATTTCAATCGTCCATTCTCCACCCTCGCAGTCCCGGCCTTCTGCTGCGATTCGGACCGAGACTTGCCTCGCAGGTGCAGTATTCGTTTCGCCATTTGCACGCTCAAATTCTTCATCACTGAGGAGATGTTCGAGCGGCAGATCTGCGCCGGGTCCTGGGCGCACATAAAGCGCTTCCCTATCGTTTGCAAATGTTTCGGTTGTCGTCGTCAGTGTCGCCGTTGTGACGGGTGTTGCCACGAGCGCAGCAACAGTAGCAGCAGCGAGCGCTGCAGAGCTTTGGAGTCGCATGTTGCGCTTTCAGGCGAGGCGGGTTGGGCGTGTGCGTGGTTACCTTGTGCTGCGCAGCGCTTGTTCTCTCGGTCGCCGACTCTCGTGAGTGAGGTTAACACTTTACTGTCAGTCGAGTCTGGCGTCCCCAGCGTGCGTTGGGAAAAGAATCTTCTTTGCTGCAAAGTGCTCGCTACAAAGCATACAAGATAGATGTTATTGGATGATCGATTTTATGAAACCGACCTATTGTGATCGAAATTTGATTTAGGTGGGATTTCAACGTTGCTGCTGTTTGGTCCTAACCATCTCAGCTTTCTCGCACATCATCGCGCGAAATCAGAGTAGGCTAGACCAGATCATTGCGCGACTCGACGCTTGCACGAGAGCGAGGCACATACGAAGAAGACGAGAGTGGAGGGAACGCGAGTAGAGATTTGTAGGGACCGGCGCCGGGCTCACTGCAGTATCGCGATGCAACGGAGATCGACACGCCTCGCGGCGCTAGCCATGTCAGCCCCGACACCTCGCACGCTGACGACGGCTACGCGGGCGACGAGGCGACGCGCGAACGAGGCAAAAACGAGTGATGGCGAGACAAAAGTTGCGGCAAGAGCGACAAAGCGTGCCAGAAAAACGAGCACGAGTTCGGAAACAGCAGCCAAGGAGGCAACGGCGAAAAAGGCCAAAGCTTTGGGGCCTAGCAAGGACCGAGAGAATGGGCTTCGTAAACTTGAGGGCTTCAAGGTTGTTGCAGGTGCGGACGAGGCCGGACGTGGTCCCTTGGCGGGACCTGTGGTTGCCGCAGCATGCGTGGTGCCAGAACACGTCACCTTTGAGGGCGTGGAAGACAGCAAGCGCGTGTCAGAGACCGACCGCGAGCGCCTTTATCATGAGATTACTTCCCATCCGGAGGTCTCGTACGGCATCAGTCAGGCTTCGCCAGCAGAGATCGACGAGTACAATATTTTGCAAGCTTCGCTTCGCGCAATGAGTCGCGCTGTGGCTGCGCTTTCACCAAGCGCAGATTTTGTTCTTATTGACGGTCCGCATTTGCCAAAGGACCTTCCTGCCTCAGTGCAGGGCAAGGAAGCCGTCATCAAGGGAGATAGCAAAATATATGCCATTGCCTGTGCATCTATTCTTGCCAAAGTTACCCGCGATCGCATCATGGTGGAACTCGACAAGACCTACCCCATCTACGGCTTTGCGAAACACAAGGGTTACCCAACCGCTGCACATCGCGCTGCCGTTGCGACGCATGGCCCAAGCGAGGTGCACCGGCAATCGTTTGCGCCGGTACGTCTTGCGGCCGAGGCAGCGCGTCTTCGCGCCGAAAAGGCCACGCAAGCTCTCGCAGAGGAGGATCCCGAGGTTGCGCAAGAAAAGGAAAAGCAAGGCAAGGAAAAGGAGCAAAAGGAAATTTCTACGGCGCCAACGCGCAAGCTGCGCGCCAAGCGCACCAAGCGCCAGCACCAGGCATCATGAGGCACATAAAGCAGACTACGTCGCACGTCTTGTCGACGTCAGCGACCTTTCTTTTCTTTTCCAGAAGCATTCTTTCCTTTTCTGTCAAAATTTGGGCATAATCATTCCTTTTTCTTTTTTCGAGTACTACGAGTCCAGTGCGTCGCCGTTGGGGCCTGCAACGAGTTAATCGACAGAGAGTTGGTTGCTCGAAACTTGTTCATGTTGTTTGCTGCCGTGAGTAATGATTTGAGTCGAGGCTAAAACATAGATGAGTCTTGCTTTCTTCGCGGGAACGAGTGAGGACAGAAAAATGGACCCCTGTTCACCGGCCATCTTGTCGGCGCTCCTTGCTGCCAAGGCATGCGTTTCGTGCCCCCCCTGCCCCCCCCCAGCCCCCCCCCAAGTCAGTACGGTAGCACTTGTAACTGCTACGGGAACGCAGGCTTCGCGTTTGGACTGGCTCGTACCCACTCTGTCAATCGATCGATCCATCGACGAGCCGGCCAGCCATGCAAGCTCGTCCACACATGGCTGGCGAGGAAACGTCGCGGAAAGGCGCGCGGGTCGGCCGTTCAGAGAGCGCCAGAGAAGTGGGGCGTCGCAGCAGCGAGCGCAGCGCGACAGGAGCCGACGTCCATGATGACGTGCCGCCAGCCACGGCGTTCAGTCTAGTGGCGGTGGCATCCACTTTGCCAGGCGCCTTCTCCTCGCGTCCGCCGGAACGACGTCGCTCCAAGTCCACTGCAGCATTCTTATCCGGTATACCTTAGCCAGCTCTGCCTTGCTGTACACTTGGGGGACTGCGACGCTTTTTAATTAAGCGCATGGCTGTGGGACGCATCCATACCGCACCTACTGGCGCTGCTGCCGCTGCGTCGCGCCGACTCGCCGAGCGGCGCGGCACTTCGCTCGCGCGCGCGCACATCCTGGGGCGGAGTCCAGGACCCCGCCAGCTGCGCTACACCTGGCTGGCGCGAGCAGCTTCTCCGCGGGCGGCGGCGGCGGCGGCGGCTCCGCTGGCCCCGTTCCGGGTATCGAGCTGGCTGTGGCGCTGGCTGTGGCACTGGCTGTGGGCTCCACCGTTTAGAGCGCACAGCAGCAGCAGCAGCAGTTGAAGCAGCTGCAGCTGCAGCAGCTTGTCGGCTGGGAGGGCGTTGCGCGAAAGATGGACTGCGCGGAGACCGATGATGGCGGGGCCCAACGGCATTGCTCGTGGAAAGCAGCGGTTTGACGATTGATGGCTAGAACGCAGAGTGGCGGTGGGAGAGGTGAACTCGGATGGCATCGGGCCCACACGTCCAGGTTTAGCTTCTCTTTAGTGTCCAGAGAAGCAGCTCGAGGGTGCTGGGCGGCATTCCGTGAGCGAGAAGCGGCCAGGCCTTGGTTTTGGCCGGCGTGGCGGACGCAGATTGGCCAACCTGCTGCAGCAGATTGTCGGCGGCGAGGGCGTTGCGCGAAAGATGGACTGCGCGGAGACCGAGGATGGCGGGGCCCAACGGCATTGCTCGTGGAGAGCAGCGGTTTGACTATTGATGGCAAGGACGCAGAGTGGCGGTGGGAGAGGTGAACAGGCTCTACCCGGAGGGCCTAGGGCCCACAAGTCCAAGTTTAGCTTCTCTAGAGGGACCAGAGAAGCAGCTCGAGGGTGCTGGACGGCATCCCGTGAGCGAGGAGCGACCAGGCCTTGGTTTCGGCCGGCGTGGCGGTCGCAGATTGGCCAACCTAACAGTAAGCAAACGAACGCACGGCACAGCAAATACCGAACAGGGAGAGACGGCGCGATCGTGAACTACGGAGGGCGAGAGAAATGCCGAGCAGCGAGAAGAGTGCCCCAGCGCCGTTGACCGATGCGCAGATTGAGAACATCGTGATGGAGATCCTTCAAAACCCGGCCGCGGAAATCGATGCAGGCCAAGACGCAGGCTTGGGCCTTGGCGCTGGAGAAGAAGCAGGCCCAAATCCAACTGGGGCGCAACACTACCGCGAACGTCTCTACGCCGTAGACGAGCTTCCGATATGGAAGCCGCAATCTTCGCCAATCAGCAAATGAGGCCACGAACATGCATGGAGATCTCTCCTTCATCTTTTGGCTTAGCAAATGTAGCCCGTCTGACGGCAAAGCGATCAAGGCGACTACTGCTTCTTTCTTATACTCGTGTACCAACTTTAAACCATTTGTTTGTTTGTATGTTTGTTTGTTGTTTCGTTATCTGACAAGTCTGAAACGTATGAAACCATATTTCCAGAGAGTGTGAGCTTGCCTTGCGCTACTTTCCCCGTTTTTCCTTCGTGCACGTTGGACCTATTTATGAGCCTGCTTGGACTCGCTTACTGCGTCGCGACCGCTTTCTGCGACATTTCTCCTGTGACCACGCTTTGTCAAGAAAGGATGAGCGAGGACCTCTCGGCCCCCAAAGTGATGACCAAGGCGCTGCTTTGGATCCTTGTCCTCTATGAGATTGCGAATCAGACCGACCGAAGAGGCGAGTGAGGGTTCAGCAGCTTGTTGCGGCATCTTGAGAGGTTGCGTGCAAATCAGTTCTGCCATGTCATCAAGACTCTCGGCATCCCAAGGCAGACATCGGAAGATGAGCTCGTACAAGATGACCCCAAAACTCCACCAGTCAACCTCGAGGCCATGTAGTTTCCCCTGGAGTTTTTCGGGCGATGTATAGGGTACAGTACCATGTCGCGAGGAAAGTTGTGCGTGTGCCTCAAAAGATTCGAATAACTCGGGGGGTCTTGTGCGCACGGCGAGACCAAAGTCGAGAATGCGCACATGAAAATCAGCCGTCATGCCAATATTGTCCGGCTTGACATCCTCATGAGCAATGCCATGGTCATGAAGAAAGACGAGACCGAGTGCAAGCTCACGGGCAATCCTGCGCGTCTCGCGAACACACGGCGCCACATTGCGAATGTAGTCGGCGAGGTCTCCACGCGCGCACAATTCGAGACCAATGAGCGGGTATGGGACTGCATCAAGTCTCGGCGAGATTACGTAAGGCGAGGATTGGGAGAGCCCTTCAAGGTGATGCAAAATACTCGTTTCTCTCTTGTATTCACGATCACCACGGTCTCCGCTCATATAGCGCTTGACCGCGATTTCCTCTCCGCTGCTGCTGCTTACTGCAATGTAGATTCTGCTATATGACCCTTGCGCCAATTGGCAAATGAGCTCTGGGTGTTCTACGCAGACAGGCATTCTCGCTGTCGAAGCGATCTGGGTTTGCCACAGGGGTCGGTGAGGAAGCTTCTTCGGACTGGATTTCGCCTCATGAGCCCCATCCAAGAACAAAGGAGTCAAATGTTTCACTGCCTCTATCGAAATGGGATTTGCCAAATGAGCATCGTTTATAAGAACAAAGGAATCAAATGTTTGGAGGGCGTTCCTCCTCTGCGCCTCAACAATATTTTCACTGGCTGTGAGGACGATGCTTTGCGTCGTGCACGCTTTCCCCTCACTATTGCATTCCAACAGTGGGCAACACAAACCCATTTTGGGGCGAATTGGCTTTCCTGGTGAGGTGGGCTGGAAATTAGTCGTCGGCAGTCGTGTTCGCATCCGGCATCTTTGAAAACAAATGGCACTTGTCCCGAGAACCCGTGCTCTTGGAGTGTTTTGAAAACTGCAAAAATTTGATGAACGCTGCTGCGGCCCTGCACAACTACTGCATCCACGAGAGCGTTTCGACCGACGGCGTACTCGAAAACAGTTGGCAGCATTCAATGACGATATCACGGCCGGCGCACATTTACCCTGTGAGCAGTTCGGACTCATCCATGAGAGACCGAGCAACTGAGCCAAGACAGGCACGACGCCAACATCTTACACTCCAATTGGCCCAACACTACCCAATTTCAGCGTCGTGCATTTGGCGAAGAGAACAAAAAGAAAATGGGGGTGGCGTATCGAACATTGAGGATTGCGCATCAAAGCGATGCCGGTTATCGACGAGGGCGATAAACTGCTAATAAGACTTGATACCTCTCTATGGCTGAGCTCCCCGCTTGGGAAGTTTCAGGATTGCCATGTAAATAAACGCATTCATCAGCTTGCGGCTTCTTGGAGGCTTTCGCATGAGTGAGTGCAAGAGCAAGAGCAAGATGGCGTATGGCGACTTCGTAGTCGTCAATTTCTACACGTTGGAGCGCAAGATGCTTGCCTTGGCAAAGTTGCAGGGGACTTCGAGTGAGCGGTTCACCCGTGAGACTTTATGTATCTCTTTGACGCGTAGACTCAAGCTTCGATCACCTCGTGAAAGCATTGAGATCATGGGGTTTCACTCTCCCGTCCAACCTCGCGATTTCCTCGCCGATGATCACTGATCTGCTACGGCGACTGCGGCTTGAATTCCTGAACCTCTCGACGCAGCGAGCCAAGCATTGTGCCATCCAGATTGAAAAAAACGCTGCTCTCTGTTTTGCGTTGTTCTTGGTTGGGGGCGGCGAGTCCGATGCATTATATGACTCTTGAGACGGGCGGCATTGCAACCTTTCACTTGCCTGATGAGGGCGTTGTCGCTCCGTTTACGAGAGCGCTCAAAAGTTTGAAATGACCACAATCGATTCCTTGCTCTGACAGCCGCGGAGAAGTTGCAGGTTGATCATGTTCTGATTATGAAAGATGTTCTCCGGATGCAGGAAGAAGCAGTAGCTTGAGAAACCTGCTCTGTACATCGAATCTTGCGCATTTGCTACATTGTGAACGACGATGCACCATGAAGGCTCATTTCGGCCAAAAGTCTGCAAGAGTTTGCAATTAATTCCTTGATCCAACCGCCGCGAAGAAACTGCAGGTCACAAGGCTCGACCACATACTGATTGCGAGAGATGTTCTCCGGGTGCAGAAAGGAGCAGCGGCTTGGCACATCAATTGTTACACATGTACTACATGAATGCACACAGATGGGCGTGCAGCAAGTCCTCCTTTATGCCAGTATCATTCTCGTAGCCTGACCTTCGTTCTTCGACGAGGCCCAAAGAGAAACAAGCTCGAGCTCCGACGTCAACTTTCCGTCGCATGTGTCATCGGCATTAGCTGATGCAACAAAATCTCGATCCTCGAGCGACGGGGTCGCTTCCGCTGGCTGACTTCGACACCAGCTCCCGTTCCCACACACCCAGAAAGAATCCTCCAGCGCAGTTCTCACGCCCAAAGCAAAATCGCGCATGCGTCCGCGTCGCATCGCTGCTGCCGCTGCTGCCGCTGCTGCCGCTGCCGCTGCTGCCGCTGCCGCTGCCGCCGCTGCCGGCAGTCCGCCGAAGCCAAGCTTGGCCCTCCCTCGCCCTCCCTGCCCGCCGGGCGCACGACAGTCTCCCTGGGTCCCCGCCCGGCTCTATGTCCTACAGCGGCCCTCGCACGCGCCGCAGCTGGCCGGCCGGCTGCCCGGCGCCTCGCGCCTCCTCGCCGGCCGTCGTCGCGGCCGGCGCCCCTCCCTCTCCCTCCCTCGCCGCACGGCCGCGCGCAGCAGCGCATGCGGCGCAGCGCAGCGCCGCGGCGCCCGGGGTTCTCGCGGGTCGGAAGCAGCAGCAGCGGCGCGGCGGCTGTGTCCGATGCGGCGGCGTCGAAGATACTCCTGCCTCGGCCTGCTGCTGCAGCAGCTCCTGCAGGCTCTCCGCAGAGCACAGCAGGCAGCGCAGAAGGCACGCGCGCGGCTCCTCTCTGACACAGGCACATGGAGAGGAAGGTCAGTCAGTCAGTCTGCCCCGGGGACGACTGCGGCGCGTAGGACAGGAGGAGGGAGGGACCGGCGGCAGCATGCGCATGCAGGAGGGAGGGATGCGGGTGCGGATGCAGAGAGGCGGACTCGCAGGGCGCGGTCGGTCCGCCAGCGGCAGGAAGGGGCGCGGGAGGCGGCAGGCAGAACCCGAACGCGAGCGAGTGCGGAGAGGAGAGGAAGGAGGAGAGCAGCAGGCGCAGCAGGCGCAGCAGGCGCAGCAGGCGCAGCAGGCGCAGCAGGCGCAGCAGGCAGGGAGAGCGAGGAGCAGCGCAGCAGGGAAGGAAGATGCCCCATACGGCGTACATCGTGGAGGCGTGCCGCACGGCCGGCGGCAAGAAGAACGGCGCTCTGCGCGAGTGGCATGCAGCCGATCTCGGCGCCGTCGTGTGCGACGAGCTCGTGACCCGCACCGGCATCGATGGCGCCGCCATCGATGACGTGATCTGCGGATGCGTCGACCAGGTCGGCATGCAGGCCGGCAACATCGGCCGCATGATCGTCCTCGCGTCCAAGAAGATCCCCGAGTCCGTGCCCGGCGTCAGCGTGGACCGCCAGTGCGGCAGCTCCCAGCAGGCGCTCCACTTTGCCGCCATGGCCGTCATGAGTGGCGTCCAGGACTGCGTGATCGCCTGCGGCGTCGAGTCCATGACCAACGTGCCCATCGGCGCCAACGTCATCGACAGCATCAAGGCCGGCCGCGGCCTCGCCTCGGAGGCCAAGGGCATCCAGGAGAAGCGCCCCGGCGTCCAGTTCTCGCAGTTCAAGGGCGCCGAGCTCCTCGCCAAGAAGCACGGCCTCACCCGCGAGGAACTCGACAAATTCGGCTACGAGTCGCAGCGCCGTGGCCTTGCCGCCACCGAGGCCGGCAAGTTCAAGGCTGAGATCGTCCCAGTCAAGGGCAAGGACAAGCAGGGCAACGAGATCGTCCACGACAAGGACGAGGGCATCCGCGCCAACGTCTCGCTCGAGGCCATGGGCAAGCTCAAGACCCTTGACCCCGAGGGTATTATCACCGCCGCCACCTCGTCGCAGATCTGCGACGGCGCTGCCGCCATTCTCATCTGTAACGAGAACGGTCTTCGCAAGCTCGGCCTCAAGCCCCGCGCCAAGATCACCGAGATGGCCCTTGCCGGATCCGACCCCGTCATCATGCTCGAGGGTCCCATCCCGGCCACCGAGAACCTCCTCAAGCGCGCCAACATGTCCATGGACCAGATCGACCTCTACGAAGTCAACGAAGCCTTTGCCCCGGTCCCTGTCTCCTGGTACAAGAAGCTCGGCGCCGACCCCGCCAAGCTCAATGTCAACGGCGGCGCATGCGCTCTCGGACATCCCCTTGGCGCCACTGGTGTCAAGATCATGACCACTCTGCTCTACGAGCTCGAGCGCCGCAACGGCAAGTACGGTGTTCAGGCTATCTGCGAGGGTGGCGGCACCGCCAACGCCACGCTCATTGAGCGCATTGCCCCTGGCTCGCAACTCTAAATATACACATAATCTTTATCGAGCCACTCTGTCGTGCTCATGTTGGTCTCGTTTCCAGAAGTCTGATCCCACATGCTTACGATGCTTGGTAAAAAAAAAAAAGGCCTAGGACCAAAAAATATTGGAAAAAGAAAAAAAAAGAAACTTTTCTCCATGGCGGGTTCGAACCGCCGACCTACAGATGCTTGCGGTTCTCAGGAAGAACTCTAACAGTCTGGCGCTCTACCAACTGAGCTAATGGAGATCTGTGATAGCCCACTTCCTGTCGTTGGCGAAAAGGGCAGAACGCTCGGAACGTGAGTTTCCGGGCGACAATGTCACGCATGGGATGAGTGAGTTGAACCCGATTCTCTAACTCGACGTCGCGAAATAAAACCTCTGAGGAGTACTCGTTATTGGAGGGAAAAGGGCTGACGAGAAACTTTTCCTGAGAAAAACTAAAAATAAAACGATGATTTTGGGTATACAGCAAGTTCCGTGTGTACGTCCAGCAAGCTACTCTATCACGGACAAGGCATACGTGGCTCCTTCCTTCCTACGCCACACAGAATAAAAAGGGCAAACTCGTATTCACTGACGGTGAAGGACAACAGCCAAAAGAATCTGGGCCTAGGCCTATCGCATGTGAAACAAAAAAATAAAAAATGATATTCTCCATGGCGGGTTCGAACCGCCGACCTACAGATTAACAGTCTGGCGCTCTACCAACTGAGCTAATGGAGAGGTGAAGCGGCTCTGAGAAGGTTCTCATGGACGCTTGTTGAAAGACAAGTTGCTGAGGTTCAATATATAGCAGCCAGCAATGAGTCGATACCATTTCCCGATACTACCCATGGCCGAACAACACGGCGCCTTATTCATTGAACTTTGAAAGAATTAGACAGCACTCTAATGCAGATGAATGCAGAGATTGCGGGCAGGCAACGCCGTATTTGCGTGTGTCTGTCTCGCTGCGAGTGCAAGCGTGGACATTCTTGTTGAAACTGACACTCATTTCTGACGGGTCAGTCCTCTATGATTCCAGTAGATAGATTGTGCTCGACAAGGCTAGAAAATTAGTGACTTTGGTATACCATGGCATGGACTTCCGTCAATAATGAAATGCAATGCAGAGACGTGGAGGTCTTTAGAGTCTCTCTACATTCATTTCATCACCAAAAGTCGCAATTCAGTCTTGTGTGTGCGGACAGGTCGGCATGTCTCTGCGTTAAATTGCGCAATCGATCAAAGTCTTTCTCGACAAGGACGGAGATCTTATCGTAAAGGCAAGACACGCGTTTGGCTTTCCGTCTTCTGAAGAGAAAAAAAGAAGTAATAGTCCAGAAGCGTGGTTGTGAAGCAAGCAATCAGGTGCAAAGAAAATACGTTTTTGTTCATCAGTTCTATGCCCTCGTCGCGAGATACGGTGTCGCGGGATAAGGCCTAGGATTAAATTTCTCGGTTGTACGTGAGTATTTGGGACTTGCGGGTCGCATGAGTGGGCATCTTCAGCAGGCAAGCAAGCAAGCAAAAAATTATCGCGCTCATCGCGGCGGCCTAAGAAAAAGGAAATTACTGCGAACTCTCAGGATTCGTGGCTGCCTCTTGTTGAAGTTTTTGCTGCGTATCTAGGTTCTTCCACATGCTGCTCGGGGCCAGCCCGGCCTTCTGTCCCGACACATCCGCGCCTTGCGGAAGGTTGAGCTTGTGCAGCTCTCTGCGAGATTCTGCTCCCTGAATAGCAAAGTCAGAGTGGAAGGGAAGGTACACGCCTACGACTCCCACCACCGCAACACAGCAGGCGCCGACGCCGAGCGCCACGACGCGACCGGCGTTTTGACTCATGGGCCTCCTCGCTCCGTCTCTTCACTAAAGCACGAGGGAGCCAACTCCAGCGCTTCGATTCACGATCAATCTCACGCAAGCACTCCCCAAGCACGCGGGTGCGTCCTGCTCTTGGACGCTTCGACACGACGTCCCCGCGCGGCTTTGCTCTTCCGCACTCGCGAAAAAGCAGCTTTGTTTCTCCACTCTCTCTCTGGCCGCGAAGGCTTCTGTCTTGTACTCCACCTATATATTGAAGCATAGCGTTGCAGGTTTCAGAGCGCAGTTAAGCCTGCAATCTAGCATCTCCATTAGCTCAGTTGGTAGAGCGCCAGACTGTTAATCTGTAGGTCGGCGGTTCGAACCCGCCATGGAGAACATATTTTTGGTGAATATCATTTTTTTTCATTTTTTTTTGGCTAGAAGAGAGGCCTTGCCCGATGTCTCTTCGTTCAAACCCGCGACACGACCCGCCATGCCGAAGGGTTCACGTACGTGAGAGATCTCCACACTGCATGGTGAAGAAAGGACCCGCGTTGAAGAGAATGCCGAGGACATGACCAAGGATATGACCGAGGAACGGCGACTTTCAGAGAAGATGCCGCGCAGAACACACTCGACAAACGATGACTACTTTCGAGAGCATTTCATGCGTCGAAGGTAGCGTGATGGCCACGTCTTTGTTGCTTTCGTTGTTCCTGTCGTTTTTGCTGTCGTTTTTGCTGTCGTTTTTGCTGTCGTTGTCGTGGTCGTGGTCGTGGTCGTTGTCGTCGTTTCTCTCATCGTCGAAGGTACCAGCCGTTGTGAATGGTATCTCAAAGTTGCAAGATACATGCTTCACCTGCAAGTGGTACGTCCTAAAAAATAGAATATTGGGTCAATGCACCAGAACTCAGAGTTTGTTATGCTCATGAAGGTCGTTGGCCAGCCGCCACAGGCTCTTCCGTCTCGTGGAAGGGCACTATGACCGCGCCGCGCGCTCTTGCCTCGCGGATCTGCCGAGGCGAATGGTATCGTCGGGAGAACAAGCCCCGTCATGTCATTCCCCATGGCGCAGCAGCAGCAGCAGCTCGTCACAGTGCTTTCGCGCGATGTCTTCGCGCTGAGCAGTCGCGTTTTGCCCTTTTGTCTGACGAAAGGAAGTGTGCCATCACCAATCTCCATTAGCTCAGTTGGTAGAGCGCCAGACTGTTAAAGTTCTTCCTGAGATCCGCAAGCATCTGTAGGTCGGCGGTTCGAACCCGCCATGGAGAAAAATTTCTTTTTTTATTTTAATTTTTTTTCTGTGTTGTTTTTGGTCCCCTGTGTTAAGAGAAATGGCTTGCGCTTCGCCATCACGACGAGGTTGACTGTGAGTCTGTACAGAACACATCTTACTACGTGCAGCAGCCACGAAACATCTTTTCGACCAAGAACTTCTGAATTCAAACAAGTCTCGCAATCCCCATTAAAAAAAATATCTTTCGCCTCTGTTCCACGCTACGCCAAGAGCGTCTCCGGTCAAGCTCTCTCTCTCTCTCTCTCTCTCTCTCTCCTTCCTCTCCCCCCTCTACGGCGCAGGACTTCATCCGCTTACTTTACGTTTTTGCTTCTCAATACATATTCGGGTGCTTTATTCAACCTTCAAAGGAATGAGAGTTGAATTCATAGGCAATGGCATTGCCGTCATCGCCAGCAACGAGCAAGCGATTTCCATGCGAGTCAATCGTGCGAATGGCCGCCTGATTAGCTCCAAGACCATATAGCAACTTCCCGGATCGGACCTCGTGAAACAGCAGCGTTCCGTTGCCAGACCCAGATAACACCAGGTCGCCAGCCACGTGAAGACTGTAGATAAAGTCCGTGTGCTGGCCCTCGGCCACCCAAAGAGGACGATCCAGCTTGCGAAGATCGCTTGCAACCACACGTTTGTCCGCACCGGCCGAGATGAGAATATCGCTTTCAAAGGACGTGCGAATCGCATTTACGGCTCCGCCTGCGTGCAAGCACGCCATCGAGTGGGAAGATTCATTATTGCCACGGCTCCGAGGATCGAGCAATCGTACAAAGCCAGCTTGGTCACCTGTCGCAAAGAACGCATTGTCCCATGTATGCAGACTCGTCACATGCCCAGAATGGCTGTCTTCCTGAAAGATAGCTGCCGGTGCCCGACCTTGTAGATCCCAGATAGTAGCTGTGCCATCTCGCGCGCCCGTGAGGACGAGGCCAGCCTTTGACAAGGTCATATCAAGAATTGGGGCCTTGTGCGCACGAACGCACGAGGCTTCTGTTTGCGAGCGCAAGGTCCATATCCGTAGCGTCTTGTCATATCCGCAACTGAGGGCATGTGTGCCTGTTGTCGTTACCAGTGCCCGCGAGATGGACCCACGGTGACCGAGAAGATCATCACAACGTGGACCTCGCCATAGACAGAGCTTGGCATCCATACCAGCGCTGAGAATCGTTCCGTCGGGACAATATGACACATCCGTGACCCACTCTGCATGGCCCGCGGTTTTGCTGTACAAGTTTCGGATCATCTTACCTTTGACCAAGGAAAAGATCTTGAGTCCGTGGTCCGTGCCGCCCACGACGCACTCTTGGCCATCGGGCGAAATGGCGGCGCAGAGAAGCGGTCGGTCCGAGACGTCCATTGCAACGCCCTCTGGCCGCACGGGTCCGCGTTTCCATCCATTTGTGTCTGTTGCGCACGTTCGGAAAGCACCGCCAGCTCCCACCGCGGGACCTTGAGATCGTGAGGCACCCTTGGATTCCTCGTGGGACACGAGCATCTTCGACTCTGCCGCTTTACTGCCCGCCATTTCATCAGCAAATTCATAGAGTTCATGGCGCTGGTGCGAGCGCGCCGCGCCAAGGCCCTCTAGGTTTGTCTCGCGCACGAAGACGCCTTGGCCTGGCGCGCAACGAAAGTACCGCGTTCCCTCGCACGAACCATCGTTGCGGCCTCCTGGCGCCCCGCGCTGCAGTTCAACACCGTAGAAAATGCCGTCCTTGCCACTTAGACCTCCTACGTACGCGACCACGCCTCTTGCGCGCGTCGCGCGTACGCGCACCGCGTCGCCCAGCGCAAAGCCGCCCATCTCCACAAAGACTTTTGTCCTTGCTTGCTTGCTTTTGCTTGCTTGCTTGCTTGCTTGCTCTCAACCGTTGAGCGAGACACTTGTCCAAAAAGAAAACAAGTGGTGTCAAAGGATAATTGTAGATCTCGTGCGCAGACAGCAGGTTGCCATGGCAAGCCAGCCAACCCTGGCATGCAGTAGTCAGTTACGTCTAGTCAACCAACCAAGCATCAACATCAGCATCAGCATCAGCAGCAGCATCGCTTTTGACATTATCCTCTTCACCACCCTTTCCTTCACTCGCAGTCAATCGTAAGTAGCGACTTCGAACCATCTAGCAAAAAGCCCATCTTTCGGCGTGTAGTATACAGGGTTCTGCCCTTTCATTGCTCGCCCATCACCACCCCTCGTCTGGCCCATTGTTCGCAGAATAGTTCCTGCGTTTGACTGTGAGAGATGCCTTACATAACGTTTTGGGTGAGTGAGTGTTGTTGCTCAGATCAAGTTGGGTCAAAACCGCTCGGGGCAAAGCGAGATCGCTCGGTCGCTTGCTCGGTCGCTCGGCCGGCGCGACGCAGCGATACGCGACGCGAGGAGACACACGCAGGGCGGGCGCGATGGCGAGCTTCGACCTGCTGCAGGATCGTAGCGTCCCGCTAACCAAGGCACCCGGAGGAAATAACAACAATAGTAGTGCGCAAACGGACTACGCCCTGGGCCATGAGGGCGACGAGTCCGTGGCGCTAGCTCTGCGGCAGGCCTCATGCTGCCCGGTCATGGACCTTGTGGCGCTCGCGAACGGACACCAAATGGTCGTTCAACGCAGCATCAAGTGGGAGCGTGTCTTTCTCGCAGCCTGTGGCGTAAGCTGCCTTGCCTGGAGACCCGATGGCAAGGCCCTTGGCGTTGGTCAAGAGGATGGCGCTGTTGCGCTCTTTGATGTCGAAAACGGAGAAGAGTACTCGCTCGCGCAGAATGCGCGCCCGCACAAAAAGCCCATCGTCGCCATGACATGGGCAGCCCAAGAGAGTCGCAGCAACGGCCCAGACGCAGTCCCCAAGCACGATTTTCAAGATCGCGCGGCCCTACTTCCCGAGGTCGACATGGGCCAGCTTCTCGGCTTCAAATCATACGCTTCCGCGCTCATGGACATGCCCCTCTTTGGCGTTGAAAACAAGTCTCGCGAGACGCTCGAGGTCCTTGTCAGCGGGGACACCAGCGGCGTTGTCACCCTTGGCGCCTTTGGCTACTTTCCAGTTGGCTGCATCGACCTGGCGGGCGCCTTTCGGCAGCCCGCCAATGGCAACGCGGACTCTACTCCGAGTGTGCGTCTCGTCAAGCTCTCGCGAGACATGCAAACACTGCTCACGGTGCTCCAGCGTGGAGAGGAACTTCGCGTGGTCACGGTGGACACCTCGCTTCTGGCCGAGCGATCCGACGAGCTCCGGCATGTTGCTGCACAGTACGGCCACATTGGCGAGCTCATTGCCTTTGCCGAAAAGGCCCTGCAGGAAATGAGCAAGGCGTGGGCCAGCGCCACGACGGCGCTTCGCAACCACCTCGAGCCGCTGCAGCAGCAGCTCGACAACTTTCAACGGCCCAATACTGCGGAGCAAGAGCTCTTTATGATGCTTACATGCGGCGTGACGAGCTTGCCGCTGCAACACTACATTGATCATATTCAAGAACACAGCCTCATGCGCCTGGCCAAGGCGCTCGACACGGCATGTGCCACAATGGAGGACACCTGCACGCGCAAGCTAGCGCGGGCCGCAGAAGCGCTCGTCTTTCGACTCGAGGATCTGCACGGTCTCGCGCGCTGGGAAGAACGATTCGCGATCATCGGACTCCGCAAGCAGACCACGCAGCAACTTCTCAGCGCCTCGCAGCAGCTTCTTCTCAAGTCTCAAGAGGTACTTGCACTCACGCGTGACGCGCGCGCAAACTTTGCCGCCTACTCGGTCTGGCTGCAGACCGTGTGGTTCAAAACGAATCAGCATCGTCGCTCCAACGTCAAACATATTGCGCACGTTGATATTGACCGCCTTGTGCGCTTGCTCAGCCGCCAGCTTCTCCACCCTCATGTCTCGGAGCACTTTGATACCGCCAAGCTGTCCTCTGCGGACAGTTCCCCTATTTACAGCACTGCCTCGTTGCATTCAATCACGAACGACTCTTTGCGCGCCGTGCTCGGTGGCTTGCAAAAGACCTGGGACGCTGCTTTCCACATGACTTCAGATGCTGTCAGTGGATCCTTTCGCCCCACGGACAACAAAATCTTGCCACGTGCACACCCGCGGCGCGTGGACGTCGGATTTGCAGAGGATGGATCCTGGCTCGCGGCTTTAGCGGCCGACGGGGCGCAAGACCGCATTGCTCTCATCTCCAAGGACGGCGCCTCGCGAGACATTACACTCCCTACGGTCAAGATGATACATGATTTGCGATTCTACCGCCCCGATAACCTTCTCATCACCTATGAGGACAAGGAGGGACGCCGTGCGCTCGCGCAGGTGTCCCTTTCGTCTGTAGATCCATCTTCAGAAGATGGGCCAGAACTACGCTCGAGACTACTTCAACCTGCCAATCGTCGGACCACAGGTCTCATTTGCCAGGCTTCAAGAGGCGTCGCCCTCGTCTTTGTTGACAATGGCCGCCTGCAACTCTTTGACATTGACAACGATGAGGGCGACGATAACGACGATGACGACGACGACGAAGAAGAAGAAGAAGAAGAAGAAGAAGAAGAAGAGAATGACGAGGATGGAGTCCTTGCCAGGGATGCTTGATCCGCCGGGCAAAATGATCATGTCACCATATTTTCAGCACGACCTAACTATCGTTGCCATCTTTGATGATTCTCGATGTTCTACGCACTACTACCACCTCAGTCCCTATGTGCAAGTTTGCGTCTCTGACACCTGACACCCTGCACCTCCTCGTCGATGAGCCAGCTAGCTGTAGCTGGCCGCCGCATCCCTTGTTGCCTTGCACGCAGCCGGTTGCAGGTGTTGCTCGAATCGCTCGCTCGCCAAAGTCACTGACTAGCCAGCTGCCCCGCGTCAGTTCAGCCGCTCTTCACGTGCTGCTGCAGCTAGCTGCTCCTCTTTTTGAGGCAGGCCGGTTTCTCTGCTGTCTCTTGCACAAGGCTCGGCGAGGCACAGGCATAAAGTAGAAAGCACATGCACAAGCACAAGCTCGGGTCGCGCTTGCCCGCGTGCCTGCGTGCGTGCATAGAAGTTGACCGTGCACAGCGAGCGAGAGCGAGCGACGGGAGGAGCACTGCTCCTCACCGTGGCCGCGGCGAACTTGGAGAAGCAAGCTCGCGAGCAAGCAAGCGAGCAGCCGGGGCGAGCAAGACCCGAAGCAAACACGGAACTAACCGGTCACGGAGCTCAGCAGGCAGGCTGGCTGTCAGTGCCGGCGCGAGCGTTTTGCGCAGGGCCGACGCGACTGCGCAGACCGACGCGACTGCGCCGAGGGAGCGGCAAGCAGGCAGACAGGCAGACAGGCAGACAGCCTGAGGCTGGTAGACGCCAAAGAGGCAGAGGCTGGGGCAGGCAGCGAGGCTGAGGTGGTCGCCGCGCTGCGTGGGGATCTCGGGAAGACTGCTCTACTACATCGGTCAGAGGCCGCGAAGACTGACTCTTCTTCCTCGGCCAACGCCGCGGCGCTCGCGCTTCGGCGGTCTGACGCTGTAAGGCACCACCCTGACCTTGCAGGCCAGGCACCATGGCGCTCTTTGACATTGCCAGCATGGGCAAGGATATGGTGAACGCGGCGCGCAAAAAGAGCAGCCGCGAAAAGGGTCTCGAAAGCGGGGACCACGACGACGCAGAGCAGGCCAAGCACGCCCGCGAACAACAAGCAGCGCTCGATGAGCTCACTGATGCAGAAAATGCCTTCATGTCCGCGGCAGACGCCGACACCGACACGGATGGCGGCGTTGAAGATGCCGAGACCGGTGACGAGGACAATGCCAACGATGACGATGAAGACGATGACGTGAAAAGTACACAATCTGGGCGATCTAGTCGGTCTCTCGGGAAAACTCTTATCCGCAAAATGTACTCGTCCAGGAAAAAATCCTTTCGCGAGCGCAAGAACTCAAGTGAGTCCGTGCGCTCCGCAAAATCTGCGCCGCGCAAGACCAAGACCGCCGCCACCTTTGAGCCCATCTCCATGGAACTTTCCAACTCGTTGGCGCTTAGCGCTCAAAGCGCCGGGTACGGCCCGGCCTTTCGTTTGCTCAAGACGATGAATCGCATTGATCGCGAAACGATCATGGACATGCTTCTCATCCGCCGCACGGGCGTCTCCTTTAACGACGAAACGGACGCTCATGACATCATCTTCAAGAAACTCTTTGGCATTCGCTCCAGGACGAATACGGCGCTTCGGGCGGTACGCGTGCTCAGCCAGTCCACGTGGATCCACACCTTGCTCAAGGTTGCAACAGCGCTCAACCTGTCTGCCAAAATGATCTTGTCCAGCGGCGACTGGCGAATCCCCACGCGTTTAACCACGGGCATTTCGAATCGCGCTGCCAAGCGGGCCGCCGATGCCGATTTTCTCGCCGGAGAGTCTCCCGTGCTCGACAAGGCCGAACAGAAATTCTACTCCAAGTTGCAGCGCAACATCGAGGCTCGTCTCGGCGCCAACGCTGTCATGCTCATCCGTGCCATTGTTTACGAGCAAGCAGGGCCTGAGCTTCGAGGAGTTGTCTTTGGCGAAGACGTTTCCAAGTCAGAGGCCGTCGAGCCCATCGATGAGCTCGACGCACTACAGCAGCCTGAACGCCGCAAGGACACCATGGATACAGACGATACGATTGGCTCCACCAGCGAGGCTGTCGCGGTTGGGGACCACATCGATTTTCACCTGCACCAGGACCAGGACCAAGTCCGTACTGATGATGACGATGACGATGATCACCACGGCGAAAACGAGGACGACGATGAGCCCTTGGCTCCTGCGATATCCATGAACTTGAGCGAGACCGCACATGCAAAGGGAGCGAGCCACGCCGCAGGGCTCGAACTCGATGAGCTTGCCATGGCCGACAAGGAGGATGCTGATGCAGACGATGCGCAGTCCACCGGCACAAGCAACGCAAGCAAGACTGCGCCGGAGCCTGCGCGGGGGGAAAAGAAAATGGTGGCCAAGAAAAGGAGCAAGCTGTCTTTGCTCAGCCCCAAGCGCCGCGCAAAAAGTAAGCGAGATTTCAAGGCAGAGCTCGAAGCGGGCACCGTGGGTGCCGCAGAAGAAGACGAGGAGCTCTTTCAACTCAAGGAGAGCTTCCAAATTCCGTCCATTATTACAAATATCGAAAAGGTCAAACCGGGCTTCGGGAAATACGTTTTGCTCCTTCTCGAAGTCTTTGCGCTCCGGGCCAAGGTGCGCGACGAGGACTTTGTTTATGCTGACAAAAAGGACATGATCAAGAAAATGGCAGTCGTCGGTGCCAAGGACGGAATCATCGGTCTCAGTCTCGGCATTCCACTCGCGACCTTTGTGAACCCTTTTCTCGGGTTTCCGCTCATGACCATGTCCTTCATCAATCTTTCCATGGGCAGTACCGAGTTCAATATCATCGAGCCCGTCTGTATGATTCAGCTACACCAGCTCTTTCTCGCTGCGAACGGCACCTCCATCTATGATTTGTAAATGGAAATGAAACAATGCCAATCGCAGTCACGGCCAATCTCGATCTCGATCTTGATCTCATGTCTTTGGCAGTCCATCTAAGTGCGTGCGCCCTGTGACTCAAGCAAACAAGCAAAAATTTCAAGCGACATGTATAGGTAAATGAATGCTTACTTGGTTGTGTATTGTCTTTCAATTTTACAACGCTTGAGGAAAGCGAGCAAAAGAGCGAGTTTGCCACAGTCGTGCCATTCAATGATGTTCTTGCAACCAAAGAGCTTGTAAATCGAGAAACAGAGGAGAAAAGAGATCGGCACGCCAGCTCGATTTGTACCTGGCTTTCGGAGATCATTTCAGGTGATTGTCAGAACAATACAAATATCGATTTCTTCTCTGCCAAACCAATCAGAAACAGAGCTCTCGTTTGGCGCTGTCAAGCCCGACTTCGACGCCAAGTCGCCAACCGCGACCCTCTGCAGGGCAGCTTAACTTGGTTACATTTTGTGGTCACGGTGTCACCTGGAGTCGAAACACCTGGAGATTTACTAGTAGTCACCGTTACGTTTCCTTGGACCAACCTGCGCCGTATCCATACTCAAGTCTTGCGCAATTTCTTGCTGCCGAAGATAATAGTAGTAACCTCCGCCAATGATCCAGACGAGCGCGACGAGCGCCCACGAACCGCGGCGTTTCGGATCCGCCAAGAGCTCGGGATTGGTTACCCTGAACAGCAGGGTTTCGGTCGGCACGGGGACAGGTTTTCTCTCTTGCGTCTGATGCAGCTGCTGCTGCTGACTCAAGTAAGAGCCACCGTGCAAGCGTCTGCGGCCAGCGCCGCCAAGCGCTCTCGCGCCTCGCGTCGTGGCTATTCGCAGGAGCATCCTGCCTGCTACTTTTTTCTTTCTCCGCTCCTCGTTCTATATATTAGGCGTACGCAGAGTGGACCACTCCCAGGGCCGCAATCCTAGGAGCTCGTGAGAGACACGGGACGGCTTTTCGGATCACGCTGCCGGCGCGCGGCGCCAAAGCTCCGTGCAGTCGTGGCCGCTTCTGACAAAGAGTACGCATGGCAGTAGTATATGCCTAGTAGTACTATCTACTGGTGGTCGTAGGAAGGGGTCCGCGCAGTGTCCTCGACATAGAAGACAGGGTGTGCACGGATGGCAAACAAGCACGGGACGCGGCGCGTGCACGGGCCTGTGCGAGATCGAGTCCCTCGCTCGTTCGACGCGCGCTCGCGCACCGCGGAGCTGTCTGCGCCTCTTCGCTAGTGCAGCCTCCGCGAAATGACCACCCTTGGCCGCGCACCACCTCGGGACACGCGTGCGAGTTGGGTAGAAAACACGGCGGGCGGGCGGGCGGAGGGCGGGAGCGTCTTTCCTCTTTGCTCTTGGCCATGATGTGATTGATGCCCGGACACAATGTTGTCTCGGGCCGGCAGCGATCTCCCGGAGAGACGCTCTTCAGCACCTGGAGGAGGTCCGCCCCTGTGCAAGTGGTACTACAGCCTCGATGCTGGCAGCGTAGAGTCGCTACCTTCGCGCCCTGCGGATGTCAATGCGCAGCCAGGGCAGCTCGAGAGTTCGGGAGCCCGCGCGGGCAAGACCCGCGTACCGCCATTTGACTAATAAATAAATACCCGTCGATCATCGCACACTTCGCCCAAGACACATCCCTCTTTCGGCAACACGATCAACGACGCGCGCGATGCCATTGGGTGAGAGAGGGAGGGAGGGAGGGAGGGAGGGAAAGGAGGGGCGGAGAGAGATAGGATACCTTCCGCACCGGCAGGCGGGTGGTGGCGGTGACTCGAGTCAGGGTCTCATTCTTCATCATTGCGAATGACTGACGGCGACAACACGCACGCGATGACGAGAGCAAGGGACAAGAAAAGGCCAAGGCCACCGGTCCCGTGCAGTGCACTTGCATGTGAGACGTTGCTTGTCTGCTCACACATCACACAGTCAGTAGCATGCGCCAGCCTAAAAACGGGCCTCCACCAAAACTAAGCAGGGCCGCCCGCCTCCCCGAGCTAGGCACAAGCAAGCAAACCCGCAACTCACCGCGTCTGGGCCACGACCAGAAAGCAGCAGCGCACACCCCAACAAGAAAGCCAATCACAAGCACCAGCACCAGCACAAGCACGAGCACGAGCTCGAGCCCATAGACATGGCCGAATTCCGTAGCCAGGCCAAGTTCGGCCTCGACAAGGAGCTCGCGGACCACGAGGCTTCGAAGCGCGACCCCGAGCTCGAGGCCAAGGTTCGCGACTATGTCGAGCAACTGTCGGGCAAGTCCTTTGAAAGTGACGACATGCTCGAGTCTCTCAAGGATGGCGTGCTCTTGTGCCTGATGATCAACCACGTCAAGCCTGGCGCTGTGCGCAAGATCAACGAGAGCAAAATGCCCTTCAAGATGATGGAGAACATTTCCAACTTTTTGCGCGCATGCCGCTCGGAGCTCAGCATGACCGAGGCAGATCTCTTCACCGTTCCCGACCTCTACGACCGCGTCTCCATTGTCAACGTCACCAGCGGCATCGTCGCGTTTAGTCGAGCTGCCGACCGCAATGGCTTCAAGGGCCCGAGCATCGCCCCCAAGGAGGCGCGCAAGGGCCTTGTCAAACGTTGGAGTCTTTCCAAGGCCCGCTTCTCTGGCGTCTCGAGGCTGAACATGGGCTCGGCGGGCATCATGGACCGCTCGGCCCTCGACACCTCCAGGAACATCACCTTTGGCGCTGAAAAGTCCGGACCCTCGGCCAACCCGGCCGAGGGCTCGCGCATGAACAACGGCTCGCGAGGTATCATGCAGCGCATGAGTCTCGATCGATCGCGCAACCTCACCTTTGGCGCTGATGCATCAGGTCCATCTGCCGACCCCAACGCCACCGGTCGTCTCGCCATGGGATCGCGGGGCGTCATGGAGCGCTCCGCAATCAATCGTCCCATGGACGCCACTTTCGGTGCAGATGCTGGCCGCAAGTAACCAGTTCTAGCGTCGCTATGAGACCAACTTGACCATAAATCGCTTCTGCGTACTACTACTACAACTACTACTACCACACAAATTTATCCCAGCTTTCGTACCACTATTTATCTTGGCATAACGAACAGCACTGACTGTGAGCACAGCGAAAGCCCTCTTTGAAAATCACGAAGTTGCATCCAAACACAACTCCAATGTGACCACTTGTAAGAAAAAATAATTAGAATAAAGTACGTGCTACAGAGAGCCTGCCGACGCGCGCAAAGAAAACACTATCGGCGTGCGTCGATCTCTTCGCCCCGTCCTTTGTCCTCTCCCTCGTCTCAAACCTATCCTGAGGATGGTGGTCGAAGATGCATCGTGAAATCCAGCCATGTCTATTCATCATTCTACAATCATGTTCTTCCGCAATGATTATTTTATAATAGACAGACACAAACCTACTTGGATGAAATCCCCCATCAAATAGAATCGACTCGGTCCCCATCACGGCACGAGGAGCTTGACATCTTTGCGCTTGCGCTTGCGAGCCTGGTCGCTCACCTTGATCTCCACGTCGGTGTGGAGATCCCACTCCTCGTTGTCGGCGTCAGCCGTCCGCTTCACCGCGCACGATTTGACCAGAACACATCGCTGCGCGGAGACATCAATCTCCTGCGCCTGACCCTCCGGGACCAGAACCCACTTCGAACGCCCTCGATGCTTGGCGTACTTTGCCTCTGAGTCTTCAAAAACTCCCGACTGCTGCATCGGAGCGAGTCGCGCCCAAAACAGATCTGGAATGTAAGTGAGCACGAAAAAGTACTCATTCGGCTGGTCCAAGCGCACGTGCGTCTTGCAGTGTGTCGCAACGGTGACGTGATCTTTTTCTTCATCAAGATGGCCCAAAAAGTGTTTGCGCGCTAAAGAACACGTCTTGGATTCGAGTCGAACCACTTGATTGACAAGTAGCCTTTGCTGTTTGGCCGGGATCAGCGGGTTTAAAGCCACAGCAACAGAGGACCGCACGCCGTTCGAAGGAGGCAGGGCCACTGTCGCCGCGGCCGAAGATGCTGCCGCTGCTGACGCAGCTGAAGGTCCGCCATTCGTGGCCTCTTGGTACTTTTGCAGCTCTTGCTTGTAGATGGCCATTGCCTTATCATACTTGAGCCGATCCTCGCTCGCTCGTTGCACGTACACGGAACGCTGCGTTTCGCTCAATGCCTTCCACTCTTCACCCATGAGTCGACCCAAGGTCGCAAAGTCAGCATCAGGGTATTTCTGCTTAATGGTATCGCGTTCCATCTGGTTGTACTGCATGTACGCTGTAAGTGGGCGTCGCGGCTTAATTGGCGGTTTGAGCTCGGGCACGGGAGATTGCAAAGGGCGGGAGAGCGTGGCGTGCATCAATCTGCCAATATAAGGCGAGCCTGCCAGGAACACTTTGGCTTTCAAATTCCCCTCGCTAAAGAGTTTTACCTTTTGTCCACTTCTTGTTCGCATCGCTGATCCATCGTCCTTTGATGAGCTCGCCATGCCCTCATCTTTATCGTTTTCATTCCCGTCCTCGTCAGCGCCTTCGCCGCTCTCATCGTCCCCGACCAGAGCGTCGAAAGCGGAAAATGGAGCGCTTGGGTCACGAGCCGTAAAAGGTCCCCCGTTCGAGCCATCGACTGTCGAGGTCGCCAAGGTTTCACTGTACAACCTAACTTTGATGTGTCTGTCAAAACCCCATCCAGAGGGTTCTTCTTCTTCTTGTTGTTGTTCTTCTTCTTCCTCCTCTTCCTTCTCTTTTGCCTCCTTTGTTTCGCTCTTTTGATCGCGATGCTCGCCGTCGATCTTTTCAACCTTGACGACATCTGAGGGCGGTGTCGCGGCTTTTGGACTTGCTTCTGATGCATCATGAGGTGCGGCTTTCAGAGTCGGATCGGTAGACGCGGGTGTTGGCGTTTCCGATGTCTTGCTCTGAGAAGGCGCCGGAGGCTTTTCCTTCATACGAACATTGGCTGCACCGTCAGAAGTTTTCATATCGACATCGCCATCAGCATCGATCTTTGCAGCATCACCCCAAGAATCCTGCTTGGCAGCCTCGGCAGGCTTTTCTTCAGGCTTAGCGTTGACGACCGTCGTATCGACCTGCTGCACGGCGCTGGGATTGCCACTGCCATTTACGTCGCCGGCGCCATAGGCCCACTGCGGAGGGACCGTATTGACTCCACCAGATCGCTTTTGCGCCAACTCGGCAATCGCACTCGGTGCAGCACCCGGCTTGCGTTTCACCAGCGGACGAACCATCATATACGAGGCCACTGACATGTCGACTGGATCATCGGAAAAACTCCAATGTCGATACGTCATGACCTCCGTGAGGTTCTCGAGATTCGCGTCGTCATGACCGATTCCCCAGTCCTGCTGCATTTCTTCAATTTCGGGCTTGTTTGGACCAAAGGGCTTACACCTTCGTGGAAGCCGAAGCACGGTACCTTCGATCAGGGGCACGGTATTGTTTAAGTTGGGAAAGGTGCGCGCGTTGATTTGAATCAACTTTCTCACGTCCAGCCCAAGACGATTTGCTATCATGCGAGGCGACTCATTATCCAGCGCCTGGTACCAAAGCCCATTAGAGCTCTCGCGGCCAAGTTTGGAATCGTTCTTGACGAGATCATGCGTCGCAGCTGACTTGGCTGGAGCTACTTGCGGTGGACGGTGCTCGAGCGGGTCGATAAAATCGGGGAAACGGGGGATGCGCATCATTGTGCCATCAATAAGCTTCGAGGTCTCTCGCAGCGCGCTGTAGAGTCTGCGGTTAAGAAAAACGAGGTCGCTCGCCAAAATGCCAAATTTACGCGCCAAGTCTCGACACGTTGGTGTCTCGCCTGAATTGACCTTGTGCCATTCGTAGCGGCTACATGCGCCACGCACCTCAGGCACCTCGGGCGTCATCGTGTCTGGCTTGATATCGCGCAAGTGATCGACAGATGACTCAGAATCGGCATGAAGCGAGTCCTTGAGACTGCCTGGAGGCGGCGTGGAGAGGGATCGAGGCATGGACACCCTTCGAGGGAGGATGCGACGCTTCCCAGGAGTTTCATCACGAGTCATTGAAGACATTTCCTCATCGTCGTCCTGATCAGCCTCATCATGGTCCATGTTCGAGGTCTTCTTATCGTTTGTTCTTGCTCGAGAACGGGTGAGACCGGACGAGCCGTTTCGTTTGGAGCGAGGCTGCAGCGTGTTCACGGTGACCTCCTTCTCCTCCCCTTCCTCCTCCTCCTCCTTCTTGCCTTGCCCTTGCTCGGCTTTGGCTGCGCGGGAAGAATTAGATGCTGTGGATGTGTCTTCTCCAAAGAAGGAGGGTCGCGGGTGATGGTCGACCGTTCGCGTGGGCGAACGCATGGGAATAGGAACTGGAATTTGCGATGAGGTCGCCGACTTGGACGAAGAGCGCTGCTCCGGTTTCTGAAAGTAGCGGGCAATGGCGCCCACTCGAATAAATCCTTGGGACTCATAAAACGGCACCGAATTTTCCGTGGCCTGCAGGACCACATAGTGATAGGGCGAGTCGGTACTTTCAAGCTCGTCGAGAACGAGCTTGACTAGAGCACCGCCGCAGCCCAGGCCGCCGAGCAAAGAAAGCTCCGCAACATGCGGCCAGATGACGCCCTCGCCATCTGGGTCTCCGTCGCGAATCTCCGCGTTCAAAGCGGCTGCCAATTCGCCGGTCCCATCTACCCAGCGATCCATCCACCACTGCGTGGATGGGTCGCTCTGGTCTGTGCTATGCATGCCCATACTGTGCATGGCGTCCATTCCGCTGCCGTTGGTGTCAAACATGAGCAAGCCGGCCTCGTCGCTCATTGAGTCCCAGCGGAACCATCGTTGCCAGCTGGTAAAGGTGGAAATTGTCACAAAGCCTTGAAGCCAGCCTTCTTTCAATGTGCGCACCACATAGCCACTCAGCGGATCGTCAAGATCGAGACGGTCGGCCATATATTCAAGAGAGAGCGGCTTGCCCGTGTGGATCGGTACGAGCTCGTAGGGTATTTCGATGTCGACGTCGTCGTCGCCGCCGCCGTCGCAGCCATTCGTTTTCTTGTCTGCGTCGGATTTCGCTTCGTGGACGCCCTGGCCGTCGGGAATGTGTCTTTCCGCGAGCTGCTTGCGGCGCTCCTCTTTGAGCTTTGCAATTTGCGTCTTGCAGCGCTGCTCGAAGCGAAGTGCCGCCTCATTGCAAACCAGCAAAAGCTCGCCCAGCATCTTGAGCCACAGGGAACGGTCGGTGATGCGCACCATGCAAGATCCCTCAAGATCCCGCTTGCACCGTGGGACATCTTCGAACTCGTAGACGGGCTCGTCCAGTGCCGCCTGGATATTTCTGCGCGTCAGCGCCATGGCGTCCAGACCCTAGCCTCTGCAGCGAGCCGCCCGCCCGCCCGTCCGTCGCGGAGACGGCGCCCGGCCGCCCCTGCGCGTCCAGCCTGCGTCCGCCGCGCCGCCCGCGAGCCCGAAAGCCGCCGCGCCGGGCTCGGCAGGGCGCAGCCGCCTCAAAACGGCCGCCGCCGCGCGGTCCGGCNCGCCGCCGCCGCCGTTGCCCGCTCTGGCCTGGCCTCGCTCGCCTCGCCCGCCTCGCCTCTGCCCTGCCCGCCCTGCGGCCTCGCCGCCGCCCCTCTCTCTGTCTGTCTGTCTGTCTCCCGCCGAGAGCCTAGCCGTCTAACCACCGCGGCGCTCCGCGTCTGCCGCCGCCAAGTCGGGAATGGCGGCTTGCCTTGGCTTGGCCTGATTGACGCGGCTGGACGAGACGGGACGGCGCGGCTGCCTTGGCTTGCCTGCGCCCTCAGGCTGCCTGGTGCGTGCCGTGCGGCGCTGTTTGCGGCCACTGCAACGAGGCGGTTGGCTTGTGTAGTAGGGCGATGTGTAGTAGATAGACAGTATACCATGCACGCGCTCGCGACGTGTTGACCTGGGTGCAGGCAAAGCGGCAAGCAGGCAGGGTCGAGCCCCGCACGCAGGCAGGGCGGCACGGCGAGGGCGGGAGGCAGGGGAGATGGACGCGCTCGCGGCCGTGGGGTGGGTGCTTGTGGCGCTGGCGTCGAGCACGGCAGCTTGCTTCGTGTACTTTGGCAAGCGCGATCTGCGCAAGGAGGTAGGTGAGGAGGATAGCGCGCGTGTCGCGACGCGAGCAGAGGAGAAACAGAAGACTCACGCGCACATCTTGCGTCGCGTCGCGTGGCGAATGCACAGTACGCCGGCAAGCATGCGGTCGTGACAGGCGGATCTGAAGGCATGGGCTTCGAGCTCGCCAAAGCGCTGCACAAACTAGGTGCCAAGGTGACGATCATGGCTCGAAGCGAGGCCAAGCTGACCAAGGCCAAAGAGTCCATCGGGGAAATCCAAACTGTCTCTGTGGACGTGACAGATTACGCACAGGTCCAAGCTGGCATGAAGGAGGCCGAGCGCCTGCAAGGCGGCACGCCCATCCAGCTCCTCGTGCACGCTGCGGGACGCGCAACACCCGGTTACTTTCTGGACCAGGACCCCTCCGTCTTCCGCGATACAATGAACCTGAACTACATGGGTAGTGTGCATTGCGCCAAGGTCGTGGCACAGATGATGGTGGACCGCGCGACCAAGGGGCAGCTTGTCTTTTTGTCCTCGGCGGCGGCCAGCGCTTCCTTCCTCGGATACGCCTCGTACGCTCCGACCAAGTGTGCCGTGCGTGGGCTCACGGATGCTCTCCGCAACGAGCTCATCGGCACGGGAATTTCCGTTCATATCGCGTATCCGCCCGACACAGACACGCCGGGCTTCAAGGAAGAGAACAAGACCAAGCCTCCCGAGACTCTCAAGATCAGCCCGCCCGAAGTCTACAGTGCCAAGTCGGTCATTGACACCTTGCTCAATGGTCTTGCTCGTGGCGAGTATCATTTGCCATCTCCAGATCCGGTGCAGAACTTTCTCATTTCAAGCACGGTCAACATCACGCCGCGTGGTCGCTGGGCCCCACTCGAGATTGTGCTGTCTCCGATTGTCGCACTCGCGATGCTTGGCTTCAAGGTTTGGGCCGACTATTGCGCGGCGCCGTATGGAAAGCGTGTTGTAGAGAAAGCGAAGCAAGAAGCAAAGAAAGACTAAGAAATTCGGTATCGATGATATATGTTCGGCCACGTTAGCTTCGCGCTTGAGCAGGCAAGGTCCTTTCACACACATATCGACTGTCGAAACCCGCGAATGAAGATAAGATTATCTTTTGACTTGTAAAGGTTGAAGGACTTTCATTCAATGAAGGAATTCGATGTTGACGATATATGCTCGGCTACTTTGGCTTCGCGCTTGTATTTTTTTTTTCAAGCACACACACACATACCGACTGTCGATTACCAAGAATGAAGATTGGATCATTCTCGGACTTGCAAAGGGGTCACATTCGATGAAGGAATTCGATATTGACGATGTATGCTCGACCACTTTGGCTTTGCGCTTGTGGTGGGATCTTTTAACACTCAAGACCTACGAATAAAAACAAGCTTCTTCGAGTGGGGAGCCTTTCATACGGTTCCACTGCCTTTGCGACGCTGCAGACGAAAGCAGAACAGAGCAAAACGTTGGCTTTTGGTTGGCCCAATATGAAAGTCAGATACAGACAGACTCACTGCCAAGACCAAGAGAAAAGCTGAAATTGATTGAGCTGCTCGAAGACATTGAAACTGGCGTCGAGTATTTCCGACAAGCGAAGTAAACCGAATCTTGTTCTGAAATGAAAAAAGTTGATGGTGTTGCTTTTGCATGATTGGTATTGTTATCGAATTTGAGGTTGGTCGCTTTGGGAGATCAATTGAGTGTTTTGAAAGCTTTGACATAATCGTTATAAGCCATGTGCGCCGCGCATTCTGGTGGTGCGACGGCGGTATACACAGAGTGTCTGACACAAAAGGTGCCCAGCTCTGCATTCTGGAACGGCACGTACATAGACGATATATGGTTGCACAGAGAAATCCGATCGTCGCTTAGAAGAATGAGCACGATGATTCTTGACGGCGAAAGCACCAGCGTTTCCCTGCAACCGCTGAAATTGACAGTAGAGAGCAAAAATGTGGAGAGTCTCGAGACATGAAGGAAGAGCTTTTGGAAGAGAGAAAAAAAGCAGGAAAGTAAAGACCTGGAAGGGTGGTCAGCACTTTAGTCGCGCACGCTGCGCGTCTCGTCTGAAGCAAAAGAGTGTATGCGGGTGACAATGAGTCCGGGGCTCCGCTGCCTGAAAAAGGTCGGAGCTTTTGGTGAAATGTGGAGGGAAAAAAAGGAAATAGAAGAAGACGAAGAATGAGGAGGAGGAAGAGGGGGAGGATAGGTTGTGTAAGAAAAAGGGCAAAGAAAGAGCTCGTCTTCAAGAACTCCTTTCGATGTCCTGTCGCAGCCACGGGGCCGTCCCGTCCGTCCATTTTGGCTGGGAGGGTTCCATGATTTTGAAGAGGCGACAAAAAATAGATCAGTCAGTTTGATTCGTGCCGCTGCTGGCCCCGTGGAAACGTGTAATGTCATACTCCGTGACGATTACAATGGAGCAGTCGGTGTCCCACCAGGCATACGGCCGTGACTCGAGCCAAACGGTCTCGCCTTCCTTGTTGAAGCGCCGAATGCGAACAGCCTTTTTCGTGTCTTGGAAAGAGGAGCGCACGAGCTCGACGTCGTCCGGATGGAGAAAATCCTTGTTGTTGTGGCCCACGACCTCCGTGTCAGTGTAGTGAAGAATTTGTAGACACGAAGACTTCGAGACAAACTCGACCCTGCCCGTGGCCACCTCGATGCGCCACGTGAGCACGTGTGGGTTCTCGTTGAGCATTTTGTGAAAATCGGGAAGAACCCCGAGCATGGAGTTGAGCTCGCGCTGGACGCTGGTAGCGGTCTTTTTCGTGACGTTGAGGTCCTCCTTCAGACGTTGGCTCTCGAGGCTTGCCGCCTTGGCCTGCGCTAGCGCAGAGTCGAGGCCCTGCTCTGCCTCAAACCATTTTCGTTCTGCCGAAGCGCGCATCTCCTTTTCCCGTTTAAGCATGAGCGTGGGCAGAAGCGAGGAGCTCTCAATGAGGACCTGGCGCTCGGAAGGGGCGCCAACGCGAATCCAGCTGCCCACAACGGGGAGCTCCGAGTGATTGGCGTCGAGCCAGCGCCACACGACCTTGCGTTCGTGCGGGCGTTCGTCGTTGCGGGCAAAAATGGAAGCCTTGAGTTGCTGCTTGAGGGTCTCGCGATCGGCGTCCGCGATGTAGTCGAAGATGTCGACGCTGCCCTGTTCGATCGCGCTCATCGATACGCCCAAAAGGTGCCGCATGGGCAGCGAGGCTTCTTGCACGATACCCTTGAGCAAGACCACCTGGTCTGCATCCATGGATCCGATGAGATTCTGCGTGACAACGTCATCGGCACTGAGGTCTCCGAGGAGACCCGACGAAGGGGACGAGGGCGACGCCGAGCTGGACGTTGAGGACGAGGAGGCGCCGGGTCCGAAATCGGGGACCTGGGCTCCAGGCGCCGGACCGAGGAGCAGACGGACGTTGACCAAGAGGCCCGAGGTGATGTCGTAGACGGCGTTGAGATGGTGCGTGGAGGCCTCGCGGCGCCATCCGTTGACTTTAAGCGACATGGACACGAGGGCGATTTGCGTGACGGGCTTGACAATGTAGTCCTTTGCGCCTGCGCTCACCAGCTCCTTTGCCTTGTCCAGGTCGTCGTCGGTGGAAACCATGACAATGGGGATGTCGCGGATGCGCTTGTCTTGCAGGATGCGCACAAGGACCTCGCCGCCGCTGAGCCCAGGCATGTTGACATCGCAGAGCACAATGTCGAATTCATGTGGCGAGGCATAGAGACGGTTGAGCGCGTCGGCGCCGCGGAGAACCCACTCGTTGCGGATTTTGAGCTGATTGAGCTGGTTTGACATGAGCCGCGCCGCGACCTCCTCGTCGTCGACGATGAGGACCTTGATGTCGTTGGGACTGCCTGCGCGCGACTGCAGCGCGTTATTCGAGTGGCGGCTGCTGTGCTTGGCGGAGTGCGTATCGGTGTGGTCGTCTTCGGAAGTGTCCATGTGCGCGTCGGCGTCGCCTGTGTCGGCTACGCCTGGGGCGTCATAATGTGGGGCACGTTGCTGCAGCGGCCTGCGTTGCCTTCTCGCGCCGAGGGGCGACGCGGGGGGCGAGACGGCCTCCCCCGCAGCACGCTCGGCGAGCGCCTGGTTACATTCGAGGAGGAGTCGCTGGACCTCCTCGCCCTGCAGGGGCTCGAGCTCGAGCTGCGAGGGGTCCCGGAGGACCTCGAGCAGGCCGCTCAGGGTGTTGAGCACGGCGCTGTACGAGCGCACGGCCTCGGGCACCTTCTTCCCCGCCGACGAGGTGCCCAGGGTCGCGCTTCCCGTGCTATGTCGCCGGTTCCTCTCCGCGGCCCTCTGTGCTGGCGTCTGGGCTGTCTGCGCCTCCGCGCTTTCCTCCGCGGCGGACATGCTCGCGGGCGGGCGGCGGGGCGGGCGGCCGGGCGCGCGGGCGCCTGCCTGCCTGCCTCCCTGCCTTCGCTGCTTGCTCCGCTGTCGCCGCGCGCGGCCTCCCTCGAGCGCGCGGAGCGGAGCGCGTCTGGCCTCGCGCAGGCGAGCGAGCCTCCCCGACGCCGTCCCCGTGCGCGCGCGCGCGGCCGGCCGGCCCAGGGGCCGACGTGCGTGCGCGTCTGCGGCCTCCCTCCCGCGGCCTCCCTCCCTCGGGCCTGGCGCTGCGCTGCGCTGCGCGGGCGGCGGGCGTCGCGCCGTGCGCAGGGGCTGCGGCGCTCAGGCCCGATTCCTTTCTGCCCTTGCTCCTCCCTCCCTCCCTCCCTCCCCCCTCCGCCTCCTGCTTCCCCTCCCTGCCCCTCCTCCCTCCCGCCCCTGCCGCTGCTGCCACTGCGCTGCCGCCGCTGCTCCGCGCGCCGCCGCTCCGCCCGCGCTGGTGCCTCTCTGCCTCGCCGGCCTGGCTGGCCCGCGCCTCGCCCGCCTCGCCCGCCTCGCCTGCCGGGCTGGCCGCCCTCGCCCGCCGCACGCAGCTGGAGGGAGGGAGGAAGGGAGCTGCTTTCTTTCCTTCTTCTGCGTGCTTGCTCGCTCGCGCGCTTGCTCTCCTCCTCTCCCGCTCTCCTTCTCGCTTTCTTGCTTTGCGTGGAAGGGAGGGAGGAGGAAAGGCAAGCTGCGCTGCGCTGCACTGCACTGCAGAGAGAGGCCTGCCTGCCTGCCTGCCTGCCCGCCGGGCTCAGCTAGCTAGCTGGCCGCGAAGCGAGAGAGCCCCCCTCGCGCTAGCGTGAAGCGACGGACGAGGGCAGCAGCGAGGAGGTTGGCTTGGGTTGACCTTGATTCATAGCTCGGCGTGGCTTGTCTCGCCTCACTTGGGCTTGCGCGCCTTCCTTCTCTTCTGGCTGACTGTGAGTGGTCAGTCAGTTGTGCATGAGATCGAGCATCGCGCTGCCCGCGCCTTCTCCTCAAGTTAGCTGCTGGCAGTGCCGAAAAGCAGCACAGACGGGCGGCACCTGGTTGGCTACGGACACGGCGGCGGACGCGGGGACGATGGACCCCACGGGAACCAGGCTCTTGCCTGGCAAGACCGCCAAGGACCTCACACCCGAGGAGCTCGAGCAGCTTCGAGAACGCGCGCGCATGCAAAACGCCAAGGAGGAGCAGCTCACGCAGCTGCTCTTGAGCGGCGATATGCGCGGACTCACGCTCATGAACAACATTTCACAAGACACATTTGACGAGGCCGTCAAGGAGAACATGGAGGAGTTTGAAATGACGCGCGAAGAGGCCATTGCGGACGCTATTGAACAGTTTGAGCGCCAGGGCGCTTCCCTCGCCGGCGTCAAGACTGCCCAGGAAACCACTCCTTCTTCTTCAGCAGCAGCAGCTGACGCAGGTGCAAACGGAAACGGAAACGCAAACGCAAGCGCAGACGCAGACGCAGACGCAGAGTCTACGTCCGCACCAGCAACCGTGCCAGATGAAAAAGACAAACTCATCGCTGCCCAAGATAGCAATAGTGCCCAAGATCAGGAAACGGCGCCGGCACAGGATGAAGAGGGCAAGCCTTGACGAAATGGTGTCTACGCACTCACCACTTTCGCGAGCCATTGACCGTACATAAGCGTCGACCTTTTATTCCGCCCTCCGTGCGTAAACTTGCCAACTATTCTTGTTTCCAGGAAAATCACATACATCTCGGTGGCGTCCTTTGCTGGACGAGTACAACGCCTGATCCATGTCTCCTTGCAAGACGTCCTTCACTCAAAAGACACGCAAAGCACGGCTAGGCTTAGGCCTCTAGAATGAGAGAGCCTTGAACAAATCAAGTCATTCCTCACTAACAAAAAGCCTGCGCTCCTCGCTTGCAGAGAGATTGTCAATATCTTCTTACCTTTGCCTTCTTGCTGGACGCTTGACCGCGAGTCAGTCAGTATCTGCTTCTCTCGACCCATGCATGACCCGCCGCTTGTCCTCCCTTGTCTTTATAGGCTATAAAACTATTGATCTTGCCAACCGCATGAAGCCCATTCCATCATAATGACACGGCAAGGCTCGAGCTGATGAATGGTGGCTGGCCGCCCGCCCGCCCGTCAACACCGATGTCAAGGGATTGCGCACCCGCACCGAGCATAGCCTTCACGAATTTCCATTGTGCACCTTTGTGCAGAGCATTCAGCCAAGAAGATGCCCAACGGCGGCCAATTTCATGGCGCCTCCGCATCACCGCACGCGCGGAACAACGCATATTTCGCGCTGCTTTGCCACTAGGGGCCTACAGCTCGGCGCAGCCTAAATTCAACTTAATCTGTCACCGTCCCATGATACCGGCAGCGGGCGGCGGCTGAAGTTAAAGACGGACTCAGAGGAGCCAGCCTGAGCGACGCCGAGCGCTCGAGCATGCATGGCTGAGCTGAGCAGTGGCTTGCGCCCTCCCGCATCGCCCTCTTCTCCGCACAAGGCTCGACTTCTCCGCAAAAGGTTCGTCTTCTCCGCACAAATTCACTAGCCGTTTATTCAGCGCAGCGCTGCGCCCCATGGCCATACGCAGACCGTTTTGGCCCTCACTCTCTTCGTGTTACCGGTGGCTTTTGGCACGTGGTTCGTTCAACCAACTGCAAGCGTCACGTCAGGCAGCACTTGCCGAGCATTGTGAACGGAGCGAGGAAGGCGACAAATGCTACGCCGGAAGCGGCCATCTGCAGCTGGCAGCCACATCTGTCTGTCTATCTGTCTGTCTGTGTCTGTCTGTCTGTTTGTCAGACCGTCTGACTGACATACTGACTGTCTAGTCGCAGGCAGTCAGCCAGACGTTACCAAGAGGCGGCAATCGCGTGTGTAGTGGAGGCTTCGCTGGAACAGCCACACCACGTAACGTTGGGTCACACGTCGGCCCCCCTTCGGTGTTGTTATGTCCACAGGTGGGTCGGGTCGGTCGGTCGGTCGATTCTTCAATTCATTGATTGGTTGATTGATCGAGATTGACAATGAGTGCTCGATAGATCGGTCAGCCGCGGGTGGATGGTTGCGCGAGTGGGTAGGTGGGTGGCGGTCGAATCGACTCGACGTGACTGACCTCGCTCGCTTTGCATTGCTTTGCTTTGCTCTGCTCTGCTTTGCTTTGCTTTGGATTGTGCCACCGAGCTCGGACGATAGCGCCCTACCATCCTTCCCATCCGCCGAGCACAGGGAGGGCCTTGGCGAGATGGTTTGTCTCGAGTGCCAATCGAGTATTTTCTTGGCTGGGTAGAAACCGAGAGCGCTGCTGACTCGTTGTAGTGCAGAGCGCGGTGGTCGCTCTTGCGCCATGTGGCATGTAACCAACAAATATTGCATTCTTTCCATTGGCACCACCACCACTTGCCCTACGCTGCGGCCTGCAGCCTGCTGCGTTTTTCTTCGTTTCGTTCAGGAAACCACCGCGAAGAGGAAGAAGATGGCCATGGTTGGCCAATCTCGAGAGCAACTGTCGGCGCGACGGCGCGGTGCTGTGCGGTGCGGTGCGCAGCACGTGAATGCATCGAGTAGATATTCTGCAAGCGGTAGCTGCAGCTGCAGCTGGCCCTGTTCTGGGACAAAGTTCCGGTAAGAACAAAGCAAGGAGAAACCGAGGCAACTTCTGTGCGTAGCGGGGACACATCCCTAGCATCCTGCTCGCTCGCTCGCTTGCTTGCTTGCTGGTTGGCTGGTTGGCTGGCTTACGACTTAGTGCGACGCGCATGTGCTATTTTTTCGTTTCTCTGACCAGCGAAAATGGAGGTCGCAAGCTCCGTGAAGGAATGAGGAATCAGATAGCCGTTCGCCGTCCCGTCATGCCATGCCATGCAGTGATACATGCACTGCAGCTGACTATAGCTTGGGCAAGCTGTGTTGGCCATTACTGGCTCGCTGCTAAAGTGAACGAATTCGTTTTTCTTGCTGATATCGGCCCTCGCTCTTTTGCCGTTTCGATCGCTGTAGTCTTGCCCTGACGGGACTGCGGTAGTACGTGGTTCGAGTCGAACAAACGGCTTCAAGCTTGGAGGCTTTGCTTGGCGTCGCGAAAGTCCAAGGCGTGCATTGATTCCTTTCGTCGTAGGAAAGCAAAGTTGCCCAGGCCCACGATTACCGCATCATGCTGTCGCCGGCCGTTTGGACGCTTGACCAACCCTTTTGCACTGGAAAGGTACAGGATGTTTGTTGAACTTGGGCCAGATGGTTTCTCTCTATCCTGGCTGTTCGATCCGCTTCGATGTAAGCAAGAAATTGCGAGCGAGAAAGCAAGCAGGAAAAAACAGCGAGCGAGTGGGCGAGCGCGTCGACTGTTTCTTCCTTCGTTCGTCCTATGTGGCGGCCCCACCGAGCTCTTTTCGGATGGCTCGCTTCGCCTGAAAGAGAGTGAGAGAGAGAGAGAGAGAGAGAGAGAGAGGGCGTCGAACGGACCCGCGCTGAGCCATTTGGGCAGTGGCCACTTGCTTGCTGTACTTGCTTGACCCTCCCCGAGTTGTACGGGACCATGCCCTCCCCAGCGAGCCAGGATCATGTCTGTCAATCTGGTACTCTGTCTGTCCTATTCGTTGGCGTGGCCGCGGGGTCAAAAGCAGGCAGCACTGCACGCCTCCTCGCTATTTTCTTGCCGATGAATGAATGAGTGAATGTGTTGATGAATGAGTCATCAAGACGAGGGCTGGCTCGAATCACCACCCTCCCCCATCCACGCAGCAACCGATGGCGAGCGCGAGCGCTGGAGCTTGTCCATCTCTCCGCCTTTTCGCTCGTTCGAAGTTCGTGCATCGATCCTTGCATGCATGCATGCATCCATCCATCCATCGCGCCGTGGGCCACTCCTCCTGCGCGCTGCAGTGCAGCTTGACTCTGCGCCCCCGCGGAGCCCCCTCGCTTGCGTGTCTCCTCCTGGCCATCTCAATTCTTTCTTTCCTCCTTTCCTTCTTTCCTCCGGAGTCCTTTCTTCTTCGGTTTCGCAAGCGACACGCTCGGCTGCGGCGGGACTCGAGGACGGGAGGGAGGGAGGGCGATTGGGGCAGCGAGGGAGGGCGAATAACAGCGAGGGAGGGGCCAATAGCCGGGCGGGGAGGGAGGGAGGGAGGGAGGGAGGGAGGGAGGGAGGGAGGGAGGGAGGGAGGGAGGGAGGGAGGGAGGGAGAGAGGGAGGGGGGTATTGAGAGAGGCCGGCGGCTGTTAGTCGCCAGGTCGGGGCTGTTATCGATCGCGGCCCAGGGAGGAGGGAGGCGGAGGCAGGGGCGGGGAGGAGGCCTGAGAAGCGGAGTGCGTTATTCTTCGCGTGGCCGAGCACGCGCAGCCGCCGCAGCTGGCCCTCCTCAGCTCGCTCGCCGCGCTCGCGCGCGAGGGAGGACTCGGCGCGACAGCGAGCTGCGGCATACGCGCTTCGCGAGGACGAGAGGACGAGACACGACAGGGCAGACGAGCCGAGCCGAGCCGAGCCGAGACGAGGCGAGACGAGACGAAACGAGACGAGAGACGGGTCCGATCAGATTGAGCAGGCTGAGAGCGCTTTCCCTCCCCTTTTCGCTCCCCTCGCTCTCGCTTCGCTTGCTTGCTTGCTTTTGCTTGCTCGCAAAACAGATTCTTTGCGTTCGCTTTCCATCCATCCACGTCCATCCCGTCGTCGCCCCCGAGCTGGACGCGGCCAGGTCTGCGCAGCGACGCGTAGAGGAGCCGAGGCAGGGCAGGGCGGGGAAGGCCGGCGAGCAGGTGGACGTGCGGGCGGTCGGCGCGCGCGACGGCACGAGGAGCAGCAGCAGTCTCGCCTCGAGGCGGCAGACCGCAGACGGACGGAGCCGAGGGAGTGGGGTCAAGCGAAGAATAAAAACAAAGGGGGGGAAAAAGGGCGAACCCGGGTGCTACCGCCACGAGCGAGGCGTGGGACCGCGCAGACGGACGAGGCTGAAAGGAGCCGGAAATCAAAACACCGCGCCAGAGCAAGCGAGCGCGCGAGACTTGGACCCCGGCAGGCGAGCAGTCTGCACGCGCAAAACGACCAAGACAGACAATAGAAGGCAAGAACAAGCAAGCTAGCCAGCAAGCAAACAAAAGAAGAAAGAAAGAAAGAAAGAAAGAAAGAAAGCCCCACCGCAGCCCAGCAGGCGGAGCGAAACTCGGTTGGTGGACCACGGGGCACGCCACTTCACCTCTGCACCAGCTGGGGAAAGCCAAGCCAAGCCAAGCCAAGCCAAGGCAGACAAAACGAAAACACAGCGCGCGTGCGCACGCCCCACCCTCCGCTTTCATCCTCACCCTCCCTCCCTTCCCTCGGCAAATCATCAATCGAGCACTCGAGCAAACTTGAGCGATACGAAAGGAAACGGAACGAAACGAAACGAAACGAAACGAAACGAAACGAAACGAAACGAAACGAAATACATCAAGACGAAAACACATACACAAGACAACGCAAGCATGAAGATGTGCAACAAGAGCAAAGCCACGCTCGCCGTCTCGATGGCATTGGTCGATGAAATTCTTCTGGACCTCAACGCGGAAGCCGGCGAGGGCTCCCGCTCGACGCCCACGGCCGCTCTCAATGCAGAGGAAAAGGAAATGACCGCCTCGTGCGAGACCAGCAATGTCGCAGCAACCTCCGCATCAGATGCCGCAGCGAAACCGAGGCTGCCAAGGTCACCGCGACGGAAGCGCGCGCGCACCGAGACGTCCACCAGCGAAGCCACTAGTGCCAGCGACGATTCGGACTCACCGCCCGCCTCCAAACCGAGGCTCGACTTTGAGCAGGACGCGGACCTGCGCAGCTCCTTGTCATGCCCCATCTGCCTCGATCTCTTTCACCGTCCCTGCACCTTGCGCTGTGGACACTCCTTTTGCCGCGGATGTCTCGCACGCCACGAAGCCGTGCAAAAGGACGCTCTCTTGCAGCGCGGGATGCTCCAAGAAAATGTTCAGATTCCGTGCCCGACTTGCCGGGAACCCACCGTCTCGAGCGCCAGTCTCTGCGAGAGTATCACACTCAAGCACATGCTCCAGCGCTGCTTTCCCTCGCACGTTGCGGCGCGTGAAACCGAAACAAACATTGAGACGGAGCATCTACGCATCTCGCTGGCAAGCTCCCGCGACCGTCTGGTGCGCTACCGGCAGAGTCGCGCCCGGATCACGCAAGACCTCGCTGCTCTCAAGGCGACATTTTTAAAAATGCGCAAGGAGCACGACGCTATTCTTCTCGCATGCACCCACGAGCTCCGCCATGCCCAGCAGATAAAGGCCGCTCTCGACAGCGCACGATTTGCCTGACGCCACCCTATTCAACTCAAAAAGCAGACAGAAACGCAAACAAAACAAACAAACATACTAGCCTACATGCAAACCACAAAACACAGCCAAACAAACGAACACACAAACGAACAAAACAAGACATATCGTTAGTTGTTAGCCTGCATTGACTTCAAGCTTGAATAAAATCAGAATTTTTCTTTCTCTTATTTTTTTAACACGGAGTCCACGAGAGAAATACATGATTTTGCGAAGGCCAATCGGCACCTAGACCCCTCCGGCTTTGATTTTTTTTTCGAATCGGTTGGTCGACCGTTCGCCCACCGGCGAGAAACGTCGATTGCCGCAGTCTTGGTCTGCAAAGTCAACTCGTTGCAAAGTTAGACCGCGGGCGCCCCGGGGCGCCCTATATAATATATGGGCAGGCGGGCGCGTGAAGGGCGGAGCAGAAGGGGGAGGGCGGCGCGCCTAACGGCGGGAGCAGACGGGGATCGCAGGGGTGCGGCGGGCTCGCGGTGCCGCCGCGGGTGTACGGGCCTTGCTGCCCAGGAAAACCTGTGAGAGGGCGCGCGGTCAAGGGTAGCCTGTGCGCGTGGTTCACGCACGGGCTTGCGCAGGAACAGGGCCATATGGAGGCAGCTGAAGAGGCGCCGCCGCCGGTTCTGCCGTGTGGATGATATGATGCGCAGCGACCAACCTGAGTACGAAGACGCGAGGGGTTTTGTCACCCCCATTGCAGACCGCAACCAGCCAGGCTGGGCGCACCGTCCCTCACACGGGAAGCTCTACGGCGAGAAGATCGACATGGAGCCGTGGCGAGCAACTATCCGCGAGATCTTCGAGCGAGGTATCCGAGACCAAGGCGCCAAACAGTCCGCTTCACTTATTCTCGAGAGCTTGGAGAAGCACTATCCCTTCAGGATGGACATACCGGGGGAAGCCGACATCAACACGGAGATCCAACGTCTTTTCAGACTTCAGAAGGAGGGTCGTCCTCTCGACACTCCAGCGGGCCGAGGCATGGACAAGCGCTACGTCGCCACCCTTCGAGAAGCTATCGACCAGAATCTGACAAAGGACGAGACCCTCGACTACTTTCGGAGCAAATGGGGCGCCACTGAGGCCGCGTTGACCGCGCTCGGAGGGCCAAAGCCAAGCAAGTTCCTCCAGGACAAGACCATCATCAACAAGTGGGCACAGATGCGAAGAGCTCGGCAATCCGCTGGCCATGGGCAAGCAACGCAAAACACGCAAAGCAGCACGCAGAGCAGCACGCAAGGCAGCACGCAAGCAGAGCGTGCTCCCAAGCGGAAGCGCCACCGGCTGGACCCGCGCTACATCGCAACGCTCCAAGAAGCACTCGAGCAATCCTTGACCACGATGGATGCCCTCCACTTCTTCCGCGAAAAGTGGGGCCAGACCGAGGCAGACTGGAATGCGATGCCAGGTGACAAGCCGGCGTTGTTTCCGGAAGACAAGCAGCTCAAGACCAAGCTCGCCAACATGAAGCATGCCCTCAAGAAGCAGAGGTCGGAGGTTTGACGACTTGCTGACCCCAGACGTAACGATAAACAAAGATAATTCCGATGCATTTGCGCCAATCTCACTTCTACTCCGCTCATGCGGCTCGCCCACCGGCCTTGTCGCGCCTTCTACGCCCCCGCAAGGCCCGCACGGACGCTCAGGGGCTCGCAGGTCCCGGTTCTGCCTGCTTGTTCCCTAAGATGCTTCCTGATGATTAGCTGCTGATTAGGTCTTTGCCGGGCCGAAGCAATTTTGCAGGGACACCCCGCACGCCCGCGCGCTCCCGGCCGGCGTCCTCCCCCGGGGTCGCGCGCACGCTGCCGCGGCCGCGCGCCGATCGAGGCAAAGCCGGATGGGTCTGATGCCCAGGAGGCCTTCGATTATGAGGAGACGATCACGTACTTTACTCGCGAACTCCGTGTTAAAAACCTCCTCATTCTTCCGAGTCCACAGCCAGTCGCACCTCTCTGCATCCCTCAAGGCCCTGTGAACAAGGAACAAAAAAAAAGTTCTCGCTCTTTTCTTCGCTCTTTTTCTCGCTCTTCACCAAAACGGTGTGTACTACTCCTATTTGTCGCACACCTTTTGAGGAAAAAGAAAGTTCAAGCAAATAAAGAGGGGAAAAAGGTCCGCACCGCTCGTCCATCATTTGTTGATCCTGGCGGAGACTTGGACACCATTGTTGGCCGCAAGAATGCAAGTGCTCGTGCGAGAATAGATTGAGAGAGAGAGAGAGAGAGAGAGAGAGAGAGCGGGCCAGATGGATTCTACCTTCTCATGCGAAAGGGTGCCCACGAAGGGACCGCGCATCTCGACGATGAGCCGCAAACGTGCAAGACGCTGTGCCGCTCCTCTGCTGTGAGCACGACGTTCGAGAGCGCGCACCCGCGCGAGAGAGACAGATAAACCTCTCCGACGCAATAAAGCAATAGACGCAAGTCGAGGAAAAGCCTAGAGGAGCCCAAGCAAACAGCGCCTCAAGCTCGTGGAAAGGGTCTTCAGATAGCTCCAAGACGACCCCATGCGTGCTCGCGATGGGCGACAGCGACGGTACGCGCGACAACGCGACCGTCGGGATCCTTCACACGAACACGAGTATTTGCACGAGATGAAGACTAAAGGCGGTCATTCGTACGCACAAGCAATGTTTGGACGAATTCAGGTGCCCCGAAGAAGGCTCGTCGTCATGGTGCTGCTCGTTTGTATTTTACAAGGTGCTCAAGCGTTTGCCGCGAATACAACCTACGCACCGACGATGAGCCCGAGCTCAAGATCAGCAGAAACAAACGAGTCAGGTCTTACAGGCAACAACGACAGCCAGGAAGTCCTCGATTCGGAGCCATTCGATGATGATTCTGGTCAAGAAGGTGCCAGCTCAAACGGAAAAGACATCAACGAGGTGACGGCACAAAGTCCGAGCACGTCTGCGGGTGAAGACAGCGCTTCACACGTGGGCGGTATTCTGGGAGGCCTCGCGGCAGGTGTCTTTGTCCTACTTGTAGGGGTCGCGTATGTGGCGGTTCCGCGCGTGCGGTCGCGTCAGCAAGATACGTACGACCAGCATCAGCTTGCGGCTGGATCAGGATCGCGATCCAAGCTGCGCTTCTTTGAGAACCCGCATGACGACGCGGGCGATGATCTCGAGGACAATAGCACACTTGCACCGAAATTTCACCAAGACTCTGTGCACAGGCATCCCCCAAGCAGCTTTGCCAAACCGTCTTCGGCACCGCCAATTATTTCTCGCGCACTCGCCGAGGCCGAAATCGAGATCGAGGCTGAAGCCAAAGCCCGAGCCAAAGCTGAGACTGGCGCAAGGGGCTCGCGACGCTTTGTGCAGTCTCTACGTCTCGCGTTCGGTCTCTCGCGCTCTTCCTCTTCTAACACCAAGTCCTCAAGTAGCAGGTTCAACTTTCTTTCTCCTGATGTGGCGGTGGATGAGGAAGCGACCAAGCCGCGAGAAGACCTTGGAACCTTTGGAGCGCCTTCCCCTCGCGCTGCAAGCGGCTGGGGACGTCGCGGATTTGATGATGATCACGTCCAAGATTATGACGACGACAATGACGACGACGATGCTGCGTTTGCTGGCCCCAAGATGCTCGGAAGTTCGCGACGAGTCGCAAGGCACCACTCGGGAAAATCTTTGAGAGCGCCGGAGGTGCCTGCGGCCAAGACGAAACCTGTTCATTTGGTCCGTGCTTTGGACAGGCAAAAGAACGCTTCCCGCGGTGCTCCCGGTCACCGATCCGCAGCCAATACGTATGGGGCCCATGCATGCGAAGAAGACGAAGAGGACGAGGAACAAGGAAGCCCTGCTCGGGCACGAGACTCAATGGCAAGCTGGAAGGCCCGCTGGAATGACACTTTGATGCAGGCTGCGAGGAATAGTTCCAACAGCCACCATTCTTGAGCCCGCCCCTACGCAGGTATAGATGATGCAAAAGTAAGGATGACACGTATGTACTAGAACACCGTGGGATCGATCGGTCAGGTCTTGTCAAGACGCAAACGTTCTCGTGTGTTTGGTTTCCCTTTTCTTTTGAGTCAGATGAGCCCGCGGAAAAGTGCGTCTCGACGCAAACGTTCTCGTGTGGTTGGTTTCCCTTTTCTTTTGAGTTAGATGAGCCCGCGGAAAAGTGCGTCTCGGTTGCCAAGTAACATAAGAATGCGGACAAGCCCATCACTAGCCAGCTAGCCAGCCAGATCAAGAGGTCAAGCGCAACCGAGGAACTAACTATTTCGGCAGCTTGTCCTCCAGTGCCGACTGCGAGCAAGAGACAGAGCCCCAGGCGAACTGAACGTCAACATATCGTCGGAACCGCCACGTCATTCTCGTCAGGAACATTCGTGACGCTTCTTTTCGCCTTGCGTGTGTTTTCTTTTCTTTGTGGTCATCGTCTCGGAGAATGCAAACGTTCAGGGCAGCTTGTGGATGGCCATGCCAAGAGAGCCTTGTAAGGGGGGAACAGCTGTACTGCAGTCACTGTCAGCTGCCAGCACAATTCAGGTCTCCTTGCTGCTACTGATCCACGATCGGCACATTGGCCTTGCGGCCCGAGCTTTTTTTGGGGGGGGGGGGATTCTCCGCCGGGCTGGCGTGCATTCACGTCACCGTCAATCGATCACTTCACGCGCGGAAAGCAAGCCGGACGCAGCGCACCCGCCTGCGCCGCGGGTAATAGTATCGCGGACGGACTCGCGGCGGGTTTGCCCGGTTCGCGGGCAATCCCGGCGTTCGTTCGCTCTCTCTTCCCGGTATGAACGGCCAGGCTCAGCTGGCTGCAGCCCGACCTCGGCGCTCCGGCGGACGGCTGCGGCTGGCTGACCCTCGCTCCCTCCCTCCCTCCCTGCCTGCCTGCCTCGCTGCCTGCCTGCCTGCCTGCCACGCTCTGCCTGCAGCAGCTGCCTGCCTGCCTGCCTTGCGTGCTGCTTCTCTCCCTGCCTCGCCCTCCGTGCCAGCCCGGCCGCGACAGAGCGGAAACTGGGCGCGGCAAGCGGCCCCCGGAGACCGAGGCGCGCGCCCCGAGCACAGACAGACACGCAGACAGAGTAGGTGGGTGGGCGGGTGAGGGAGGGAGGGAGGTGCCCGCAAGGCAAGGCGACCGAGGTGGACGGACCAGCCTCGCCTGGCTGCTGGCTGCTGCAGCTGCTGCTGCTGCTGCTGCTGCAACAAACAGCGCGGTTCGTATCTTGTCTACCCGTGGGCGAGGGACGGGACGCGGACGCGCTCTGCAGCGGCGACGAGACGGCGGCGGCCGATGAGCTGAGAGATCCGCGCCGCAGGGCAGCGGTGCGGCCGGGCCGTCGGGGGATGAACCGTCCGTCGTTCATGATGCTGCCTGGCTGAAGTTGTTGGTTGTGGTTTGGTTGATGGATTGACCACTAACGGAACGGAACGCCTGCGTTTCACACTCCACTGTGAATGCGGCGACGCACAAGTGAAGCAAAGAGCCACCGCAAGTGCGAAGCGACCGCGGCGCAAGTCCGACAAAGAGGCCGGGGACAGGCGCTGTTCTCCCGAGAGGTGTGCGCTGCGGCGGCTTGGTTGCAAGTCCCGACAAGTGCTCCAAGCACCAGCAAGCAAGCGGATCCCAGGTAGGCAGGCAGGCACGGCAAGCGAGCAAGCAAACACGCATCGGTCGATGGGAGCGTCGGCAAGCACAGGAGCCCGGAGAGCCTCGAAGGCAGCGATCGCAGGAGCACTCCTCTCCGCAACGGGCGGCGCAGGCCTCGCAACGAGCAACCTCACGGCAACGAGAGCAGCGCTAAGCTCCGTGGCTGAGTGTCAGACGAGCGGAACCATGTCCAGGCGCACAGAGCAACCGAGCCTTTGCATCGGCCACGGCGGCGGCCCCTACTTTGTAAGTTCGCAACGCGACGCAAGAGCAAGCGCAAGCGCAAATGCAAGCGCAAGAGCGAGCCCGAAAAGGAAGTGAAACGAAAAAACTAACGCCCCAAGACGTACCTGTCGGATTGACTTGCTTGCTTATCTGTGTCCTTGCGCAGCTCCTCGACGCGCGAGGCCAGGGCCCCTTTGCAGCCGGAGACAAGAACTGCCAGGCTGCACGCGAGATCCGCGGCCTGTGGAAGAAGCTGTACGGTCCGGAGGGCGCCTACGAGACACCGGAGGCCATCGTCCTCGTGTCTGCGCACTGGGAGGCCAGCGCGCGCAGCGCCGACCAATTCGAAATCGTCGACCGCCCATCCTCCGACGCCCCTCTCCTCTTCGACTACTATGGCTTTCCCCCGGTACGTGTGCCCCGATTTATTTGCTTCCCTGACCTTGTTTTCCTTCTCTTTTTGCTCTCCACTCTTTTGAGCAAAGATTGATGAAAGGTTGACCAGGAAATCGATCGACTGACTCGTGCGTCCATTTTTCTATATCTCGTCCCTTCGATCCGTGTACTATACGCTCTTGCTTCATTCTGTTCACAGGAAACCTACAAGTACACGTACAATGCTCCTCTTGACGAGGAAAAGCGTGAGCATGTGCTCGAATCCCTTCGCAACAGTGGTATCAAAATCAAGCCGAGCACCGAGCGCAAGAGCTACGACCACGGCGTCTACATCCCTTTGCTGGCCATGCGGCCTCAAGCTGATGTCCCTGTGATCCAGGTCTCCTTGGGTAGCTCCCTCGACCCCGGTGCCCATGTCAAGCTTGGCAAGGCGCTCTCAGATCTTCGCCGCGACGGATTTCTCATCATTGGTTCGGGCATGGCTACCCACAACATGTACGCTGCCCGCAGCACGGCTGATGCCCACACCACCACTCCTTGGGCCCAGAACTTTCAGGATTGGCTCGACGACTACATTGCCAACCCGGAGCGCCTCCCTGAAGAGTCTGAGCGTGCTTTGCTGAAATGGGAGTCAAAGGCCCCTTCTGCTCGCGAGGCCCACCCGCGCGAGGAGCATCTCTTGCCCTTCATCGTGTCCGCCGCCGCGGGCGACTTCAAGCCGGCCGAAAAGGTTTTCCAGAGCTGGATGGCCGGCTCCTTCTCGCTCAACATTTACATTTGGCACAGCGAAGATGACGCAGCGGCATCCTCCTAAGCATGCATAATCTATCTAGTTGGCAGTCTGGCTGGATGACTTGCTTGAATGGGTGGATGTGTGGGTGGGTCCGCAGGTGTTTTGACGCCTGCGCGGCAACAACAACAATTATGACCACACAGCAGTTTCACAACGCATGAACGCAAGAAGGCGAATAACTTACACACGCATACACACTACTGATTCTAACCTGAGGCCACCACCCACCTAAAAAAACATCGCTTCTCTTTGTTCCTTCGCATCACGAAACCTTGCGAGCTTCCGCCAATATCTGTATGCCCTCTGCCAAACATAGCCTAGTAGACATAGTAGGCCGAAACGAATGAGGAGCACTACTACCTATGTATCCACTAGGCTACTCCTACTCTTGAGAATAAAAATTGATTCAAGTTCCTTTCGCCTCTGTTTCGATCCAAATCAGCAGCAGGGAGGGAGCGCTTGCGCTGCGCTTCCCACGTCTTTGTATCGCGCTCGAGGGCCGCGGCGAAGCGGCAAGCGCCGCGGCATCCACACCCACCCCGCCCCCCATCGCCATCCGCCCGCTCTTTCCGGACCGGATCCAAGCGCGGGCAGAGCACATTTGCTTGCCCGTACGCCAGAGCGGCCTGGCCGAGCGCGAGCGACCCTTGCCAGCTTGAGCGCCATGGAGGTCTTCCGCGTGGCGCTCGAGGACCACCTGGCGCGCCGCTTCGAGGTCGTCATTTTCCCTGGCATGCCTGTCCGCGAACTTACGGGCATGCTCGAACGCGCAAGCGGTCGCAGCGGGGTCGTCGGCCTCGTCGATCCACGCGACGACGCGGTCTTCGGCCTTACCACGGTCTGTGAAGCACCTGATCTCCTCGATTACGAGCACTATCGCATTCTTTTCAAGCCAGGCCCCGTCGTATCGCGAAGCACTTCTCCCGTCCGAAGCTTGGTTCACTCCTCTTCTAATGCAAGCTTTGACATCCATAGCCACCTCGTGAGTCAGGGCCACAATGACGAGGACACCGACACCGAGGAGGAGGAGGAGGAGGACACCGATACCGAGACCGAAGACGAGGACGACGATGACCAGCTTCTCGCAGGAGACGAAAGTCATCACGAGGCAGCCCTTGAAGCCCGCGATGAAGAAGACGAGCAAGAATTCTGGCTCAAGCAAGCCCACCTTCTCATGGCCATCACGCACATGGAAGACCAAGGCGACCTGGGCGAGGCCGACGCCGACATCGTCCGAAATCTCGTCTCTGAAGGCGATGAGCGCGTGCTCGCGGCGATGGATGTGTACACGCAAGATCGCGATTGGGAAGATCTTGCCGATACTTTGCAGCACATCGCGCACATTGAAGCACCAGATTATGCCGATGAAGACAGCGGCGACCTCGACGATGATCTCGATAGCGATGACGACGACGACGAGGATGACCTCGACAGCGACGATGACGACGATGAGGGCGAAGACGACGAGGAAGGCGACGACGAAGAGGAGAATGACTTTGCGCCAGGCGACGTCGAAACGCTGCACGACGAGGAAATGGACGAGGAAGATCAACAGCTCCTTTATCAGGTGATTGTAGCGCTGCACAAACGCGGCCTCCTCTCACCCTCGGAAACACTTACTGTAAAGCGTCTCGTAGACTTGCGCAATCCGCTTGTGCAAGCCGCCTCTCAGGTGTACGAAGATCGAGGCGACGAGGAAGACTTCTCCGACACGCTCCGTCGCATTTCGCGCTTCTATGGACTTGAGCGCGTATTGCTCATGATGCTACAACACGGCTATCTCACACAAGCAGAAGCAAAGGTTCTCATGCGCATGTTTCGTGAAACACACTCGGCCGTTTCGCTTGCTTGGAAGGTCTACTGCGAACATCAAAATGAGCGCGTCCTTGCCGATCAGCTCCTCACCATTCTCATCGATCTTGACAAGGGCGCCTTTCTCTCCAAGATGCTTCGTCAGGGCGTCTTTGACTCGGTCGAGGTCCGCATACTTGTCGAGCTTTTGAAGCGTGAGGACCCAAGCTTTCTTGCAATCTTTGACGTTCTCCTCGAGGACGGGGATCTCGAGGACGCGATCGACTCGCTTCACAGGCTGTGCATCGCGCGCAGCGCAACACGCGCTCGGCCGCAGCAAATGGACTCAACACTTGGCAATGCCGCCACTGAGACGATGCAGTTTGTGCGCTCATTACACCGCGAGGGAGTCTTTTCTGCGCTCCAATTTCAGGTCTTATCCTCTCTTATCAGCAAGCAGGACGAACGAATCCTTGCGGCGCACGAGACACACGCCGCTACCATGGATTTGGACGACTTCATTGACACCTTGAAACAGATCTCTGTTGTGGCAGGGCCCGAGGCTGTACGAGACTGGGCCGCCGCAAATCGAGGGGGCGCGGACGCTACGCTCACAAGCATAGAGTCGGACAAGATCATTCTCGATACGATGTTCTACCTTGTGGCCCAAGGCGAGCTCGACCCCGAGGAGGCTGCCGTGCTTGGCCCCCTCGTCATGCGTGGCGACCCGCGCCTTCTCGCTGCTTTCGATGTCTTTCGAATCGAAAAAGACACTGACGATCTTGTCGATAGTCTCAGCCGTCTCGCCATTCGCGAGCTCCGCGCAACCTCGGTCGACGAGTACGAAGAGATTGTCAAGTTGCACCGCGGTGTGGCCGGCTTCGAAGACGATGAAGAAGAAGAAGATGACGATGATGATGATGATGACGGCGACGACGAGGAAGAGGAAGATGATGAAGATGAAGAAGAAGAAGAAGAAGAAAGGGAAAAGGGAAACGACGAGAGGGTTCTGCGTGGCGCGGCGCGAGCCCCCAATGGCCTCTCGACCCCGAACAAAAGCATCGACAAAGGCGACGCCGAAACCATAACCGATGATGAATACGACTGGCTCTCAGAGGGTGACGCTAATGCCGAATCAATCAAAGAAGCCAACGACCAGCTTTTTGCCATCCACACCAAGCGCCGTGATGAGGCGTCGGCCTCCCCGTCCACCTTTCACGAGGAAGAAGAACTCACTCAGGATGAGCTCGATTGACCTCGCTCGGACAAAGCAACAAGATCCTTTCCAGCAGCCAGCCACAAGTGAGATGACCATGAGAACGAGGCCCCACAGCTACATAGGAATCGACCGTGCAGATGTGCTTCGGCCAGGGCTGAGCAAGTATTTCGCTCGCAGAATCCTGTATCTCTCGCAACAACCCTTCCTAGACTTTTGAATAAGCGCGCCCCTCGTGCACAAGAACCTGAAATGAATCCCCCTTTTTCTTTTTTTCCTTCTTTACACATCCTTTTTCTTTTATCCTTTTGCCAAGTTGAGGTGCGCATTTATTTGACCTGCTCCAAAACCCACTTGACTTTTTCCGTCTCAGGAAGCGGCGCCCGCGAGGCTGGTGTACCGCGAAGGTCCGGCGTCTCCGATGCACTATAGAACGGATGGTACCATGAGGTCCGGTAGGAGGCTTCAGGACAGAACAAACGATTCACTTGCTCGTCGCCGTCATCATCATCGATGCGCAACCGTGCAACATACTGCTCACCAAGTAAAGGTGGCCCACCTGGGATGCTGAGCTGAAGTAAAACGTATTCCGAGTGGCCCTCATTGCAATTGTCGTTCATGGTGTGCACCTCAAACTCCACCACCTCGTCGTCAGGATCAAATGTCAAGATACCAGAAGTCAGCACATAGTCTCCGCACATTTCTTGGCCGCGCGCCGTGTACAATAGGCTCTGACAATACACCGCTTTGGCCTCGGAGATCCCATTCGCGGTGATATCTGATGTTGTGTACGCCACATGCGTCGTAATGGAGAGGTCGCCTGTACGTCGGACCTGAATACGCGCTGTGTTCTGCAGAGCTGGAAGCGTTTGATGGTTTTCCAAGACGCTGTATTCCGCCTGCTCAAACTTAACATGTACGCTCCGCAAGTCAATGCTATACATGGCACCGCCCTGCAAGTAGGCACGCACCGACGCCGCGTTATGCTCCGGATAAGCTGCACCCATCACACCGAGTGCAGGCTTGCTCGGAGCGCCAACGATCGCCCCGTATCCGCTCAGCGCCACGCTGTATGCGAACTGGTCAGGCCCGGACTCTGCCGCGTCAGGATACTGAATTTTGATAGTCTCAAAGGGAAGCCAGTATGGCTTGGCCTCGAAAGTGCCCACTGCAGATCGCTGCTCGGGTTCGCGCAAGAAGACGTAAATTGCCCCCGTCTGCGTGCGCCCACCGTAGTCATCATACTTCAAGGCATCAACGAGGCGCCCATTCACTGCACCAACGACGGCAATTCCCGTCGCGTCATCAAAGGCAACTGACCAACCAAAGGCCTCGTATGGGCGACGATCACTTGGCTGCAGCTTTTGCTGCTGCTCCCACACGCATGAACTTCGATTCGGTGGAGTCGTTAAGAAAAAGCACCCGTCCTCATCACACTCCAGCTCGCATGGCTCATCCGGTCGGCTCGCAGATCGCCGACGGAAGGCATACACAGCGCCAGCTTGTGGCTCGCCCGAGTACATCATGGCGCCACCAGCAGGCTGTCGACGGTTGCTTCCATCCGAAGACGGAGTTGTGGACTTCGACTCGTACGAGGGATGCCAGTTGAAGCGCACATCGTCGAAATTAATGTGTCCCCAAGTCGTCGAGCTGGCATCAACCAGGCGCAGAACCCCGCTCTGCCAGCGATACATTGAGACATCCCATACGACGCGCCGCATCTCTTCGCGACAGGTTCCTGTCTCACGTCGCACGGGAACGCCATCAACGAGGAGCTCGATGTAGACCTCGTTGGGGTTACACCCGCCGCCCAAGAGAAAGCTCATTTTGGTCCCGTAAATCTGAAAGACGTCCGACGTCAGCGTGCCCTGTGGCTCGTCGCCTTGAACACGACCCTCCTCGTAGGTTGTGGTGAAAGCACCGTTCTCAAAGGTCGCAGGCCGCGCCTCGTAGGTGCCGATGTAGAAACGCCCGCGATGCTTGACAGACTCGCCTCGACTCGGCTTGAATCCGAACATGGCCTCGCGCAACTCATGCGCGGGAAGAGTGAGTGGAATAGGGTGGTCAACGTGCGTGCTCCCAGGACCATACGGAACTGTTCGTGACTCGCCCTCAATGTACTCGGCAATGTCGATCTTGGTGCCCTCACGATTGGAGCTTCCAATATATGTCTTGCGCGCATAGTCACGAAAGTTGGACACCAGCCAATCTCCGTAAATGTTTCGTGCCGCGCTGTTGTCCCCAAAGGTCGGTTGCGTGTCAAAGGCCGTGCCCGTTTTGGTCCACCCTCGCAGATCTCCCGTCTCGAAATCCCAGGTGCTCCTCGCCTTGGCGGAGTCCCGAAATGCGCTCACCAATACCTGGTCTCCGTCGATCGCTAGCGCAGAACCAAAGCGATCACCTTGCTCGGCGTCGCCGGCAGTCAGCTTCTCCTGTTCCACCCAGACATCGTTGACCCCAATCGCGTCAAAGGGGCTCCCACGGGGAGCCACATCGAGCCCAATTGCCGAGGTCGGGATATCCACGTCCGGATCGGCAAGGTTGCGAAGCAAATACACAAAGGTTTTGCCCCGTGCATAAAAAGAAATATCCCTCGCCTGGTTGGCACCAGGTGAGAACTCCGGAAATGGGTTTGTGGTCATGGGCACCTCAACACTCAGCTTTCCGCGAAAGCATCCAATAATGTATGGTGCCCGGTGGGGTGTGATGTGGTAGACGTAGTGCCCGAGTACCGAGTCCATCCGACCGTTGCAGTCGTCGAGGTCGGTGGGCATATCCCCTGACTCTCCGAATGGTCCATAGATCGGGAAGCCATCCAGCGCGTAGCCAATCTTGGGGGAGCGCTGGCCCGGGTTCGGGTTCGTCATGTTCATGGCAAATTCAAAGGGAAAGTACTTGCCAGTGGTCATTTGCGGAACATTTGCAGCGATCTCAGGGGGCTGATCATACAGACACACCGGATTCGTGCGATAGCCGTACATGTTCGCCTCGCTGCTTGAGAACGAGACTGGCCCACCATTGCACAGGTCGACAAGATGTCCACTGTAGCCGACGGAGTCAGCGCGGGTAGCGTCGTCTCCATCAGTCGTGAACGGGTTGAAAAACGGCACACCATTGAGTGCGAGCCCAATAATCCCTGATGGCAAGGCCTTTGGGTCTTTGAGGACCGACACAGGATTTACAACTGTCACGTTAGGAAAGCGCGGCAGCTCCACGACGTGACCTTGAGGCGCGACCTTGTTGGCGTTGTCCTCCTGATCAGCAAACATGGTATCTGTCGTGAGCGGGAAAAGCCCAAGTTCGTGATCCGGAATTCCATTGGAGCGAATCGTCAGCTTGAAGGCGTCTGACTCCTCGCACGTCACCACAGACTTTACGGCAAGGCCGCCGTTAACATCCTCTAAGTACGAGGTTTGCACGGAAGCAGAAGCCGGACTCCACTCGTATGCGTTCTCGTACGAATTCATGGCCCACGCGTACAGGGAAGGCGCCGTTGCTCCGCCCATGCGGAAGCCCGTGTCGCTGCACTGTGTCCCGACATCCTGATCTGTGGGCTGACTTGCCTCTGCATACCGCTCTGCAGCACTGAGTGGGGCACCAATGAGAAGGGTATCATCATAAAGAGCCACGCTCGAGCCAAAGAGAGGTCGATGAACATAGATTTTCCGGTGCTCTGAGCCCATGGGATACATGCTGTCCTCGTACTCTGTAGATTTGATCATCTGGAAAAAGTGCCACTCGAAATTGCGGCGAAAACGATACATGAATACGGCTTCGAGGCCTTTGGCGCCGACCGCGGCAAATCGTCGATTGATGGCGACGGCGTTGTGGCCTGCAAAGAAAGCATCATGCCCTGATGGATTGTGGTCGTTATTGCATCGTGCCTGCGTCCCACTATTGGCTGGATCACAGCGCGGGTCAAAGATGATGTCCGGGTCCAGTGAAAAGTATGCTTCAAGGGTCCACGACCCGGGCAAGGAGGTCAGGTCGGACCCCGCGCTAGGATCTGCATCGCGAAAATAGATATAGATTGCAGGCGGCGATTCCCCTGGCGCACCAACGATAATTCTGTGTGGGTCCATGTCCGAGGTCTGCACGGAGAGCCCAAATCGACCCGACGTTGTAGCGTTTGAAGATTCAAGTTGCTGCTCGAGCTCCCAAATTCCTGCGTCCGAGCGCCAGTACACGTAGGCCGCACCTGCTTCTACGACGCCGGCGCTGGATTGCAATGGTGCTGTGACAACAGCAATGCGTCCGTCTACCGACGCCGCGAACCCGTAGCGAGCCTTTGTGGCGGGCTCCGCGGCAAAGAGCTTGTCAAATGTGTCTTGGGCTCCAACACCTCCGTCTCCATCGTCCTGGATGGTGAGTACTGACCAGTAATCGCTTCCAGGCACCGGCCGCATTCCCGCCGAGAGAAGGAGAAGATTCACCGTCTCATCTGGCTGCTCAATGATTTCGTCATTGGTGATGGTGACATCAAATGACTGTGCTCTCACGTTGGCGCCAAAGATGATCTGGCCACCTGCTGGCGAATAGTCAGATTGAGCACGAAAGTCATATCGGACGTACTGCGACGAGCCGATGACACTTTCTGCATACCTGGTAGACATTGAAAAATTGGCCACTGCGTACTGACGCCCGGGTGGCACGAAGAACGGGTCCTTGTAGGGCAGGTCGATGTAGACGTCTGGGGACCGCTTCGCCGCGTCCCAAGAATGGTCGTCAGCATTGAGCCAGAGACATTCTTTTGTACCCTCTGCGTCGAGCAGACAGTCGGCTCGCGCGCGAGCAGTGCCATCCGTCACGAGGTATTGCACCACAATCTCCTCCTCGAGCGCAAAGTCAAGTGCGAGTACGCCGGGCGGCCGGTTGCGACCGATAGTGCACTGAGGCATACAGCGCTCAAGTGAGACGGTGAGACTACCTACTGCCTCCGACCCGGTAAACTCGGTCTGCGTGAAGCGCGTGTTGATAAAGCCAAGATCAAAGACATACACTGCGCCGCCATTGGTGTTCGATGTGTCGAGACTGTCACGATTCGGAGCACCGACAGCTACATAACGACTTTGCATCGACATGGTTGCGCCAAAGAGGTCTCCGTCCTGCTGCACCTCAGGCCGCAAGACCGCATGCTGCTTCCAATCGCCCGTTGTCGCGGGCTCCCTCTTGAAGACATGCGCCATCCCGTGAACGTACGGCAAAGGTTCCTGACTGACGGTGACTTCGATCTCGCCGCCACCAGAAAGACGGCTCACAGCGCCGAGGAGCGGCTGAGCTCCAGCGGTCCCGCCCTCAGTGGTCATGGACAAAAAAGTAACCAGCCATGTGTGACCTCCATAATCGTCGGCGGCGCTTCGGGTCACAAGAATATCGCCGGCGTCAAGTTCCCGGTCAATGCTTGTCTGAATGTCGGCAGCAGACGCATCAAAGGAGTGCCAGGATGTTTGAATATCCTCAAATTGGTCTGTGTATACGGTCTCGTGCTTGCCATCTCCCTCGTAGAGGTCAGCAGAAAGACGCGCCGTGCGAATGACTTCCTTTACCTGCGAGGTGTCGGCAAGCTGACGACGCCAGGTCAGCGCAAAGAGGTTGCCAATGTGTGGAGTATCCGCTTCTTCGTCTTCCGCGGCAGCTGCGATGACTTCGTCTGGAATGTACGTTCGAATTTTGAAGATATACCTCCGTGCATTAAGCTTGCCGAGGTAGTCCTCTTGCTCGGCGGCCAGCAGGAGGTCAGCCTGCAGGCTCACAGCGTGACCGAAACGCGCCTTAGTCCGTGGCGTGCGTGGAGTCAGCTTTTGATGAAGGAGAAAGATGTTCTTGTGCGAGATGCGTGTGTACGAGTACACGACGCCGGAGTCAACAAGGTTATGGCCTGTGCCCGGCTTGAGAGTCCGTCCTTGCGCCTCTTCAGCGCCAGCAACGTGGACCTGCTCTGTAACATCTGCTGCAAGTCCATCCGCGTACTCTGCACCGATGATGAGTGTGTTGTCGTCCACAGCCAAAGCACTCCCAAAGGTATCGCCTGGGAGACTGTCAGCCGGCGTTATGGCCTGTTCATAGACGAAGGGTTTTGTACTGGCCTGTCGCTTCCAAATGTATACTCGACCTGTGTTTTCGTATTTTCCTGGTGCTGACGCGACAATTGCATCACCCTTGATGAGAACAACCTTTCCCAGGTAGTCATTGGACGCTCGATCAGGGACAACGAGTTTCTGCGTCTGGGCCCAGTCGCCTCCCTCCTGGCGTTTGAAAACATAGAGGGCGCCCGCGCTGGCGAGCTTGGCCTGGCCGCTGGCATCATAGGCATGGTGCGGGGCTCCAACCACGACAGTATCTCGATAGACGCTCACGGCAAAACCGAATTCATCACCGGCGACACCATCGCTGCTCATGAGCTTGGCCTCCTCCACCCAGTCATTGAGCGGTGATTCGGCGCCACTGCCCGGATCTGGCGTGAATACGAAGGCAGCTCCAGTTGAGTATCCAGTGTCCCCAGACTCTTTGGCGAGGATGGTACCTTTGGTATGCTCGGACACGTCGATCGCGCCGTACTGGTGCCCATTGCGCCCGACAGGGGCACTGGAGTCGAAGAGAATGGGTATGGTATCGACTTTTATGTCTGATGTCACGGGGACGAGGTTGGGTAGGTCACCATTGTTGGGATAAATGTAGGTGACGAGAGCGATAATGCGAGACGCGCTCGGCGTGGAGCTCGCCTGGCACAGCCCATGTCCACTTCCGGACGCAAGCTCGTTGATCTTTTCTGTAGTGCCCAGGTAATACACCACGCTAACGTCGGTAATCGAAGAAGCGGCCTCGAGCGCGGCTTCGAGTTCTGGCGCTGTGACAGTGTAGGACACATAGTCCGTCAAGTGCGATCGGAAGCGGAAGGCCAGCACTCCACTATCGGCCGAACACTCGATGGCTTGGACCTCTGCATCGCCTTTGTACTTTGCATGTGGCGCGCCAATGGCAGAAATACCAGTTTGAGTGCCGTCTGCCGCGGTGGAGTTGTCGTAGCTCACGGCCCATCCAAAATTATCGTAAGGTCCTGAATCGGACCCGCGTAATTTCGCAGCTTGCCTCCACATGAGCGTGCTTTCGTCTCTGAACATAATGTACGCGGCGCCTGTCTCGTGGCCCATCTTGCCCATCACGGGCATGTCTTCTGGCAACAGAAACTGGTCAATATCCTCGAGAACGCAATTTGTGGGCTCGAGCGTGGAATCGTACGCGGCACCCGAACTCTCGTCCAGAACAGACTGACACTTTAGCGTGTCCATGTTGTCAATTGCATACGTGTACTCGACAAGAACGCGCGCTCCGGTGCCGCGAAGCTCGTAAGTGTCTGCCTTCAAGGGAGGCAAGTTGCTTGGATCGTCAGCAACAAAGCCGTACTCAGTGTCTGACGAAGTGTCTAGAAAAGTGACCGTCCAGACATACCCCGAGGAAAGAGTAGTTCTTGCAACAGTGACGTCCTGAATAGTGGGTAAGGACTCGAGTTTTGCCTCAAAACTTGCAGGATCCTCGTCGTAGACAATCTGAGGTGTTGGCCCAAACCCTTTAAACCAAAGCCCAAAACCGCCCGCCAGCGGGGCCTTGCCCTCGCGAGCAATCGTTACACGTGAGTTGACGCCAAGTCCGTCGAGGTTGCTTACATTGACTTGGACTTGGCGCCAATTGTATACGCCTACCTCGGTTGCGGGAAACGTCAACGCCCACGTGTAGCCGCCCTGGTTGTCAGGACCCTCTCGCGTCACATCGACCAGGTTGAACGTGTCATAGACAGACTGATAATACGTTCCTGTGAGGCTGCGAACGGCGACTTCAACCGCAGTCTTTACATCATTTGCACTCGAAGTGATGCCAAGAGCAGAAGTTTCGACAGAGACAACATCTTCCCCGAGCGGAGTCCCATCACCGCCAACAAGCAGCGAAAATGTCCCGCTAATGTAAGGACTGTCACTGAGGGTATTGACTGTTACGGAAACGCTGGTTGCGGAACTAGCAGAGGCCATCGAAATGAACTCTGTGGCAGCATATCCAAATGTTGTGGGGTCGGGACTTGGTCCAGTTGACACGCCTTCATAATTGGGTACGAGCTCGGGGATATCGCCTTCAAGGTCGCTGAAGTATATCGTCCAGTTGAAGCTGTTACTCGCAGAGCAAGCGTCGTTGGGAATCTTTTCGACGGTGAGCGTGCCCATAGCAGGAATGTCCGTTTCCAGGTAACTTTTGAGAACGCTCGGATGGATGTCGTAGCGGAGAGGGCGACTCGAGCGTGAGCCAAAAGTGAGAGTAAAGTAGCCCGCGAGACTCGCGTCTGTTCCGCATGAAGATACGACCTGAATCTCGGTCTGATGCTGCCCGCGGATTTGAACGCGCTGTACCTGGTTTGTAAGCTCCGCATCTTCATCCGTTAGCACCGTGACGCGCTGGACCTCCCGAATGTTGAGATCCTCTCGCGGCGCGCCGACCAAAACCGTGTCTTCGAACAAGGAGACGGCGTGGCCATAAAGATCTTGAATTTGAGCATCGTCAGCCATCATCTCGAACTCGCAAGATGGAAGGACGTCAAAAGTGTGGTTCACGGCCAAGTCGCGTCCGTCAACAGTGCTCGTGAACTCGATTTTGTAGCCCTGGCCAACCTGGATGATTTTAAGTGAGCGAAAACGTGCGACGCCACGAAAAAAGGTAGCGACTGGGTTGCCAAGCATGGAAAAGCCCAGCGGAGACTCGACGAGGGTTGCCGTCACCTGTGCAGAGCTTTCAGCGTCGAAGACGTTCCCGCCGCCATCGACAAGCTGAACGATGGGCTGTTCATAGAAAGGCAGACCCCCGGAGTAGGCGCCAGCAACCCCGCGCTGTATCTCGAGTGCTGTTGGATCGCCAAGGACGACATCAAAGGGGTCGCTGTCAGCGTAGATGGTGTAAAGAATGCCCGTAGCGGTGCGCATGTTTGCTGTGGCCCGGATCTGGTAGCCTTGCCCAATTTTGTCGATTGTGAAGTCGAGTGCAGTTGCAATGCCGCCTGTAAGCGAAAGGGTACGGTCATTATTTGCCTGCGAAGAGAGAAGCGCCACGGTAGGGTTGTTGCTGAGATAAAATTCGACCTCCGAGAAAGGCGGTGCGACTGCATCCTCGACGACAATGTTGCCACCAGCGTCTCGCATCGACACAATGGGCTGCAGCCCAAAGGGAAGTCCGCCTTTAGCGTTGCCAACGTTTTGCTCGAAGCGCACTTCCACGGCGCGCCCGATACCAACAGTGAAGTCTTGCGAGGTGACAACGGTCTGACTGATCCCCGTGTACGTCGAGTCGAAGCGAAGTCTGTATGGAGTGCCTGCCATGTCGATGCTCAGCCCCGAGAAGACAGCACGTCCCATGACAATGAAAACCTCAAAGGTGGAGCTGATGCCGAGATTCGTAAGCGTCCCGCCTGGATGTGCAGAGCAGCCAAGACCATCGCCGGGAAGACAAAGACTCACGGTCATTGTTCCCTCTGTGATTGTGTCGACCGTATTGCCACCACGGTCGACGATTGCAACAATGGGCTGTGGCAAAAATTCGCTTCCGCCTGTTGCAGTACCAACCTCTTGGACAACTTGCAGCTCGTATGGAGCACCAAGCATGTTGTTAAAAGGCTCTGCATCTACTTGTAAGCTCTCTGTGAAGAAGTTGATGATGAAACCCTCTCCAAGATGGTCGAGCTTGAGGCCTGTAAAGTTTGCCCATCCCTCGATGATCTCTGCCTCGGGGACCTCGCCTTCGCGGCCATCTTGTTCGATGACCGCATATCTAGCATCATCGGGCAGCGAGTTGACTTGGAAGCGCGCAAAGATTTTCTCGCCCGCATAGTAGGGATTGTTCGTCGTGTTGACGAGACGGCCTTGGTTATCGAGAAAGGCCACGCGAGGTTGCACAGGGAGAGGTTCTCCTGCCGTTCCATTACTTGGCTGAATGTAGATCTCGAGACGGCTCACGCCAATCACTGGACTTGCCTCGTATCCGTGCGAAACGTGGGGCGCGTCCAAACATAGTAGTGCAAATAGCAGACAAAGCAGAAAAAGCTGGCCTTGAGCAAAGAAACACGGTGATTGATGAACGTTCGTGACGTTGCATGTAAAGCGGAACCTCCTCCCCCGCTGCCGCTGCGGTACTGTTTGCATCGAATGCTGTTCTTCCCGTTTTCGCCGCTGTCGTCGGCTCGTGGCCTTCTTCTGACCGCAAGGGACGCCCGAGACCTGCATGGTGTTTGTTTACCCGTTCTCGCAAAGCAAACTTAGCCAGAACAGGGAGGGCCCTGCCTACCTGCCTCGAGGTTGGTCGCGGCTGGAGAGGATTTCCGGTACTGCCACGAAGACTAGTACCGCCCTCGGCGGCGCGCTAGACCCTCCGAAGGGTTCGTCACGATTGGGCTTGCCGAGAGGCCCGCGAGGACCGCTAGACACTGAGACAGTTTGCCTCGCTTTGCCAAAGCCCACCCACCCACTTGTGCAGAGCCGTTGACCAAAAAAAAACTTTTTTCCTCTTCTTACATCAGCAGCGGCAGGCCACTGCAGCCTGCAGCAGCCAGGAGCGCTAGGGCCTGGGCAGGATTGCGATTCGGAGAGAAAGATCTCCGAGCAAAAGAATTGATCAAGAGGACTGACGTTTTGGGCTCACATCCTTGGCGCGCTGGCTGGCTCGCGGAGGCGGCAAGAGACCACGACGGCTCGGGCGCCCGCTTGTTTTGCAGAGCAATCTAGTAGGAACCTGATTTGAGTGGCCCAGCGAGGCAGAACCAGATCGTGGGCGTGCGTGGGCGACCGTGGGCGTGCGTGCGTGCGTGCGTGCGTGCGTGCGTGCGTGCGTGCGTGAGAGCGAGCGAGCGAGACCGCGACTCGGAATCGAGACGATGGCGCGGCGTTCGCGAGAGGAAGTGGCACTGCAGCGCGGAGCTGCGCAAGAGGACGAGGAGCAACCGGGAACACAAGATCAAGTCAACGACCAGGAAGAGTCGCAGGAGATGATGGTCCAGGAGAGGGTACTGACGCGTGGGCGCGTCGAGAAGCTCGCAGGCGAGGCAGGCGTGCGTGAGCTGGCCACAGCAAAGAGTCTGCGTCTGGAGGACCTGGGCGCAGACCGCGTCGCCCCCAAAGCGCTGCAGAGCTTTACGGGACTTTTTAAACTTTTGCTGCAAAAGAACAAGCTCACGAGTCTGCCCAAGAGGGTCTTTGCACCGGGGAGCGCGTCGACGCTGACGTTCTTGGACTTGAGTCAGAATCGACTTGACAATGAGTGCCTGGAGCGCCTTGGCCGCTGGCCCTTGGACAAGCTAGTGACGCTCAAACTGGCGGGCAATCGTCTGACTAGGTTCACAAGTGCCCCCTTTGCGCGCATGACAAAGCTTGCAGCGCTCGTACTCAATGACAACGAGCTTGAGACCATCGACTTTTCCGAGCAGGCTCTTCCTGCACTGAACACGCTCATCGTGTCTGATAACCAGATCTCATCCTTGGGATCGGAAGTTGGCCTCAAAAATTTGTCGGGCCTGAAGAAGATTAGCGCGTCAAGAAACAAGCTGGCTGCCGTTCCTGACGTGCGTGAATGCCCGCTCTTGGCCGAGCTTAGACTCAGCAACAACTCCATTTCTCGCATCGATGCCTCGGCCCTGGAGTCATGCACGAAGCTGGCGGTCCTTGATCTGAGCAGCAACGAGATTTCGAAAACGAAAGCGCTTCAAGCTCTCAAGACCGTCGCAGCCACCTTGATTCAAATTTCGTTGATCAAAAATCCCGTTGTTGATAAATTGATCAAGGCGCCACGTAAAGATGGCGACGCTCCTGCTGAAGAAAAGGTGCAGCTCGCACGAGCTGTAGTCGAACGCTACTTTAAGGATGCCCCTCGCCTCAAAACCTGTGACGGCATCTCGCTGCAGAAGGCAGGCATTGCTGCTCCATCTGCAGCAGCCACGAAGACATCCTCTACTCTAGCAGATCGAGGTAATCCTCAGAAGGGAGGCAAAAACGAGGCAAGGCGATCGGAAAAGGGCAAGACGCCCGAATCAGCATCAACAAAGTCCGGGTTTGTCGCCGAGGCTCGTGAAACTGAGGATGTGTCCAAATCATCTGCACGGACTGCTGCAGTCGTAGACTCCGCTTCGGACCGGGCTATTGTTGCTGATGCGAGCGTGAAAGCCGATGTAGGCGCACGTTCTGGCGTTGCGGCAGTGATTGTGGAGGCCCCAGGGCGTCGAAAGCGAGAGGCCGCTACGAACGAGGACAACGACACGAAGTCCTCGAAGCGCTCAAAGAAGAAGAAAATGGCGAATGAGGATGACGACGGCATTGATTTGAAAAGACCTTCGACCAAAACTTGGGCTGTCAAACGCAAGGTCGACGCTTGGTAACTCAGTGGGCCAGCACTGCAATCTGTCATTTCGCCACATGAAAGAAAGACACCCCCAAAAGGCCTTTTCCGCAAAAAAGGACTTCGTATCAGCGGTGGTGACATATATACTATCTAACCTAGCCTTGGCCCAAGGACAGCTGGCGCGTGATCGAATGAACTAACATAAAAAATGAAACGATTAGTGTCCCCCCCTCCCCCCTGACTCGAATATCAAAGTTGTCCAATCTCGCTTATAAGACGTATCTTTTGAGTGTTGACAGCGTATCTCTTTTTTTGTGGAGAGAGATGGATCGCCGAAAAGCGTGGTCCATAATGGAGGTGAGGATAAAATCTGACTTGCCAATCAATGCGAACATACAGGTTCGAGCTGCGAGATGCTTTATTTCCTTACCAAAAACGTGTTGTCCCAGCATCGTAGGTGCGGCGAGACGATGGAGACTTGAGGACACGATAGGCCTCCGCGACGCGCTTGAAGCGCGCCTCGGCGCCTGGAGACTTGCATTTGTCGGGATGGTATCGTAGAGCTTTTTGCTTGTAGGCCTTTTTCACAGCAGCCGTCGACGCTGACTGTGGCAAACCAAGGACTTGGTAATGACTCTTGGTTTCCGGCTCAAAGGAACGGCGTCGACGCTCCGGCTTCGTCTTCTTCGCGCTGTTGCTGCGTGTGTTGTATCCATGCTGCGGCTCCTCCGTCTCACGCCGCCTCGTGCCAGTCCCGGGCGCAGTGGCCCTGGGCCGACCCGGGCCTGAGCTGGCCCGGCTGCCTGCACTGCGATACGAGGAGGAAAACGATGGCCCCGCTCCGGTGCTCTCTGCAGAGGCTGAAGACTTGTTTTGGCCGCCGCCCGAGGCAAATGTGCTGCGTCGTGTGCTTCTCCGAAAGTACTCCGATGCATCCTTTTCCCGCTGACGTTGCTGCTGCTCATGCTTCTTGCGCTCAAACTCGGCGGCGGCCTTGCGTTCGCGCTCCTTGCGTTCTGCGTTCTCTAGAAAACTTCGTGCGCTCTTGAGCTCGCGTAGAATGGTTGCCGTGGGCTCCTTGCGGTACGTCTTTTCGAGATCGCTCACGGCAGTCTTGTAGTCGCCAAGACGAATAAAGGCGTGTGCACGGCGAACCCGCGCCTTGTGATACAATGGCATGTTGATGAGGGCCCTGTTGCAGTCGACAATGGCATCTCGGAAGCGATGCAAAGCCATGTTGGCCGCTGCGCGGCGGAAAAATGTGCGCCCATTGTAGGCCTTGTTCTCTGCGTCAATTTGCAGGGCAGCATCAAAGGCCTTGATGGCTGCCTCGCTGTCCCCAGAGCCAAAGGCTGTGGCTCCCTTTTCGAGAAGAGTGTCCATCTCCCGGATCATCTCCAGTCGTCGCAGAGTGCGCTGGTCGGCAGGATCAATCTTGTGGCAAATGGCAAAAAGAATTTTGGATTCGCTCGTGAGTGCGCAGTAGAGGAGAATTTTGGCGTAAAGATAGCACTCAGCCAAGAGTGCTTGCGCCTCTACCGGGGACTCAATGGCAGCAACGACGCCCTCGAGCTCTGCGCGCACGCCTTGGAGTTCTGGCACCTTGAGCGCTTGGTTCTTGCTCGAGGCTCCAAGACGCAAGAGCTTGAGAGCCTGCTTGCACATCCAAATGCGCCGCGACGCAGGAGCAATCTGCAACGCACGGTCTGTGAGCCGCTCGCACTCCTCGGCGTTTTCCTCGCTGAGAGCAATGTCACAATCTTCAAGGATCTGCTCATACTCGGCAAAGAGGACGAGCATCTCCTTGACCTCGTCTGTGTGGCCCTTGCCTTGCCTCACAAGAGCGCCGAGATGGCTCTTGCAAATCTCAATGTCCCCCAGAGCAAGAGAGGCTCTTGCTGCGCGCACGCGCGCACGAACATACCCGGGGTCAAGCTCAATGGCCCGGTCGCAGTCCGCAATGGCATCCTTGTACCTCGCTTGCATGAGCTGAGCGGCGGCCCTATTCCCGTAAAAGACGGCGTTCTGTGGTTCGAGCTCGATAGCCTGCGAGTACATGGCGACGGCAAGCTCGTAGTCCTTCTCAGCGTAGTGCTCATTGCCGCGATTCTTGCATTCGTGGGCCTTTGCAGCTTTGGCGTTGCTGGATTCGCTGCCGTCATCTACGTCCTCGTTAGCGGCAGCAGAGTCGAACATGGAGGCATCTAGGTTGGCAATGGGCGAAGATGAGTTGCTCGTCTTGCGCCGCTTCTTGGTCCGTCGGTGAGACGACGGACGCGCAGACCCAGGGGCCCGCTTTGCGCGTTCGCGCAGTGTCGGGCTTCGAGGAAGGTTTGCCTCGGCACCAGAGTTCTCGTCTGCAGCCGCAGAGGAGCTTGAACTCGAGCTCGGAAAGGCGGAGGAGCCCTTGGCTTTGCCCTTGTTGGATTCCAGAATGCTCTTTTTAGGAAAGTCAGCGTTGTCGTCATTTGGGGACAGAAAATCCCCAAAATCGGTGCCGCCGTCCACGTCGTCATCGTCGAGGGACATGAAGCTCGATTCGAGGACATCTGCTTCGGCCTGAGCCTGTGCAGCCGCCCAAGACGTCACGCCTGCGGTCTTTTTGCTGCTGCGGCGGGCAGTGCCACGCTTTCGTCGAGTGGTACTCGCCCCGGCTCCAGTAGTTGCTCGTCGACCAGTTGTCGCCCGTTTTGTCGCGGAGCCTGCTACGCTCTTGCGACGGCTGCTGCGACGGGGAGTCGCAATGGGCACCTTCGCGCCAGAAGTCTGAGGGCGAGAGCTTGGCGCGAACATCGCGCAAAAACAGTTCTTCTTCTTGCTCTTGTCTAACCAGCACAAGGAAGAGAGGGAGAAGGAGGACCAGAACGGTTCGCGCAGATCTAGGCAGACCAGACAGACAGACGGACACGGTCGGTCGGGGACGCGTGCGCAAGCCTCAATCAATCAATCAACCAGCCAATCAGCCAACCAATCAACCAGCCAGCCAGCCAGCCAGACAGACAGACAGAGGGTTGCTTAATTGGTTGCCCTCTCCTCCAACGCGCTTGCTCGCGATCGTGTTGGCTGGCCTGTCTGTGTGTCTATAATGTTGGTCTGCTGCTTCACCAAACGAAAAAGACTGCGATGCCCTCACGGCGGTTGCACTCCCGCAACCCATTTATTATCCGCAATAGTCCAGCTTAAAAAGAATTACAAAAAAAGTCTTCGCATTTGCTCTCTTTTGTTTTCTTCATGCGCATCTTTTTATCCTGTGGCGATGCCGAGCGCACAATCGACCGCTCCACTGATCCCGAGACTATAGGTAGGGCTACATATATTTACCTTTTTAAAAATATGCTCGTTCCCTGGGAAAGCAGTCTACAAAGGAATGAATGCATGCAGGAATGAATATTGATGATGGGTTGACCTGAAGTAACAAGAGTTGGCTCGTAAGGGATGATGAGACTCTTTTGTCGCGTAAAGATGCTAGGCAGACTGGTAGACGACGTCTTTTAAAATGATTTGACTTTGAACTCACGTCGCGAGATCATTACGTTTGCATGGTTGACAGATGCATTTGAGCGCACCAACCAAAACCTTTGTAAAGCGAATGAATCCATGTTGTCGCCTGACCTTGTCTCTTCTCTGGTCTTTCATGCATTGATTTTAGAAGAATTGCTAGCAGTTTTCCTGCGCTCCTCTACTTTGCTTGCTTTTGCTCGTGGACAATGGACATCTTATCTTTCTTGTTCGTGTGCGTGATTCCAATTTCGAATAAGCTTCTTCTAGGCTTTGTCATTGCTCAATGAATGAATTAGACACGTAATCAATGCTCTATCATCAACGAAATAAGCTAACATGCCTTGTTTGGATGCGAACGCGAGATTCTTCACGCAGAAACAGATGGATTGACACATGTCTTGGGGGCTGCTAATCTCTGTAAGAATTTTGATATCAGATCAAAAGAGCATAGTGAGTATCTTATTGATAGGCATAGCGTGTAGCGTGATGTGTGATTGCTCAAAGCTACTCACA
>BGKB01000112.1:0-127035 GCA_003116975.1 Aurantiochytrium sp. KH105
GCAGACTCGGACACCAGCGAAAAGGAGCGGGCCTCCGAACTCTTGCCGAGGTGAGTACCACCGCAGAGCTCGATAGAGTAGTTGATCCACTTCTCGTTGAGAGGGTCCTCGATGACCTCCTCGACCTTGGGGCCGATCGAGACGACGCGCACAGGGTCAGGGTAGGTCTCGCCAAAGACAGCGCGCAGCGAGCTGATGCGGCGTGCGTCAGCAAGAGGGACAACCTGGGTGTGCACGGGGAGAGACTCGGAGATCTTCTCGCGCACGATCTTCTCGACCTGAACGAGCTGCTCGAGAGTAATAGCCTTTTGCGCGTTGAAATCAAAGCGCAGCTTGTCGCTGGAGACCATGGAGCCCTTTTGGTCCGTGTCCGCGGAGACGGCCTTGCGCAGCGCAAAGTTCAGCAAGTGGGTGCTGGTGTGGTTCTTGGCGAGATCGCCACGGCGCTCAAAGTTGACGCGGCAGGTCACCTTGTCGCCAACCTTGATGGCGTCGCGGGACTCGCGCGCGGGCGTGCCGGCCTCGGCCTCATCGTCGTCGTCGCCGCTGCGCTTCTGCACAGCGCCGGCGTGAACCTTGAAACCCTTGCTGGACTGGCAATCGCGCACCGAGACGCAAACGTCGGTGTTTTCCACCTCGAGGAAACCGGTATCGGCGAGCTGGCCACCGGACTCGTAGTAAAAGTTACTCTTGTCGAGAATAAAGCCGTACTGCTTGCCCTCGGCGCAATCAGCAATGGAAACCTGCTCGACAAAGTCGGAACCGTCAAAAATAGCCTTGACGGTCGCGCCCTCGACGTCGTTGTACCAGTTGTACACCTCCGAGTGGTCCGTGGGGGAGAGGCCGAGGTTGTCCTCGAGGTAAGCGGTTTCCTTGGCCTCAAGCATGCGGATGCCGTTGCCATCGCCCGAGGAACCGACAGCCTGCGAGGCCTCAACGTGCTTTTGAAGAGCGAGGTTGTAGCCGTCAATATCAACCGTGAGTCCAGCCTCCTCCGCCATGAGCTCGGTGAGATCGATGGGGAAGCCCATGGTCAGGTAGAGGAAGGATGCGACCTTGCCGGGAATGACGGTGCCACCAGCAGCCTTGACCTTGTCGGCCTCCTTTTGGAAGCGGATCGTGCCCTTGCGCAGCGTGCGCGCAAAGGTCTCCTCCTCGTCGAGGATGACCTCGTAGATGAGCTGCTCCTTCTCGCCGAGCTCAGGGAAGGCCTCGCGCATCTGGGAGATGAAGACGCCAGAGAGCTTGGCAAAGCCACCCCGCGGCATGTTGAGCACCTCCTGGCCGTAGCGCACGGCGCGGCGCAGGATGCGACGAAGCACGTAGCCGCGGCCTTCGTTGCTGGGGAAGGCGCCGTCGGCAATGGCGAAACTAAGGGTGCGAATGTGGTCAGCGACCACTCGGTAGGCCATGTCCACGTTGCCCACGTCGTCAGCGCCCATCTTGCCACCGTAGGGCGGAACGTCGACTGCCACCTTGGCGATGGCGTCGAGAAGAGGGGTGAAGACATCGGTGTCATAGGCGGAGGTCTTCTTTTGCAGTGCCATCGCCAGACGCTCAAAGCCCATGCCGGTATCGACGTGCTTCTCCGGGAGCGACTCGAGGGTGCCGTCAGCCTTGCGGTTGAACTGGATGAACACCAGGTTCCAAATTTCGGTGACCTCGCCGCCAAAGGCGTCGTCGTTGACGAGGTGACCGGCCTCGCGGTTGCCGATGCGATCGTAATGGATCTCACTGCAGGGACCGCAGGGACCCGTGTCGCCCATCTCCCAAAAGTTATCCTTGGCGTCAAAGGGGAGGACGTGGCTCTCGGGAAGGTATTTGAGCCAGATCTGGCGGGCCTCCTCGTCGACGGGGACCTTTTCGTCACCGCCAAAGTACGAGGCGTAAAGGTTGTCCGGATTGAGCTTGAAGACTTCGGTAAGAAGCTCCCAGGCCATGGCGATGGCGCCCTCCTTGAAGAAGTCGCCAAAGCTCCAGTTGCCAGCCATGAGGAAGGACGTGAGATGCGTGCCGTCGCGACCGCAGTCGTCGAGATCGTTGTGCTTGCCACCGGCGCGGATGCACTTTTGCAGGTTCACGGCACGCTTAAGCTTGCTCATGGCGGTGTTCGGGTCCGCCTGGCCGAGGAAAAGTGGCTTGAACTGGTTCATTCCGGCGTTGGTGAAGAGCAGGGTCGGGTCATTGTGGGGCACAACGGGGCTGCTGGGCCAAAAGGTGTGCTTGTGGCTCTCCTCGAAGAAGCTTACAAACTTTTCGCGAATCTTCCACTCGGGCCACTCCACGTTATCGTTGCCATCGCCGGGCTGCTGCATCATGCGCGGTTCGAGTCCGAGACGCTTGGTCTTGAGCTGCTTCAATCCAAGGGGGACTTCCCTCGAAAGCTGAAGGATACGCTTGTCCTTCTCCTTGATCTCTTCCTGCAGCGCCTGCACCTGCGCCTCGAGCTCTGCGACCCTGTCGCCGCTTTGCTGCTGCTGCTGCTGCTTCGACGTCTCGTCCATCCGGCTTTCGCCGTCGGAAGCCGCCTGCTCGCCGCGCGGGAGGAGGCGGGAGGGGGCTGGGCCGGGCACGGGGCGGCGGGCAAGGAAGGGGAGCGGGGTGTCGCTCGCGCTGTCTGTCTGAGCCGTTCGCGTACGAAGGCTCCTTTCGGTGTCTGTTTCCCTTTGTCCGTGCGTGCAATGCTCGCCGCTCGCTCGCTGTCTGTCTGTCTGTCTATAGGGCCAGCTAGCTTTCTGGCTGTTGCATTGTGCACTTGCGGCGGCGGCGGCAAGTCCGCAATGCACGGCTTTCTCCACTTGCCCGCGCCTCCGACAAGTTGGCTATATCTTTCCCGGAATCAATGGCAGCGAAGGACTTAACAGTCAACGAGACCATAAATCGGTAATTATAAAGGCAATGGACGGAGCTGCACAGGGCCGGGGGAAGGGGCGTTGTTGGCGGGCCTCTGTGCTGATAGTCGAGCCCAACTCGTATTTGGATAATAGTTGATTGTAACCATTCTTATTGTTTTTACTATATAACCTCTAGGGTCGACCATCTGAAATTGTTAGGACAGCTTCGAGCTGCTTTTCGAGTTCATCAACGTCGTATTCTTCTTCAAAAAGGTCATCATCATCACCACTATCATCGCTGTCAGTTTCAACACCATCTTCAATCGAGGATTCACTACGAAACTCCTCTATGACACGATCACGTGAGACGATAATCCGCTTCACCAAGTCTCGACCAGAGGGTTGCTCGAGTTTGATGAACTCGGCATCGAGTCTCTGCTTCACATCTTGGAGAGTGGTGTCCTTCGTGTATTGCCTTGCAATATTTCCTTTCACGTAAGCCCAAATCAGTTCGATGGGCTGCAGATCCGAGTAGTGAGGTGGTGTGAAGAGGACGCGATGCCCTGCCCTCTGTGCTGCCTCGATCACTTCCGGCAGCACCTTCTCCTTGATCCAGTTCTTCAGCAGAACTTTCAGCTGCGCAACTGTGCTCGTTGCGTCGTGCGGTATCTGATATTGATAGAGCGCTGCAATAACCTCCCGTTTCTTTAGCTTCGCGACGTCGGGTGCGGTTGGCGGCAGCGTCTTGTGGTAGCTCGCATTGTCCATTATGATCAGGGACGGCTCATGAAGGTTAGGTAGGAGCTGCGTCCGCCACCACAATGCAAAATTAGTCCCGTTGAAGTTCTTGTGGTAGTCTCCTTTGCTCGCGTCAGCTGCTTGCGGACAAAACGTCCAAACAGAGCCTGGCACGAGGCCAGCTTCACGATCTGGGTATTTTGGACTCGAATTCTGAATGGCAGCCAAAATACAATACCTACGTCCCTTGTGTTGAACGCGCGTCGTTGTGTCTTCCGCGTCCATTGGATCAAATAGACTTTTGTCAAACCTATGGTAGTGTTGATGCACGTATGACTCATCAAGATAGACCTCCCTTAGCTGCAACTCAGGCGGAAGGGATCGATTCTGTAAGAGTCTGACGATGTAATCGTCGCGCAGAGCAATATGTTCGANCACGAGCTTTTCTGATTGCCTGAAGTTCTCCTTCGCAGCCCTCGATGGTCGCCGTTACCCGGGTTTTGACGCTTTCATTTCGCGGACGCCCTTGCTCTTGAGATAGTGATGTCCGGCGACGCTTGGGGGACCCGCTCATCGTTTTAGTACACACCCCCTCTTCACCGCAAGTCCGCGTCGTGTGCTCGCTGGCGTTGGTCGTAGCCGCGCGCTTCGTCGCGATCTGCACGCCGTCGACTTTTTCCAGTTCATCTTAAAAAGCGCCGCTTCTCGCGTGGACGGAAGGAAAAATTAGAGGCTAATTACCGATTTATGGTCTCGTTGACTGTAAGTTGTGTGCACAACTCGTACTTTTATACGGACATGATGAACGGGACAGGGGAGAGAGGGGTCATGAGGTGGCGAGCAGAGGCTTGGTCGGCTGGGCCGCCTGACAGATCAAACGAAAAGCGATCTGTCCCAGAACGTGCGCCACACGAGCGGTCATGATGATGTCCCACAAACGAGGCTGCTTGCGAGTTGCCTTTATTTATTTGACAGCAGGACTGAATGTTCCGGGAAACGTGCCCTTGCCAGCGTCCAAAAATTTCTTTGCGTCCGACAGCGAGTCGTTTCGTACCTGTTTGCATGATTTGCTTCTTCGCATCAGTTGCTTCTCGTCATTTGCATCTTTTGGTCGATTCGCGTTGTTCTAGGAAAGACGCGAAGCTAAAAAACAAGCGCGAGACAAGAACGATGATCACATGGACGACCACTGCTCTCGTTCCAGGAAACGAACGTTTGCTGATGATTATCACCCACGATACTGACCTTCACGTCGTCGTCGTCGTCGTCGTCGTCGTCGTCGTTGTTGTTGTTGTTGATAGCAAATCGGCGACATTCAAGGAACGAATCGGCGCTGAAAAAGCCAAAATGGTGAGAGAAGAACGACGACTGCTCTCGTTCCAGGAAACGAACGTCTGCTGATGATCATCACCAACGATGTTCTCCCCACTGCTATTGTTGTTGCAGTTGCAATAAGCTAAAGGAAAGAAGTCATGACAACGAAAAGTTGATAAATAATATGAGATGCAGCGTCGTAGACTGCAAAAAGTAGTAAAATAGCCTTGACAGAACAATAGATGTACAAACACGAGAATAGGGGGAAAGGCGTAATATTGGACCGCGATCCGAAGGTTCAAGGCAAAGTGAGCAACACAAGACTCACTCACCACTTAAGGAGCGTCTTGTATTCCTTGTCGCCTTCGTCAAGATACCGATGATTCAAAAAGGCACCGGAATGATCCTTGAGGGAAATGTAGTCGACGACGGCCATCATCTTTTCTGCAGCATCGCAAGGCATTACCCAGCCAAAGTCTGGCGTGGCACGAGGGCCAAGCCAGCGTTTCAGCGTCTCCGTACAGACGCCACCCGGGTTGTACGCTGCGACAAGGATACCCTCTGACACAAGTTCTTGCGCCATGACACTCGTGCCCATATTCAAAGCCGCCTTGGACATTTTGTACTCGTAGTGTCCCTTTGCTTGTCCTCCGCAGCAGCCTCCAATGGAACCCGCGGCGGAGGAAACGTTGATAATTCGTTTGCCCCGACCGAGGCGCACCAGTGGGAGCAAAAGTCGGCTCAGGACCATGGGTCCAGCCGCATTGACAATGAAGCTGTCGACCAAGAGCTTGCTGCGCACACAACGCAGCCCCGTAGGCCGCGTCATGAGGCCCGCGTTGTTGATGAGGAGATCAATGTGAGTGGCTTCGCGGCGAATGGTGTCTGCCGCAAGTTTAATGGCATGCTCGTCAGCCTGGTCATACTTGACGATGCGCACGGCCCCCGGGCGCTCCATGGCTAGCTGTTCAAGGAGCGTGGCTTCGCTTGGACTCCGCACGAGAGCGAAGACCTTGTCAAAGCCGTCCTGACGCCACGGCCCGAGCCATTCCGACGCGGGGCTGTCGTCTCGTGGGCGCAACAGCGCCTCTACAAGCGCAAGCCCCAGCCCACGGTTTGCGCCCGTCACTACACAGACGCGCTGGTACCCCGCCCAGCTCTTAGCCTGGGCGCGGGCTTTCTCGTTCTCCTCGCGAGCTTTATCGGTGGCGGGCCCGGCTGCGCCGACAGGGCCGCCTTGCGGGTCTGTGCTGCTACTTTGCTGTTGTCGCTGTTGCTGCGGCCGCTGCTGCTGCTGTTCTTCTTGAAAATGCTGCTGTCGTTCTTGTTGCAGGGCGTTGCTCGTCGGGCTCGGGATCGCGGCGGCGGTGGCGGCGTGCGACTGGAACACGAGGGATCCCTGGCCCGAGCGTCCAGCGTCGGGAAAGCATGGCATTCCCGCCGACCTGACCTGCTGTGCGAGGCTCATTTGCACGCCCGCCATCCACTTCATCGGGCAGTCTTCGGCGGACTCTGCGTCGCTGTTGCTGCTGCACCCGCTGCCTCTCCTGCTGGCCCTGCTGCCCGCGCTGTCCGTGCTGGCGCTGGCGTCGCTGCTGCAGCTCCCGCCGCCCTTCTCCTCGGCCTTGGCCCCGCCCTCGGCCGCCGCGTCCTCCCCCTCGGCGGGCTCCGCGGCGTCCTGCTGCCCGCCCTCGCGCGCGGTCTTGGCGCGCTCGGGGCAGCAGCGTCTCCGCGCGCTCGGTTCTTGGCAGCCCTTCTCCCGAGAGGGGCCCCCGAGCGGCCTCCCGCTGCGCGTGCGCGCCTCGCAGCCGCCGCCGGCCTCCTCGCCCTCCGCCGCGCGCTGCTGCGCCTGCCGCCGCGCCTCGCGCTCGCGCTCGCGCTCGCCGTCGTCGCCGCCGCCGTCGCTGTCGCCGTCGCCGTGCGCGGCGTCGTTGCCGCCGAGCGCGGCCGTCTTGGGCGCCGTGTTGGCGCCATGGCCGTCGCGCCGCTCGCGCGCGATCCGCTCTCGCGCGATCCGCTCGCGCGGCGCGGGCTGCGGCTGCGCGGCGGCCTCCTGCGCGGCGGCCTCCTGCGCGGCGGCGTGCGCGCCCTCCGCCGCGCAGCGCTTGCGGCCGCACAGCGGCGTCGTCGCGCGCGGCTCGGCCATGGCGATCGGGGTCTGCGCGCGCGGACCCGCGCTCGGCGAAGACGCCGGAGATGCCGAGCCGCGCGGGGCCCGCCGCCCGCCCGCGGGCTGGCCCCGCAGCCGCGCCCCGCCGCCCTGCACACCGCTTCCCGCCGCCAGCTTTCGTTTCACCGCCGCCAGCTTGCCCCCCAGCTCCACCTGACCTGCGCCAAAGCTGCGCCCGCCCACAGCTGTGGGCCCGCCCGCGCTGCCGCCCACCGCGAGCATCATCCTGCCGGCTGCCTGCCTGCTCTCCTCGCTCGCCTGGCTGCTCGCGCGCCTCGCCTCGCCTCGCCTCGCCGCAGAAGGCCTTCGCGGAGCTCCTGCCTGCCTCTCTGCCTGCCTGCCTGCCTGCCTGCCTGCCTGCCTGCCTGCCTGCATGCCTGCAGCTGCGAGCGTTTGGGGTTTGCTCGCGCGCCTGCGCCCGTCGGGGCCCGGGCCCCCGTTTTCGCGGGGCCTCGGCGAAGCGCTGCGATTCGCCGCCGCCAAGTGAATGCACGAACGAGGCGCTCTCGGGACCTCGGCACCCGCGAGACGCCACGCCGGCCCCGCGAAGCACGGGGCGGAGCGAGGAGGGCCGAGGAGGGCCGAGGCGAGGCGAGGAGGGAGGAGAGGAGAGGAGAGGAGAGGAGAGGAGTTGAGCGAGGCTCGCGCGTGTTCGTGTGTCATCTTGTCGGTGAAGGAGCAAGGCGAGACACGAGCGCGGCCAGGCTTGTTTGCGATGCGAGCAGCACAGGCTCGAGCGTGCGGCAGCAGCCAGCTGGCACCGTCGCTGACCGACCCGACCATCCATCCATCCATCCATCGACTGCGATCAATAATAATTAACAGCGACGAGACGAAATGGAGGCGCGCGCCGGCGGAAGTCTTTGTTGACCCCGGTTTGACCGACCCCTAGCTCAGCTGTGCTGATCGCTGTTCTCTTTGCCCTTGCCTCGTAGTATGATGAAGCACGTACACGATGCTCGACGCCGAGCCGTGGTCAATGGCCCCGATCAGTGGCGGTTGTTCCGTGGAATGCCACCGCGCCGCTGGCCACGGTCTCCTTTTCTGATGTAGAAAGGGGTGTGTATATGCAACGATCAGCCTGCTGCTTGTGGAGAATAACAACGTTTGCCCGTAAGCCTCAGCGCAAGCGCTCTTTCGCTCTTTCGCTCTTTCGCTCAATGGCCCTGATGATGAGAGCAGCGCAGCCGCGCCGCCACCAGCGCGTTGCTTTGGGTCCCCGCTCCTTCGCACACACCTAGATGCACACCCCCGCACGTGGCGCGCGGGGACGGGGGAAGTATTTCACGGGCCGCATGTTTCCTGTCCCTTCGAGTTGTTGTCGGTACTGATGTTCATCGTGCGGCCGCTGCAGCCTGCTGCTGCGTGGAGATCCGCAAGCAAACAACCAAGGAAGCAAACAAACCAACAACATCTTGAAATTGGCTCCGCTGCCGGCACAGCTGCCGCGCGCGACGCTCGCAGTCGAAGCCGGCTCGGCTCGAGGGCTCAGGCTCACGCCGAATCTTGCTGCCGGCAGGCGCTCAGCTCCAGCGTGCGCACAAGCGTGCTTGCGTTCGTGCCGGCGGTCGCACCGCGCACCGAGCCTCAGGAAGAGCGGGACTGACTGGGCCTGGTTGGTGCGCGCAGGCAAACCCGAAGGAGCTGCAGCTGGCTGCAGACAGCAAGACCATACCTGCTTCGCGAGTGACCGTCCGCACCGCAGCAGCCGAAGCACGAGCAAGAGTAAGACACCATGTCGAAGGCGCGGAGAGCGACGGATCAGGTGCTCGAGGCCAACCGCAAGTTCATGAAACAGGTCTCCGACCTCGTGCGTGGGCTCGAGGAAACCGGAATGGGCATCAGCGAAAGGGCACAAGCACGCATGGACGAGCTGCGCGCCAATCTCAACGAGCAGCAGGGAGAGGTCATGCCACGGCTCAAGAGCACGCTGTCGAAAATCGAAGAGCAGCGCGAACGCGCCACGCCCATGGTCCGACGCGCCATTACAGGTAACGAGGCCCTCGCCGTCGAAGAATGGCTCAACAAGTACACAGTGGTCAAGACCATCGATAAGGTGACCTACGTTCTCTCCATCGTCTTTTTGCAATCGACGCAATACATCTCGATGCGCTTTCCCGAGTACTTTCGCTTCTTCTTTGCGGCCGCCACTATCTTTCTTCTCTCGACGCGCATCTACATGTACGGCAAGCAAAACATGCAATATTTCATGTACGACTACTGCTACATGACCAACACGCTCTGCGTCATCAATGCACTCGCACAGCCCCAGAACGCCTACTTTTGGCAGGTCAACTTTGTCGCCGCAAACGGACCCTTGCTCGGAGCGATCGTCGCCTGGCGGAACAGCCTCGTTTTTCACGATGTCGACAAGGTCACAAGTTTTTTCATTCACTTTGTACCCGCCTTGCTCACCTACGCGGAGCGCTGGAGTATTCACCCGACGCCCATGTGCCCGAATGGCGCAAGCTCGTGCACGCTCTCGTTCATGACTGCATTTGTGGCGCCCTTCACCGTGTACTTGATCTGGCAAGTGGCCTACCTCTTTATCACCGAGTACCTTGACCGGGACAAGTTTGAAAAGGACCCTTCGCTCATGACGAGTCTGCGCTGGATCGTTCGCGACAAAAAGAACCAGGTTCACGTCCTCATGCTCACCGTTGGCCGTCAGCTCGGCATCTTCGAAGCGGACGAGGAGCTCGACTTTAAGCGCAAGCCAATGGCCGTCATCGGACTCTTTGTTGTCTTCCAGCTCATCTTCACCATCGCTTGCTTCCTGCCCACGTCCATCATGTTCATCTCACAGAATGTGCATCGCGTCTTTATCGTTGTTGTAGCAATCATTGCCCTCTGGAATGGTGCAGGTTTCCTCTTCCACGTCTTTGTCAAGCGCTACGAGGAAGGTTTACAAAAGAAGTCCGAGGCATCGCGTCGCAAGTCAAGCCGCAACTCGATGCCCCGTCGCACCAGCAGCAGCAGCGGCTCCAAGCGCAAGTCCAAGGCACGGATGAAGGGCTTCTGCGCGCCACCCAACGAGGCCGAGCGTGAACTTCTCCGTCGTGAAAAGGAGGCACTTGAGGAGGCTTTGCTGGCCAATGTACCCGAGGATGACAACCACGACGAGGACCAAGACTATGTCTATCGTCAAAATACAAAACGCTCCGAACGCAAGTCCGCCAAGGCCGCCACCCTTGAGCCGTCGGATGACGAAGTTGCCGACGATGACGACGAGGATGACAATGTGTCCCTGTAATTCCTCCACGACAAATGGAAGAAAAAGTTGGCAGCCATCTCGAGGGACCGTTCGTTGTGCGTGCGCCGTTCATTTTATGTAGTAGTTTGCAGCCCCCCAAAATTGATCATACATACAACCATGTCTGCAGTCTTTTTTCTTTCTTTTCCCCTCAACGCCGAGCTCAACGCTTTCTCTGCGAAGATTCACAGCCAAGCGAGAACATCTCAGCGAGAGTCTCCCAAGATTGCACCCTTTCCTCGCTGTCATCGAGGGCCACTGTCACTCGCTGATACGGTATTCCATTGCCGAAATGGCTTCGTCTTCTCCGCCTCCGACAGGCGAGGCCGCAGCTGCAGCAGCAGAGGAGGCAGCGCAGCCTGGCCAAGAGAGCGCTGTCGCGCCCAACGTCGACGCCGTCCAAGCTGCCAGCGAAGACGCCCCAGACGCCGCCGCGACAGCCAGTAATAGTAGCAGCAGCACCTCAGATGGGGCAAATGTAGCTGGGTCGACGGCGATCAACGCCGAGACCTTGCGCGGCCACCTCGTGTATAGCCTGGGCGGCGCGCTGCTGCTTGCGCTCAAGGGCAAGTCGTTCTCTGAGCTGCCACGACGCGAGCTGGACGGAAGCATTGTGGTGCAGCGGCGAGAGATCTTAAAAAGCTTCTTGATTCCAGGTAAGGCCGTTCGTTTGCGGCGCCAAGGCGCCAAGAGCGCCGAAGCGCAGTACAGATGGAACTGTCCTCAGTACAAGGACTGCCCTGTTGGCTATCAGCTGCAGACCTGGGACGAGACCTCGGATGATACGCAGATTTTTCTCTTTGATGACACGGTCTTTGCGTCCATCGACGAGGCCATCGAAGAAGTCGTCCGCATGTCGCCCAAAGTCGAAGTCTTGCCGTGCTTCAAGTTCGTTCCCGGAGCGCTGCGCGTGGCTATCAAGCCCGTGTTTGACGTCACGGGTAGCGCACCTTTGGCCGAGTTTCGAGATGATGGAAAGTTCCTTGCCCTCGGTGTTGGATGCCGCGAGGAGGACTCCGAAGACATCCGCGGCAGTTGCATTATTGCCGCGGCTGCCCAGCACGTCTTTGCACTCCCAGAGCACCGGGTGCGTCTCGACTCGGACCCGAAGCTTAATTGTCTCGTGCTCGTCGTCAAGAGCAATCAGACGGCCAAGCTCCATCTCGCTGTCGAACGCAATCTCGCAAAGCTGAATGCTTCGTCATAATACGGACACACACACACACACACACACACATCAACTCTTGATATTTGACCGCATGTCGCTATTTTAGTAAGAGAGAGAGAGAGAGTACGAGAGTACGAGAGCACAAGAGAGATATGGAGAAAAAGTGCGTCCTGGTTGCTACAAGTCGAAAAAGGAACATCCAAGGCTAGATCGAACAAGGAGAACGAGGGAATGAAGAAACAATGTAGGTATAGCAAAAGAAAAATAAAGGCTTCGGGCGATCGATACATCCGTCCATGGATTCATTCATCCATTCATCCATCTTCTTATCCCAAAAAAACTCGTCCCATGCGATCTTTTCATAGAAATGAAAAGCGCAACGAGACAAAGCTTTTCTCAATTTCTTCACCTATCGAAATGTTTGCTCGGGTGTAGACCTGAACAAACAAGGTGGAAAGTGAAGTCGGACAAGAACAGGGAGTGACAGTTCAAAGTGATGTGTCCCCATGGACGGACGACGTCGAAGCGGAAAGAAACTGCAGTAGGAGGTGCCAACACGATCTACTTGCCACAGTGGCCAAGACTAGACCATTCCAGCCCAGCTCAGCTCGCAATTGAGAAAGTGAGCGGGCGCGAGTAGCGAGTAAGGCCTCTTTGTGTACGTATCGCGAGCAGAGAGCCCTCCAGGGCGCCTGAAGGACCTCACGTTGTTCCTAAAAATAAGCGCAGCTATCCACTTCGCATCGCCCTGGTACTCCGATCAGGCGGCCATCTCGGCCTCGAGCTCCTTGAGAGCTGCGTCGTCGTCGTCGAGGCTGACGGCACTCGTGGGAGCCGCGGGGAGTGAGGAGAGATCGGCGGCTGCTGGCTTCTTTGTTCTGCCGACAGGGACACTGGGAAGCTCGTCGAGTTCCTCCTCGAGTCCGGCAGCCTCGAGCTCGGCAAGCTCGTCCTCGAGCTCACCATCGTCCTGGAAGCCCATGGGCGCGCCAATGACGTCATCGATTTCATCCTGCTGCTGCTGCAGCTCGGCAATGTCGTCCTGCAACTCGGCGACATCGTCCGGGTTCACAGAGGCCTGCACCGACTGCATGGCGTTGCGGCCCGTCTTCATCGCCTGCACGATATCGACCGTGACGGAGCTAGACTCGAGCGTGAGAATCTGCTGCTCGAGATTCATCACACCATTGTTGATTTTGACAACCTCCTTTTCATACATTTTCTTGCGCTTGAGGTGCGCGAGAGCGCCCTTCTTGTCGCCCTTTTTGTTCTTGAGCTTGGCGAGCTTGAGCTCCTGGTCCGCCTTCTTGTCCAGAAAGTCGCGCCGCGCCTCGAGGCGCTGCACCGTCTGCTTCATCTGGGCAGCCTGGTCCACGGTGCGCGACACCGTCGGCTGCTTGGCGGGCGCGGGCCCGCGCGCCGCCTTCGACTTGTCGTTGCCCATCCTCCCTGTTTCTCTCCCGTGCCTGCCGGCGCGCTTGCTGCTGCTCTGCTCTGCTCTGCTCGAGGCCGACGACGACGAAGACGAAGAAGACGGCGAGGAAGAAGGGGTTCCTCCCGCACGCCGGCTCGTGCGCCTTCTCGCGCGCGCGCGCGCTCGCTGGTGCGCGCGGGCCGCGGGCCGCGAGGGCCTCCTGGGGCGCGCTCCTGCCTGCCTGCGAGGGGGCTCGGGCGCGCGCGGGGGCCGCCGGTCGCGCTGCACGTGGCCGCGGGGGAGCTCCGATTGCGCGTCTGAGATTGAGCCGCGCTCGCTCGCCCGCCTTGCCTCCTCCTTCTTTCTTTCTTTCTTTCAAGTTCTTTCTTTTGCCTAGCGTTCTTTGCGTGCAGCCAGAACACCCCGACAAAGCTGCCGCCGGAGAACCTGGCGGCTGCCTGACTGACTGCCGCGGGCCGCGAGGACGCCGAGGACGGCGCGCTGTCGAGGCATGTGTTTGAGTTGGGGCGCAGTCGCTGTGGCTGTCGCGTGCAGAGATGTTGGCGAGGCGATGGTTGCAGACGCGCAGGCTGCGCGTGTCGGAATCTATTCTGCACACCCTCCAGGTCTATGTGCAAGTGGGACATCTCATCTCAGCCCTATACACATCTTCTGTTGTTGTTGTTGTTGTTGTTGTTGTTGTTGTTGTTATTATTGTTATTATTATAATTATTGTTGTTGTTGTTGTTGTTGATGATGTTGTTGTTGTTGTTGTAAAATTCATCTTGTTCACGTGCGAGGAGGCTCTCTTCCAATGCGCAGCATTGCCAGACTCGCAAGAAGACTCGTTCCGCACACAAGTGGGTCAGGTCTTTCTACCGCGCAATGCTTTCTTTCATGTGGAAAGCCTCTTTGTGATACTTTTCGTAAAATTGAAGATAAAGTAGTTGAATTTTACAGCAGGCGAGCTAGGTATACAAGTAGCCGACAATTGCAGCAGCACACCATCTCAAAAGACCTCATCTCATGTGCGCATCATGTACATCCCGTGTACACGTGTCCCTCGCACAGGACAGACTCGATCACGGCTGCGATTTTCTTTCCAGAGGCTGCTTCAAAGCATGCTCTCCAAGGACACTGAAAATCAAAAGCCAGGGCGGAGCACGCTGGCAATGTTGTCCACCTTCTCGTCAGTTCCAGTGTTGGTATGCCCACGGAATCCAGAACTCGAAATCTTGACGCTGCCGCGGCCCTTGGCAACGTTGTCGCGACCAGCCAGACCACGACCCTTGCCGGTCTCCGGGTCAAAGCGGTGGCGGTGAGCACCCGTGTACTGAGACGGATCGGTGAGCTTGTCAAAGATGCTCGCCTTCTTCTTGCCAGACGGCACAGAGGAACGGCGCTGCTGGTTGTGTTGGTGCGTCTGCGGTTGCTGGTACTGGTTCTGCCGGGGCTTGAGCATGTCCATGTCCTCCTTGGTCTCGCCATAAGAGTGGCTGCCGCGATGATCAGAGCTGGAAAACACGGACGGGAATTGCGAGGAGACCGGCTCTGCACGAGCTTTATTGGCGGCGTGGATGCGCGCAGCCGATCCGGAAGAAGGCGGACGCGTCGATGGCGGTGGAGGCGTGTCCAGGTCCTTGGACGGCGTCAGGTACGGGACCATCCAGGTAGTCTCCTTGGTGATACGGTTCACATAGTAGTATCGGTCGTTCGGGCCCGTCGCATTCGGGTTTTCAACCTCGTAGTAGTCCGGGTGCAAGCGAGCCATGACTCGGGGCTTGGCGTCACTGCCTCGTGTGTTGGAGGTGGCATCGGAGGCGTCGGAGCGGATCGAGCGGTTCGAGCCTTGGCCGGGAACAAGCGTGTTGACCTTGGGGCCCTCCGAGCCGATGATTTTCAACACGACCTCGGCGTGGGAGAGACCAAGCTTCTCTGCCCAGTGACGCGTGCAGTTCACGAACTCGTCAAAGTCGATGCGCTTTTGACCCTTGGTCTTGCACTTGGTAAAAATCAGGTCCACGTAGGTGGCGGTAAGGCTGCGGTTCATGATGCCGCAATCCTTGGCGAGCTTTTGGCACGCGCGGCCGTCCATGAGCACTGGTCCTGCGCCGCTGCGGTTGCCAAAGGTGGCGAACCGCATGTAGACTTCGCGCAACTCACTCTCCATCTTATCTCAACGTTTCTTCTTTCTCTGCTTGAGGAATGCTCGCTCGCTCTTCTTTGTCTGCACGAGGTTTGCGCTCGCTACAGCTGTCAATCCTTCGTTCGCTCGTTTGCTCGTTCGCTTTACTTCTTCGCGGCGTCTTGATTCAGTTCTGCTGCCACCGCCGCTGCTCGCTCGCGCGATCGCTCGATCGCTCGCTTACCTTTTCTTTCAGCTACTGCTGCCGAAGACTCCACTTGCACGACGTAGCCGCCATCTTTTGTTTTCCTGGTGAGTCTGAGTCCTATGCACCGTTGGACAAACTGGACTCGCCGCTTTCATGCACCTGACTAGCTAGCTGACCGCGAGCAAAGTTCCGTCCAGAGGGAGGACCCTAGCAGAAGGGCGGTCCTAGCTCGCAGCCTAGGCGATCCGCTATAGCAGCTCTCCGTTCCCCAAAACCTTGCGTGAGCTGTCTTTCCGTATGCTATGCTATGTTGAGTTGTGTTTGTTATGTTTCTTTCGTCCCTCCCCCACACGGCGGCGGCGCTGCAGGTCCAGAGACCGCTTTCGTTCGTTTTGCTCAAACGAGTACGCCGCGCACAGCACCTCTTCAGCCTCTTTCTTGATGGCCGACCCCGGCCAGCCAAGACCTCGCGCCGCCGCCGCCGGCGAGCCAGGCCAAGTCCACTGCCGCGGGCTCGACTCCGGTCCAGGGACGGCCGGCCGGCGCTGCAACCAAGCCTTCGGGTCTAGCCGGCTGGCTGCCTGGACCCAGGAGTGCTTGGACCTTGCGAGCTCGAGAGAGCCGGGGCAAGTCCATTCCGGAAATTTCGGCCTTTAAGAGCGAGCTAGCTAGTAGCTAACGCAACTACTAAAAGGTCCAAGAATGCAGTGCGGGTCGGGAAACGAGGGACAAAGAAATGGAGAATGGCGTTACTCTCGCTCAGCTGCAGCAGCTCGGGACCGGATCCGGCGACTGGAAAAAGGTTCAAGTAAGACGTAGGATGTCTTGAAGCGCGGGTTGACGAGAGGTGTCTTGATTCGTGCACCGTGGCGAGTGGAATGAAGTGGAGTCGAGTCGAGTCGAGGAGCGGGAGGAAAAGAGGAAAGAGTGCGACAAGGGAGAGACTCGGAGAGGGGGCAAGGGTTGAGGAAGGACGTCAAGGAAGGAGGAGGGAGAAGGTTGGACAGAATCAAGAATGACGAGACGGCCCGATGGACTCTCCAAGCAAAAGCCACAAGTAAAATGTAAAGGCAAAAACAGGCCAAAAAAAAAAAGGAGAGAAGAAGCGAGTGTGAGGGAGACCTACAATTTGAAGCCGGAGTGGATTGCCACAATGCCTCCCGTGAGGTTCTGATGAGAGACCGCAGAAAAACCCGCCTCGCGGATCATGCGCTCGAACGTACGCTGGTCCGGAAACTTGCGAATGCTCTCAACGAGGTACTGGTAGGCGTCGCGGTCGTTCGCGATGAACTGGCCAATCGCAGGGATCGCATGGAATGAATACTGCTCGTAAATGTTCTTGAGAACCGGATTTGCGACGTGAGAAAACTCGAGGCACATGAAGCGACCGCCGGGCTTGAGAATGCGGTGTGCCTCGCGAAGCGCGCGGTCAATGTGCGTCACGTTGCGAATGCCAAATGCAATGGTGTAGGCGTCAAAGGAGTTGTCCTCGAACTGCGGCAGCGTCTCGGCGTTGCCCTCGACGAAGCGAAGCTGCTGGGGCGCATCGGATCCAGGCGTGTAGAGGCCAAGATCTCGTGCGCGCTCCTCGCCCACGTGAAGCATGCTGCTATTAATGTCACAGACCGTGACTTGCACAGGCGGGTCCGCTGGCGACGCCGCCTTGCTTTCTCTAACAATGCGAAAAGCAATATCGCCCGTGCCGCCGGCCACGTCGATCGTCTTGGCGCCATAGCCCGCGCCGCAGAGCGGGAGCAGCTGCGACACAAACTGGTCCTTCCACACTCGGTGCAGCGTGCCGCTCATGAGGTCGTTCATCACGTCGTACTGCTCTGCCACGCTGTGGAAGACCCTGCCCACCAGCTGCTCCTTCTCCGCCACGTCCACGTCGCGAAAGCCAAAGTGGGTCTTGCCCGAGGCGCCGTCGCCGCTGCCTGCTCCATCGCCGCTGCCCGCTCCATTGACGCCGCCGCCGCCGCCGCTGGCGAACCTCGTCTGGACGCCCGCGCGGAGCGCCAGGCCCCTGCCCGCTGCGCGCCGTCGCGCCACCGCGCGTGTTGCCCTCGACGCCGCCCGCATACTCGCCGCAGCCGCGAAGCTTTTCGTCTGGATCGAAATCCTAGTCTACGGTCGCCACTCGGCACGCACTGCTTGATGTCTACATAGAGTGGCAGCACATGAGGGCGGCGCTCACCGTCAGGCTGAGATGAGGCTGCAGATCGACCATGACAAGATGGCCTGCACGTTTACAAGTTCAAGATCAAAGTCGCGAGGGAAGCCGTGCCCTGCGACGGACGTCGCGATGAGAAAAAGGATCGGGGCTGACCTTGTGGAATGTAAGGGCAGCATGGCAATCCAATCAAGTTGTGAGGGATTTGGCTTACACTGTTAGACGGTCAGAACGCAGCGCAGCAATCACGGTGAGAGAATGACGGCAACTCGCACATGCGGTCTTTGTTTCCTCGAGGTGCAAACACATTGCACGTGAACTCGTTAATCGAAATAAAATGGTCTGCTCCTTTGCTACGACGCGGGACAACTTTTGCCCAGCCTTACGCGTGAGCATTCACATTTTCGTTTCCGAGGACAAAATGACGACCAAAAAGGTAATCGAGGGCGAAAGCCAAGGATGGATAAAAAACACACACATGGAATTGCTTGTCTATTTCTTCTTATCACATCACAGGTCGAGTCAGTGGTCGGCCGAGTAAGACTTAGGCCAAAAAGACGGCAGCAAGAGCAAGGCCAGCCAGAGCACCAATAGTGGAACGGGAAGCAGGGCTAGGCGTCTCTCCCGGGGTCTCGGAGGGCGACACGGTGAAGGTGCACGTAGCGACAATAGGGTCATGATCCGAACCGCGGTACGGGGTGTCGATATCAAAGTAGCTGTCTGGCTTCTCGAGGCAGGACGACGGGTACGACCATCCGTACTGCGAGTCCTGGTAGTCAATCATGTTGGACTCCAGCGAGTTGATGTGCCACTCGTAGGTGTTACCACAGGAGGCATTGAGGTTCGCAGAGACCATAAAGTAGTCGAGCGTGCTAAACTTGCCGCTGTAAACATACGAAAAGGGCTCGGCAATGTCGCGGTCAGCGAGACTAATGAACTCGCCATCCTTGACGAACTCCTGGAGAGAACGGTCCTTGTTGTTCGAGTTGAAGTCACCAAGAAGAATGTATTTGTCCGTCTCTTCGCCAGTGGGGTTCGAGCTCGAGAGCCAGGCAATGAGCTGCTGCGCGTGCTTCAGGCGCGTGTACCCGCAGTTGCCCTCTCCGTATTGGACGTCGTCGGTATCGTTGCTGTCCTCGTCGCACTCGCTGCCCTTGGACTTGAGATGCTGCACAACAACCGTAAAGAGGTCGTCACTGTCCTTGAGAGCAAATGTCTGGGCCAATGAAGGCCGCGACTTGTCGACAGGGTCAGTATAGGTGAGGGTGCTGTAGTTTCCGACGGGGTCAACCAGAGCCGACTGGTAGATGACTGCGCACTTGATGGCATCACTACCAATCGTGCCCGTGGCAATGTAGCTCCACTTGTCGGCCACGCCAGCCTGGGTGTTGAGGCCCTCGATGAAGTTGGCAAGAGTGACATCGTCGTCGTTCTGCACCTCTTGAAGACCAAAGATAGCGGCGTCAAGCTCAATGGCAGAGGTAAAGATCTTGGTGCGCTGGCGTGTAAACTCCTCCTCCGTATCGGCGCCACGGCAGCTGCTGCAGCCCAGTTCGGTAAAGTAGTTTTCAACGTTGAGACTGGAAATGCGAATGAGACCATTGCTAATGTCGTTGGCTGGGACGTTGTCGTCGACGTCGGCGTCGCGAGGCACCATCTCATCCCAAGTGTTCTGGATGAGCTCGATGCCAGCCTCGGTGGGGATGAGCGTGTTGTAAGAGTACTCAAAGTGGATGATCGCAGTACCTTGGAGAGACTCCTGAGGAATGACGGCCATCGCGCGCGTCGACGACTCACCGCCAATAGGCCAAGCCTGCGGGACCGGGCACGACAGCGAGCTGCCGTCATCGAGACGGAGAAGGCGCTTGGCGTTGGCTTCCTCGAGTGCTTCGGCCTCCGCGCCAGGGCTGACGACCATGGTCTCGGCGAAGATGGGTCCACCCTGCGAGATGCCGAGCGTACCATAGTTGAGCGGGTAAAGGTCGGTGATGGTCATGTCGTGCGTGAGCGCGACAAGCATGTCTTCCATGTCAAGAAAAGCGGTGGACATGTCGTCGACGGGGAGCGTGATTTCAGGCACGTTCACTTCGGCGGCAAGCGTTTCCCCAAGAGCGGTAGTAACGGTGAAGGTGCGTGCAGTGCTCAGGACCGTGACTGTTTCGCTCGAGATCGTGTACTGCGTCAGCTGCGGGCGGTCGTTGTACACGGCAAGGGTGCCCAGCAGCTCAATAAGATCGCCTTCGGTAAAGACGTTGCCTGCGTCGCAGCCACTGCCGCAGTACACGAAGATGCCCTCCGAGCCGCTGGACGAGGTGTCAGCTTCCGCGGCCTCCTTGGTCATTTGCATGTAGAAGCCCTTGCGCGAGCTGGAGCGGCGGTCGTTGACAACGATGCCCTCGACCAGAACGTCGTCACCTTGCGAGTCGCCCACGGCCGATACACGGGCAGCCTTGATTGTGGTGGGGCCAGCCGTAGGGCTAGGGGTTGATTCAACCGGGGATGGTGCCGGGGCCGTGCCGCCCACATCAAAGGACTCCTCAAAGGGGCTATTTCCGATGGCGGAGGTGCTCTGGGTCCAGCTGTCGCTGCTGAAGAGCGCGGCCTGGAGATCGGACATGCTGCCGGCCACGTCGCCCTCGTAGAGAGCGTTTTTGACACCGGAGGAGAGCGAGACCGCCGACGAGCCTTCGGTCAGGTCGCTCGGGAGCGAACTCCCGCTGCTTCCAGTAGCGTATGTGGGATCCCAAGCGCTGCCGTAGATCAAGCCAGAGATGAAGCTAGGGGATGAGGCATCGCCCTGGAAAAGAAGGAGCGAGTCACCACTTCCACTCAACAAAAGGCTGCCATCCGTCGAGGCCCATTCTGCGCTCGAAACGGCCCCAGAGTTGTACCCATACTGGATAAGAGAGCCTGCCGAGACGGCCGAAGCAGCAGTGTAGGTCACGATTCCTTCGCTGGTATAGAAACCGGAGCCGGCGATGTAGCCCTTATCCGTCATGGCGAAGGTTGTGCCAGCTTCGAGGTCCACGAGCGAGACGAGGGTGACGTTCTCATCGCTGCCGCTTTGGACAATCTCGACAAAGGCGATGTCGCCTTGGGAAAGGGTTGTCTGCGCAGCGGTCTTGCCGATGGCGAGGACCGCAACAGCGATGGCGGCAAGGCCGCGCATCATGATTGCTTGTATTCTTTAGGTATTGACCGTTTGCCTGTTTGCTTGCTTTGGTTCTTGTTCGACTTGCTGCGAATCGTGTTTTGGATTTGCTGATCTCGGCGGGTTGCCTCGCGACATCGAGACTTACTACTGCTTGCTCCTTCGCTGACTGTCGCGACGACTGCCCCGTCTATTCTTTATTCATGGAACGAGGGCCAGGAGAGAAGAACTTAGATTCATCAGCACGTGTAGCAGGGACCCTACTTGTTTGTCACCACCGAAGAAAAGATTTGTTTTCCGCGCAGCAGTTCCTGCACGCGCTGCAGCCTCTTCTTTGCTCCTGCTGCTGCTGGTGGTGCTGTCTGTAGAGAGAGAGACAGAGAGAGAAAAGGAAGCTTGTGCTGATTCTTTCTTCCTTGCGCGTTCAAAGTTCACGTGGCGAAGCAGAAACAGCCTCGGGCCCAGCCTCGGTGCGGCCTGCCGAGTCTCGGTCCGTGTCTCAAGCAGGCAAGCAAGCAGGCAAGCCGGCGTGATGCACAATTCACGCGACAAGCTTGATTCGTCTCCTCTGCGGTTACGCGGCTGCTCTCTGCTGTCGCTTCTAGAGTGGCAGAACGCCTGCCTGCATCCGCACTACCATCATCGGGCGGCACCACGACTGCCGCTTTTGCGCATGTTTGCCCTGCCGCTGCTGCTGCAAGCGTTGCGTTGACGCGCCTTCCGGACACACGCACGGACAAAGATTGGCTTGATGCAGCTCGGCGCAGCGCAGCTCGCGTCACCTCCCGCCGCGTTTCCATTTCATTCCCAAGCCGCCGCGCGCGCCCGGCTCCGGCGGGAAGGTTGCGCGCCCCGCAGCTCCACACTGTTTCCCCAAAGGCCCGCGTGTTTCCACTGCGGGATAGAAGTATTTTGTTCTTCCTTTCTTTCTTCCCAAGCCGAATCTCCGAGTCGGGTCGAGCCGAGGCGGGGTCGGGCCACTCACTGCCTGCTACTATTTGCTGCACGGGCCGAGTGGCTTCCTTCCGCAAATCTGTGGCAGTGGCGCGATGCTTTGGAGCCTGGACTTTTGGCTGAGGCCGGAGCAAAGCACGACGGCGAGCGGGCCGCATTTAGCTAGGAAGTCGGAGGAATCTTACCAGCCCGTGTCGAGCGCGAGAGGAAAACCCCACCCACGGTCAGACCTACCAGCTGCAGTAGCAGTAGCAGCAGCTGCAATCATACCACTACTGCAGCTTCCGTCCATGGCACATGCCGCAATGCCATGCATGCCCAAAGATCCGCACTCGAAAAACCTCTTTGCAAAGAGCAGTTAGCGGTCACGCTGCCGCAATCATCCTCCATCCCGCCTCGCGGCAGGGCGGATCGAGCACGCGACGTAAGTTGTCGCGTGCTCGGCTGCGGCAGCACTGGGCGATGATGTTGTGCAGAAAACCCCACTGGAGCCTCTTGCGTAAAGTCGACAATCCTTTTTCCTTCTTCTGGCCTGATGCAGTCAAAGTCCTGGTCTCTCTCTAATCCTCTTTCGCATGCGCACGTGTGTACACTCAGGCCTGGACGGCACTCGCACGAGCGATTGACTCAACGATTTGTTATTTTTCCGGCGGGTATCCCGTCCGTCATTCTTTTCCCGGGGTCGGCCGGGCGACGCCCTGACTCAATCTACAACGGCCTCGCGTTCTTGCCATAATTTACTGCTGCTGTCGTGGCTGATGATGATAATGATGATGATGAACTCCATTCGATTGCCGCAGAGTTCAAAGATCGATGCAAAATGCCAGCTGCACTGCAGCAAGCATGGCTGCTGCTGAATGCAAGCCACGCGCTCGCATGTTCCGCCCACGGGATGCTCGTCACGTGCTGCCAGCCAGGCAGCTGCAGCTGCAGCTAATGCAGCTAATGCACGCTGCTGCTGCTGCTGATGCAAGCAGCAGCAGCCAGACAGCCAGCCAGCTACCGCCGCAGGCCGAAGATGATCGTCGCGACGACACGACGGCGGCCCGCACAAAGGTAGCGACGGCGGCACCGTTCTGGATGCGACCGTGACTTCGCTCTGCACTTGTGCAACCTGCTTTCACTCTTTTGGCAAGTCCTGGGACGATTTACGATGTCGACAGCGCACCATCGACGGACGAATGCCGCGCGCGAGGTCTCATCGCATCGCATCGCATCGCATCGCATCGCATGACATCGCACCGCTCACGCCAGGCCCGACCAGGCCGGGCACCGGGCCGGTCCAGCCGGTCGGCGCGGAGAAACCCGTCGGCGCGAGGCCTCGAGTGCGAGCCCCTGGCACGGTGCACGCCCGCCCGGAGCGAGCGATGCGAGCGACTGCGAGCGGCACGCGCGGGCAATCTACGTGAGCTCCGGAAGCCCGTGAGCCCACCGAGCCAAGCCAGCCGAGCCGAGCCAAGCCAAGCCAAGCCAAGCCGAGCCGAGCCAAGCCGAGCCGAGCCGAGCTATCGCTGTCGCTTTTCCCCGGCCCTGGGCCCGGCGCGGCGCGAGCGGAGAGGCGCTTGCGAGGCACGTACGCCGCGCCATTGGCACTGGCATCGGCATTGCTCGCATGACGCGCGGGGGCTTCTGACCCCGCCGCAGCGCGCCCTCGAGCCTCCTCGCGCCCGCTGCACAGCATGCAGCGGTGCGGCTCGTCGACGCCACGGCCGTCGGCAGCGCGAGCGAACGCTGCACGCGCAGCGAGGTCTCCGAGGCGCGGCTGCTGCGCCTGCGGTGGAAGTGGAATCGATCGACCCGGGCAGGCCGAAAAAGGAAGACGCCGCGCGGTCTCTTTGGAGCTTCTCGAGTGGGCGCAGCCCGAGGGCGGAAGCTTCGAGTTGCTGCTGCTGCTGCAGCTACGCTGCCGCTGATGATGCTTATAATGTTGCTTGCCATTGCTGTCACGTTGTCAGTGAACGCCTGCCCGGCCGTGCCAGTGCAGCGGCCCGGATCGGGGCTGCTGGCACAGCTCGCTGCGTTGCTTGCGTTTCTGGTGGTAGACGAGAGAGGAGCTGGCTGCCAATGTGTGCATGTCGAAGGTATGTATACTCGGGAGGGTCGGCGCCAATCTTGACCGCGCGCTTTCCGATGCGCCCCCCCTGCCAACGCACACTCGCGTTGCCCCACCCGCTCGCGCGCAGCCGTCGCCGCGGTCTCGCCCGCATTGTTTTGCTGCTCCCCCCTTCGACCATCCATTTATCGGTGCTCGAATTCCTCCAAGGTCCTCGTCCTCACATCCTCGCCCTTTCGAGCCCGCTTTCGACAGCACTCCGCGGCCCCATCTCCGCTCCAGCGAGCTGCCGATAGACGGCTCGACCTCTCACGCCGCCACGCTCCAAGTTCCAGCCGCGCCACGCCGCGGCGCGCCGTAGGGTGGTCTCCGAGCAGGCTTCATTCGCAGGCGGACCGCCACGTGCGGGTCGCAGCCGCATCGCGGGCCGCATCTCGGGCCGCCCGGAGCCGCCCGCAAAGCGATGCAGATGCGAGCCCGCCCGCGTCGCATCTCGCGCGCATCTTCCGCCCGCCGCCGCGAGTGACCGCGAGCGAGGGAGCGACTGCGACTGCGAGGCGAGCGCGAGGACTTCTGATGGACGCCGCACGCTTGAGTGACGCTCGCCGTCGCCGCCGTCGCAGCGAGGGTCTCGAGGGCGCGGCCGAGCACGAAGATCCGGGCGTCAAGATCGCCTTGAGCAGCAGCAGCAGCAGCTGGCAGCAGCAGCCAGCTGCAGCGAGGAGGCGGCAGCGATGCTGGCGTGAGCGAGTGCGACCTCGCGGCCTCGCGGCCTCGCAATTTTGCGATGCGATGCGATGCGATGCGGAGGCGATGCGATCCTCCGAGCTCTTGAAGTCTTGAGGCAGGCCTGCCTTGCCGAGCGTCTGCTCTTTTCGCGCGAAGCGAGCCCCGCTGTGCACGCACGCACGCACGCACGCACGCGCTCTCGCCGCGACCTTCCTCGCTCCTGCAGCGCCTCTCGAGCTCGCCCTCGTGGCCGCTGTCGCCGGAGCTGGGCTCCCTCTCTTCCTCTGCGGCGCCATGCCGCCTCCGAGGGCACGCACGCCTCCCCGCGCTCGCATCTTCGGGTCGTCGCCTCGCATCTTGGCGAGCCTACTGCGTAAAATCTGCAGCTGCGCCAGCCCTCGGCGGCGGTAAACCCGGCAAGATTCCTGGTTGATACGGGCAGAAAGATTCCGCAGCGAGCAAGCTCCTGCGCCTTTTGCAGCCGGTGGAGCACGCTTGCGCGGGCCGAGGTCCTCCTCCTCCCCTCTTTCCCTCCTCGCGTCAACGCAACCTCGCTCGCTTCCTGATCCTTCGCGCGTGGCCACGCGCCGCGGGACTCGAGGCGACGGCCGAGGGCGGAGGAAAACGCGCGGCAAAACTTGCTCTTCCCCCAGGGGTGATGAAAGTTGGTGAAAGATCACCACGAGGCTTGGCATGCTGCACATGGTGTTGTGGTGTGGATGGCAAAGGACCAGGCTCTGCGTGGCTTGGCACGATCGATCGATCGTCGTCCCCTGAAGATCTTGATCGTCATCGCTCGCTGCAGTCGGCACCTCTGATGATGATGATGATGATAATGAGGTAAGGAGCAGCGGCAGCCAGCCAGCCAGGCTGCCAGCTGCCGCTGCGGACAGAGACCGGTGGCTGCGCGTGCCGTCCAGTGCTGTGATTACTTGGGCATGAGAAGGAATGAAAGAATAACCTAAATGGAAGGCCGGCCGTGGCAGAAAGATGCCTTCCTCCCTCCCCACAGCGAATTCCTCTCGGCGGCTCTGACTACCGGAGCAGATGCGGATACAGGACGAACGCCACTGCCACTACCACTGCAAAACTACTACTAACTTCGCAGTCGCAAGGCAGCTGCTGCTGCAGCTGCAAGCGGCGGCGGCGGCGGCGGCGGCGGCAGCAAAACCGAATCGAGTCGCAAGCAAGAGGACTGCAAACAAGTGATTGAAGAAGAAGAAGAAGAAGAACGTCCTCGCAAGGGCTGCCGCCACAATGATGCTCCTCCGCACCGCCGTGGCCATTGCCACGCTGGCCGTCGCCACTGCGCAAAACAGCTTCCGCGTCGTCCACGTCAACGACTTCCACGCCCACGTCGAGGGCCTCGGTTGCACCGGCGATGATGGCTGCGATGGCGGCTGGCCCCGTCTCTTCGCCAAGGCAAAGGAACTCGTCGCAGACACCTCGAGCGACGTCCTCTACCTCGATGATGGCGATCAGTTCATGGGCACCATCTGGAGCACTTACTACAAAGGCGAAGAGGCATCCATCTTTCTCAACAAACTCTGCGGTGACGACGGCGACGCCGCCGGCTTCGCGGCCTGCGTCGGCACCCTCGGCAACCACGAGTTTGACTACGGATACCAGACCGTCAGCGAGTACGTCGAAAGGGTCAACATGCCCATCGTTGTTGCCAATCTCGAGGACTCGTGCGCTGAGAACGAAGTGGGAACGCATGCTGCCCAGGCTCTCGGCAACGGCATCGAAAAGTACGTCATCGTCAACATTAACGGCGAGGACATCGCCGTCACCGGTTACCTCACTCCCGCCACCGCCGGCATCTCCTCGGTCCCCGACTGCGTCTCCCTCACCGACGAGGTGGCCGCGCTCAACTCTGTGATTTCCGAGATCCAAACGGAGCACCCTGACGTTGACACCATCATCAGTGTCGGCCACAGTGGCTACGCTCGCGATCAGGTCATCGCTGCGTCCGTCTCAGACCTCGACGTCCTTGTCGGTGGCCACTCCCACACCTTTCTCTGGAATGAAGCGGAACCCCCCACTTTTGCCTACTCCTATGCTTCGGTCCCCGAAATCGGTGGCGACTACCCGACCATGGTTGGTGACAAGCCCGTGTACCAGGCGTACTACGGTGGTGCCTTCCTCGGTGCCTTCGACGTCACCTTTGACGACAATGGTGTCCTCACTGATAACACCCCGCTCATCTCCCTCCTTGCCAGCACCGGGTCTGGTGCCGACGAGGAGTACCAGATTGCCGCCGACACCGGCATTCAGACGCTCGTGGACAGCATGAATGCACCGCTCGAGGTATACAAGCAGACCGTCGTCGGCGAGAGCAGCATTGTCCTCAATGGCGAGCGCTCGAGCGTGCGCTATGGCGAGACGAACCTCGGAAACATGATTTGCGACGCGATTCTTAGCAACGTCGACACCGAGGAGTTTCAGGAAGCATACGGCGCTGTCGAGCTGTGCGTCATCAACGGCGGCGGTGTGCGCGCCTCGATTCCCGCTGGAAATATCACCGTCGAGCACGTGCTCACCGTTCTCCCCTTCGGCAACACCATCAGTGTCATCAGGATCACCGGCCGGGCTCTGTACATTGCTCTTGAGGGCGCTATCGCGCGCGTCGGCGAGGGCGAGGGTGAATTCCCTCAGATCGGTGCTGGCATGAACTTGGTCTACAACAGCTCCGTCGCGACGACCTGCGGCTCGGATGATGCCAAGCCCGCCTGCTCCATCGCGAATGATTCCGAAATCAACCGCATCATCAGCATCGAACTTAACGGCGAGTTGATCGAGAACAGCGAAGAAAACACCTATCTTCTGGTGACCAACAGCTACATTGCCTCGGGCAAGGACGGATACGTTGCCTTTGGCGAGTCCGAGATGGTCTTCGAGTACGGTGACGTCATGGCTGACGCCTTCCAGGAATACATCGAGGCCAAGACCCCCATCACCAACGCCGATGCTCCTCTCGAGTGCCGCATCGACGACGTCGAGGAAGACGACGACTGCGTCTACACGTACGATTCCACGCCTTCGCCTACCTCCACTTCCACGCCTTCGCCTGCCGCCGCTGTGCGCGCAAGCTTCCTCATCGCTGTTCCTCTTCTTGCGGCTCTTCTCCGCTAAGTCCTAAGGGTACTAAAACGTACTACGAAAGATTTTGCTCCATGTGTTTACTACTTCTTTTTCTACAAGCTTCGCTTCGCCGCCAAGAACAATCTACACGTAGTAGGTTGTTCAGAGGTCATCCATCTGTTTTTGACTCATGCGGCCAAAAAAGGGTGAAGCGGTTCGTTATTTTACATCTCAGCAATCTGTGCTCGATGGTGCGTCGCATCCCGATAGATTTCGCACAAGCGTCAGCCACCTTCATCAACCATTGTGCACGCGACCACAGCATTTCCCCATCAATGAGACTGCTCGCTCCTGGCAGCGGCTCGTCCTCGCCTCGTGGGCCGTGCGCTACCAAGAACAAGTTGACTGCCTCTGTGAGTCCAGTCTTGGCAAAGGGCAAAATCCCTCGCAGGCTTGCAGGGGCTCGCAGAGGCAGGCTTGACAGGCGTCTGGGAGAACGCAAAGGACCCGCTGCGCTCAAGCGCTTGGCGGCAGCACGACGCGACGCGGACCGACAGACAGACAGACAGACAGGCAGTCAGACAGAGAGACAGTCGAAGCCAGCAAGCCAGCCAGCCAGCGAGCAAATCGGCAGGCAGAATGAGCAAACTCCGCGTCTGGATGGCGCTCTACCTTGTGAGCGGCGTGGCGCAGCCGCTGCTCATGGACAAAGTCAAGTATCTCGGCGCAACCTCGGACTGGCCGCCCACGCTGCTCCCCCTTCTCGCACACTGCATCGGTATGTTCGCCGTGCGTAACGTCGCACAAGCGCTCGTTGCCTTCAACGTCGTGGACGCCTCGTTAGGGAAACCCTCCAACGTGGCCGACGACGGCAAGGAAGGTTTTCGGCCTCTGCCAAGACGTCAACTTGCCATTGCTACCTGCATTGATGTCTCAAGTGGCATGCTCACCTCTTCAGGCTTGCTCCTCGTTGGCTCTGGCGTCTACACCGTCATTTACTCTTCAACCACGGCCTGGACTGCCGTTCTCTCCTGGCTTCTCGGCCAAGAGCTACTCTCAGGCCAGTGGCTTGGCATCGCCTTTGTTACGCTTGGTCTCATTATGAACGGACTCGGTGTTCTGGATGCCGCAGGATCAGCGTCTCAGGCTGAAGCGATGCACATCTTCATTGGCGTCGTCTGCGTTCTCGTTGGCACAGTCTTGCATGCCGCCGCCTATGTCTACAATGAGCGCGTCATCAAGCGCTCCCGCGTCTCGCCCTTCGAGCTGTGCTCTCAGGTTGGAGGCGTCGAGACGGCGCTTATTCTGGGCTACAATCTTGCGCTCACTTTTGTTTACGACTTCAACACCCTTTATGTCGACGCCGTTGCCGACACGGGTGCATCCTATGCTTCTGTGGCACTTGCTTATTCTGCTCTGGTTGCCGTTAATTCTCTCCACTCGCTGTCTTTCTTTGCCATGCTCGGCCAGCTTGGCGCCGTCACCACCGGGGTACTCAAGTCGCTGCTAGCCGTCAGTGTTTTCTTTTTTGCAGCAGTTCTCTTTTGCGACAAGCAAGCCACACAATGTTTCTCCTCCTTTAAAGCTGCCTCTATGTTGGTTGTACTTTTTGGCAGCGCTGTGTTTCGGATGGCCTCGGAACAGGCCAAAGAGCTCGAACGGGCAAAATGATGCCCCCATCCCCCCCTCGAAAAACTAGAGGAAGGAGAACACCAAAATGGAGAAGAATCAGTCGCCTCGCGCAAATTAGACAATGGAGCAATCTGAGCTCCATCACTTTCGCCGTCTTTGATGATTATCGAGATCGCATTTGGTGCGTCCGCATATTTGTTTGTTTGCCTGCCTGCCTGCCTGCCCGCCTGCCCGCCTGCCTGCCTCCGCCTGCCGAGAACACCTAGCTCCATGGTACGCGTAGCAAATTATTTTCATGTTATATTACATACCAATAATTCAATATGTCGGATTGCCTGAAATTAAACGACTCCATGCTACTTTCAGTCCGTCAAGCTACTTGACATTGATGCAAAGCTACTTGCGCTCGATCGCGCAGTTGTCGGTGGTGTTTCCGACGACGCCGTGGTAAGTGTGCCCAAAGACGACGAGGAAAACAGCGAACTGGACTTGGAGGACCTAGAAAAGACTTCCTCAAGCACAGACTTGGAGTTTCGCATGCTTCGAGCACTCCGCACACGCTTCCATAGAGGTTCCCTTCCCCACGGCTTTCCGCTCCAGAGATTTCTACGTAGAAACAAAGGATAATCATCGATCTGCAGAAAACCAATGTTCTGCATTTCAATCTGTTTCCCGTGCGCCTGCAGCTCAATCTGTATCGCGTTGTCAAAGGCCCGATATCTTACAGCCGTACCTGGAATCCATTCACCAAGATCTGCAACAAAGAGTTCTACAGACCAACGGATCGTCTGCAGCGCGTGCGGCCGCCGCAGTCGCCGCAACAGACTCAGGGGACGCTGCGGACCGACCATACGCTTAAATTCTGCAAGGTTGATCTTCCCATCGCCATCGCCATCCATGGCATCAATGAAACGCTCAATCATTTCCTGCGTCGGAAGGAGCTGATTCATGTGCAAAGCCCGGAGAGCCTTGCGAAATTCGTCAGCATCCACAAGACCTGTGCGGTCTTGATCAAACACACGAAATGTTTTCTCCAGGTCGAAGCGATCCGGATGCACGTCTGGATTCGCATATTCGAGGATACGAAATCGTAGCTCCGCAAGTGCGCTTCGCATCGCTTCGTCGCGAAAGAAAGCACTGCCCCAGAGCTCTTCCTCATCATCAGAATCCACCAATTCCTGCACAAGCCGCTCTCGCTGTGCTGGCGTCACCAACTCTTCAGCGTCGCCCTGCGCACCACCCTCGAGATCTCTCTCATCGGCCTCATCGTCTCCTTCCTGGGGAAAAGCCTCGTCGCCTGTGCCAGGCTCCATGCCCGTCGATGGGGACATGGCCTCCCCATTGCTCATGCGCATGGCTTTGTGAGCTGTGTCGAGCTGATGCAGCAACGCTTGAACACAAATGCTGTCATTCACCGAAACGTTTGTCCAGTCGACCTCTCGCAGCATTTCTGGAACGAGACCGACGTCTCCTAAATATTCGCACAAAGCGCTCTCGACCTGCTCGAGCGCCAAGCTTTCCCCGTCCCCAAGAGAACGAAACTTGGCGCGCATATACACCAAGCCTCCCGGTCTAGAATGCAAAGCACGGGAGATCCAGGTCAGAGTGTCAATGATAGGAGGCTCGCAAAGCCCCTGCCAAGCCTCGAGCGTGAGTGGGTCCGGAAATAGGTCAAGGAAGATCCCCATGACCTCCTCTGCCTCCTCCGCGTCCAGCACGCCCTCAACCGAACGCAGATAGGATAGGCACTCAAGCCTTCGCTTCAGGACATCTTCAAGCGCGCCACGCGGCATTGAAGTCTCAAAGCCGTGGCGCAAGAAGACGCGCCGCGCGTCACCCACATCTCGCACGCGCTCGCGAATGTGGCCCAAAAGACCCGTCAAAAGACGGCCCGTTTCTTCAAAGGGCGAGAGAATCTTGCTCGTGCGCTCAAACATGTCGTCCGGCCCGACGTCCACGCGGAGACAAAGGCGCAGCATGCTTTTGCACTCTTGGATGGAAAACCATCCCAGGTGACCACCAGGAATTACTAGTCGAAGCTGCAAGCCCCCCGTGCTCTGTTCCGTCAACCTCCAAGCATCAACCTCGACTTGCTCGCTCGTCTCGGATGACGTCACGAGCTTACCTATCCATCGAACGCGACGGAATCCTGCTCGTCCAACACTGAGTCCTCCGTTTCCCTGTCCTGAATGCGCTACGTCAGACTGATGCAAATATACGCGCTGTGCAAAGACTTTAGTCTTGGCCGGCGGCATCCACACCGCACGTTGCAGCAGCTTGGCGCTGCGCTCACCCATCTCCAACTCGCTAAAGTCGACGCGCAGGACTTGAGGGTCAACGCTGGCACCATTCGTTTGCTGCTGCAAGCTGGAGTCAGTCAGATGGTGTGCCGCCGAGCCGCGCGAGACCATCAAGACAGAATGCAGATCAGCGTGCTTGCAAAGAGGCCGCGCAGGAACGTGGTTGTATCCCTTGCCGGCGGTCACTTTGCGCTTTTTCGCAAATGCTAGGCGCGCACATATTTGGTACTCAATACCATTCCATTGGGCTGTCAGCGTCGCCTCCGCGTCCTGTACGGCGTCCACGCTTACATTTCCATCCACGAGAGCGCGCATGAGCCCATATGCATCAAACTGCCCGCTGACGAGAGCGAGAGCACGCACCTGATCCAGCATCGCATCTTCGCGATCGTTTGTGCGAGTACCCTGAAAGCTTTCGAGCTCCAGAGAGCGAGTGTAGACACGATTCGAGGTTTTGGCCTTGGTTTGCACCCATGCAAAAGACCGCGCAGCGTTGTCTTGCAGATACCGAAACGACTTGAACATGGCCGTCCCCGTCACTTTCACATTATCCTTTGGGCCGTCCGTCAGAGCTGGATTCTCGCTCATGACGCGCATGATGGCTGCGCTCACCTGCGTGACATCGTGCACAGGGTGCATATTTGTTATTTCTTGTGCCAAATCAAGGGCCGTCTGCATCAGCATGGCCTCGTCGTCGAGAAGAATTACCTTCTCGAGCACCTCAGCTACACCTGTTTGGCCACGTTTGTCGCGAAAGCAGCTCACTTTGACCTCGGATTCAAGTTCAACCACGCCAAAACTTCGGAGCACCTTGCGCAACGCCTGCATGCGAGCTTCCACGTCTACATTGCTCTTAGCACTCTGTTGCGCCTCGACAGCTAAACCGTAAATGGGCAACTGTGTTGTGGAGTCTTCACAGGCCGGACTCATAATAAGCTTCATTCGCAGAACTTCTTGCGCGAGACGAGGCGCGTCAATTGTCAGCTGCGCCATGAAACCTTTGCGAAAGGGGGTTTGCACAGCACGAATGATAAAGTCGTGCTCGCGCTGCGTCAGCCTTCGTTCTGCAGACCGCAGCAGAAACCCTCTGGCGCACGACTGAATTTGCACCACAGCCGCCAAACGCCGTGCTTCCCGGCGCTCCATCACGTCGTTCCGCTCCATGTATCCGCGCATAGTCGCCTGAATTCGCTGCGCTGCACGAAACTCTGCTTCGCGTCGCTCTGCTTGCCTGCGTGCAAGCATCTGCAGTCTCGCTTTCCGTTTACGAGCCTGCCGTCCGCGCACAATGCGTTGCATGCTTGTGGCTCCCTTTCTCTCATCTCGAACACGCTGTACATGCTGTCGCTGCTTTGCTACTGCGAGGCGTCCTTTGAGAAGCTCGTGATTTCGACGAAACAGATTTTGCACTCTGCACGCGCTTCGATGCACTCGCGCCTTGCATGCCTCTAACTTGGCAAGAACTCGTACCAATAGAGGTTCCGGGTCCGCGGCGCTTCCATACAGGCTACCATCGCCGCGGCCACCTGTTCCGCTCGCTTCAGAGTCCCACACCATCTCGATGGCGTCAGCTCCGAGCCGCAGCGACTTGCCCGTATCAAGGATGAGAAGCTCGTCCATTTCGTCATAGCATGAAATGCGAACTTCTTCAAAGGACCGATTCGATCGTTTTGATCCTGAGTTATCGCGAACCACGAGCGCTGACCAACGAACTTCGTGCAGCGTGGAAAGGGCCTTGTCGCTCCTTTGAAAGTACCGTGTGCACGTTTCAGTTTCTCTGGACCCTTTGATCATATCTCGCTCCGCGCACTTTTTCTGCATCCATGCAAGCTTGCTTGCGAGACGCTCGCGAGCTACTTTTGGTCTGTTTGTGAGCGAAGAAGAAGCCGTGGTCCTTTCTGGCTTCGATGTGCGTTTTCGCAGGGTCGCGAGCACGCTATCGAGAGCTGCCTGTTTGCGATAGATGAATCGCTCAATGTGAAGCACAAACTCCTCGACGCTGGCGCGTCCGTCGTGATTGACATCTACCATGTCAAAAAGTTGCTGTACAGCAGACGCGTCCGTCACTCCAAGCTGTCGCATTCCGCTAGTAAATTCAAGGCGGTCGACGGCACCGCTTCCATTACCATCAAGCGTCTCAAAGAGCCGCCTCGAGATGCTCCGAAAGTCGTTCACAGACCCGCCGTGTCCTTCGCGCCGAACGAGTTCCACGATGCTCTGTAACAAGTGATCATTCGCACGCGTAACGATTTCCTCATCGGCGCGCCCATTTGTAACGAGCATACGCTCCACAATCTCTCGCGCAGGAACTTCTGTCTCGTCAATGTGCAATCGCTCGCAGAGACGCTCGATAAATCGCGCGGGGGCTTCAATATTGTCGCTGTCGTCTCCCGAATCGCGAGAGGCAGCCACAGCCTCTACAAACACTGAAAGTTCCATTGTTGTTGGCCACTTTTGGCTTTCACCTCGCGCTTTGCGCACGAAACACGCAATGACATCTTCAAATTCTCTCTCCTCGCGAGCAAGCGTTTTCAGCCACGCCTGTCGCACCACGTCGAGATCAAACCTCTCGCCAGTACTGTCTTCTACTGCGTTTCGAGCAGATGTCGCTGTACTGTGTATGGAGAGCGACGATGTGTTAGCGAGGATCTTCGCTAGATGATCAGCAAGCTGCGAAGAGTCAGACCTGGCGCTCGATTGTCGCGCATCGCGTGCGTGTTCTTTGAAAAATGCAGCAAAACGTCTTCGTGAACAAGGTCGGCCTTTGGACGGCATCAGCATTTTTGCCAGAGACCGAACGATTTCAAGTCGATCGTCGGCAGCGCTCTGGATTGACAGCAGCTCGCGCATGCTACCTTCAAACTCGTCTCCATCGACCCACCCATTGCCGTCCATGTCAAAAAGATCAAACACTTCGTCCGGCCCATTTGCCTGCTCTACAACGTCGTAAAGGAGCTCGAACATGGCCTCCTCTGCAGCCGGTAGAACCTCATTTTTTCCACTCTGATCATCAGTAGGACTGGACCTTCGCACCAGGTCCCCGTTATCCAAGACTTCGTCGTCGTTTCCGTCCGTATCTGCCTCTTTGCCAGTGTCATCATCGTCTTTTTCTTGGCTGGTGTCTTCGCTCTCTACAAGTTCTGCCGTAGCAAACGCCTTGTCACGCAGCGACAAGTGCTGCAGAACGGTTTCCAGGCCTTGCATTTGCGATCTCTGCGAGACGAGAACAGAATGTGGCGCCAGAACCCCAAGCGCGCGAAGCATGTCTGCACTCCGAGCATAGTCCACGGGGGTCTTGTCCTGCGTATCGACTGCGGAAAGGTTTGCTCCGGCCTCGAGTAATATGTGCGCAAGCTTGGGTTGATTCATGATGACTGCTTGATGCAGGGCAGTTCGCCGCAGCTCGTTTTGAGCTGTCAGCAATCGTGGCGTTTGAGCTACATGTTGAACAAGATCTTCAGCGCTCACCATTTTTAGCTCCTCGAGCAACATCAAGTCACTCGCCTCTTGGTGAAGTTCGGACGAATTCAGTTTTGAGTTGCTGGCGTTGAGACGAGGCTTAAAGCACATGGAAGCCTCCACGCGCCGAGCAGAGGCCAGACGCCCTTCATCAGCGTCCACTTTTACCCGAAATCGGATTCTACCTCGAGGGTTCAGATTGATCCACATATCATCAGAGAAACTGTGAAATGGAACCCTAGCGTGACCTACGATGGGCTCGTGCTCGGCGTTCCATAGCTCAATTTCTATCGCGGGGGAATCGCGACCGTCGCTGCCGGGATAAGAGAGCTCAAGTTTGTTCATCTCCGAGCGAGTCCATCGCGCGTGAGATCCGTCGGACCAAGTACGACCCGTTTCTCCGCAACCAAGCGGACGCGCTTGGCCCCACGGAAGTAGTTCGCATCGTACTTTGGGGCGGCAGGCATCTTCCCCGAGGTCGCGCGCCTCGAGAACATGCACGATGACCTTACATGGCCCCGAGAGAGACGTCGGATGAGGTTGAGGTTGAGGATGACTCGTCACCGTGTCGAGAAGCTTCATATCAGTGATTTTGAGGTTTCCGCAGCGATCAGGATCATCAAGCACCTCAAGTGCCCATGCTTTGACCAAAAGGCTAGACTGCGAGCTGCTACATTTGAGCCATTCTGTGTGCTTTTGCTGGGAAAGCACATTTTCCAATCGGAGCGTGAACACCTCCACGTGCTCGTTCTCGCTATTGCACATTTCAAACCGGAGCTCTTCCTCGACGCCAAATGTCCAATCTCTGTAGATGAACCCTTCGTTCCATTCGACTGTACTACTCGCATTGACTGGTCGAGGACGGGTCGTACGTTTGTTACCCTGGCCACGCTCCGATGTTAACAGACGAACACTGCACATGGTGTCAGGCGGTGCAAAATTGAGGTTTGTTCGAGCGCGTACCACGTGCACTTGGAGACCAGCACCTTGCTTGGAGCGCAAGCCACCGCGCAAGGCGAGAGTGACCTCTTCCGACGCTTGAGTTGCTGCAAGTTGGGCAGCGCTGAGTTCGCACTGGCCGACGAGGCTCGCTTGTTCCCAGACTTTGAAAGCCAGAGCGCCGTCCCATCCTTTGTATATTGGAAGGCGAATCTGGCCGAAGTCTGGACTCGCGCCCATCCGCTTGGCCGCGTTCGTAGCAGCAAGCTTTATGTCGCCGTAATGGACTGAGCAATAAACACTCATGGACGGATGCCTGCTGCCTGTCTTTCCAACAAGTCCCGATGCCTGTAAATTGAACTCAGCCGTACCCAAAAGCTGTGCTCCACGCCTTGCAAGGAAACCTCGCCCGAGCGCAGTCATTTTCACCGCCGCGCGCTCTTTTCGTATACGATCCAGAAGATTGTCATCCGGTTGAAATGAAAGCTTGACCCCGATTCCCTCGCCAATTGACTGTGGGGAGTCCATGTCCAGTCGAAGAGGCACGGGGCCGCCTAGAGGTTGCGCCATGTTTTCCCGATCAAACAAGGCCGCAAACACCTCGACATTGCTCGTCGCACGGCAGTCGCGGCCTGGAAAGAAAAGGTCTTTCTTCTCATGCGAAGAACTCGATAGATTCCACGTGCACGACATATCGTGCTCTCTAGAAATGAAGCCAGGAATTGGAAAGCTGCCTTGCACAAAGCATTGCAAGGCAAGTGCAGCGTTCGATGCGGAGAGTATCACCTCGATGCGCACAAGTCCCTGACCCACTCGCTTGAGTTCTAGCTCCTGCGCTTGAAAGTGACCCCACAGCGCGACACCCGGGCGCTGCATTAGATCCTCGAGATGATACATGATTCGTGTAAAATGCGTCGCTTGCGGGTCAAAGGGCAACAGGTCCACATGCAAGACTCCTTCAGCTTTACTCTGAGGTGGAATCTCTACTCTGTGTTCATCAGGAATTGATGTTTGATCGCCGGCCAGAATGGCTAGATCGTTGCCGTCTAGTGAGGCTCGCAGAGAGTGTTGACTGCAATTCGCCTCTACGTGAAGAATACCTCCCATGCGAAGCAGGTCGGCGCGAGACAAGAAGCTATCTTTGATAAGCTTGATTGCTTGCTGACGAGCAGATTCCGAAAGACTCTCGCCGTCAACATCCTCCGCATCGCCGCCGACGATAAAACTCTTTGCGAGATCTGAAGCTCTCATGATCGTCCAGGCATCAATATCGTTTCGACCCCCGAGCGCATCGAGTCTTGCGCAAACTGCCTCATGAAGGACTTTCTTTCGATGGTCTCGGACCATGCGTCGCTTCAAAAGTCGAAAAAATCGCTTTGCGTCATTCACCTCTGGCGCGCCCGCATACACAAAGCGTACAGCAAGCTCGTGTGCTGTCAAGACGGCATCCATGATCGCAGGATAGAGAAGGCTCGCCGTCAACTCGACCAGTGTCACAGGTGTTGTCTCTCTGTCCAACGACGCTGCGTGCAAGGCAGCGAGAAGCTCTGTAGAACCAGGTGGTTCAAATTTGGCGAGCAGAGTTTCGAGCGACTGAAGCCTTGCCAGCCGATTCTTGAGGGCTGCCGAGGAAGCTCTCTCTGCACGGTCGTCGGCCTGCGCTAGGCTCTTGCGCAAGCTTTCGATGGCATCGTGCCGAGTTCCCGCGAGGTTTTGCGCGTAAAGCACGTCTGCGCGACTGCTTGTACGCAGGTGGTCGCGTCGGCGTCCAAGCGCGGATCCTAGTTCTCCTTGCTTGTTTTCAATATATTCGGCCAGTTCGCGTTCCTGACGCGCCGAATGATCACGTTGCTTTCTTTCTTCCGTCCACATGCGGACCGTCTCCTCCAGGTCCATGGCTGTTGGGATGTCTCCCTTTTGTGTCAGTTCACTCAGCAAGCGCTTTGCATGCGCCTCTTGCGGATCAAACTGTGAACTCAACTTGCTAAGCTGACTCGATATGTGAGCGCGCAAAGCCTCCTCGGAGCTGACGAGCTCACGCAAAATGACATCGGCATTCTTCGTGCTCGGTAAAGTCCGTAACGCCTTGAGTTCGCCAATAATGCAAATACCTTTTGACTGACGCATGTGCTCGCGCAACTGTCCCGAAAGCTGCAGCAAGACATCGTACTCGCGCGGATTAGCCGGTGGACGCTGTGCGCGACCCCGGACGTGGCCAAAATGCTCTGAAGAGAAGGCAAAGATGCGATCCTGGATCTCCTCATGCAGCTTTACGAGCGTCGAAGGAGGCATTGCTGACGCTTGGTTGACGGCTTCAACTAGTCTTCGTAGAGATCGTCGCCCATCCTTGGGCGGGCGAGGCGTCAACTCAAATGCAAGTTTGGGTTTCGTCGCTCGAAACGGTGCCGGGATTTTGCTCAGCATTTGATCTGCCTCATCCGAGTAACGGAGGGCTTCGTTGAGGGTAGCTGTTCGCTTGGCGATGGCACGATCAAGAACGTCAACCGTAATGTCTGTGACAATCTCGCTTTGCAAACTAAGCTTTGCCGTTTCAAAGGCCGTGATCTGCGCCCGCAACGTGAGCGTGCCACGAGCGTTTTTACCCTGAAGCGACAAAGTCTCTTGCGTGAGATCAGCTGTGCAATGCATCTCACACGATCCAAGAAAGTCGTCGCGCAAAGACATGGTGTCTTTGTCCCGAACCTCGATCTGAACTGCGACAAAGGCGTTTTGCTGGTCAGAGCTATGCGCGCCAGGATCCACATCAAACTCGAGAGACTCGTTCCAGTCTGGATCGCATGTATCTTTGCAAACTTTCGTACGTTTGCTGAGCTTGCCGACCCGAACAACGCAGTACGGATCACTGCTTGCAGTATCACCACGACCAATGTGAGAGGCGATAAAACCAACATTGTCTGCTGCGCGAAGCCCGCGCGCACACGTAACCTCGATGCGGACCTTGACGGGTGCACCGTGCAAAAGAAGTGTATCCGGAAGTTGTTCAGGCTCCAACAGAGAAGATTTTGCGCGAACTTTTCCCGTGTGGTTCTCCACAAGAAAGAGTTCGAGGTTCTTCTCACAGGGGATCTTCAAAACTGCAGGCTTGGGCCAGGTCATACGTGGGCCCGTGGCGCTCGACGTAGCGTCTTTCGCGCCTGACGGCAAGGCTTTGGCAATAACCCTTGCGTTCAACTGACTTGAGCACTCGACGTGACTTATGGAAAGACGCACGTTTAGATGGTGTGCCGCTTTGGGCGGAGGCACAGCAGGGACCGACGATGCTGGACGTTTGGTCTCAACCCAAGCGAGGTATTCATCGAAAGTGACGACACCGTCGCTGTTGGTATCGAGAAGGGCAAGCTCAAGAGCCAGATTCTGCTCGTTACGATCAGAAAGCAGGAAAGCAAGTTCCTCGCCAACCAACTGCGCAACTACCCCAGCAGGAATGGACCCGGACTCCTTTGGGTCGAAACGAGCAAAGGCGGCGACAAATGGCTCGAGCTGCGGATCGTTCATGACTCGCGTGTTGTTTTTTTCGCGGGAGGGCAAATGTGAGTCAGGTGTCGCGTGCTCCTCGCGTGAAAACGAGACGCTTGCCTCGTCGCTGACCTTTATTTGGAAATGTGCTTGCGCAAGTTTTCGCACGGGAGCGTATGTTTCGAGTGAAGCGTCGCCACCATCGCCAAGGACGACGATACGAAGGCCAACAGGCGCCACACGGCCAAATCTCTCAAAGTGAAACTCTTCTGCGATGAAAGCAGAACCTTCACTAAGACTGACATTGGCACATAACCCTGCAACATCATAGCTTGGGCCCTTTGCAGAAATGAGAACAAGGCGCACGCGGCATGACCGCCACGTTGACGGAAGACCTTCCACACGTTCCACGTTCAGACTAAAGAAGTCATCGCTCTCGAGCATCGGCAAAAGGCTCACGTACCTTGTTTCATGAAACGACCACGTGAAGACGGACGGCAGCGAATGGGTGCCTGCCTCGCTCATAAGCAGACGGAGCTCATTTTGATGCACCTCATACGTGGCTTCGATAAGAGTTCCATCTGATTGACTTGCGGTGAGACGAAGAGACTCGAACGATGAGCGGAGTGCCGGCTGGCCCAAGCCTAAACAAACAATCTGATTGTTCAAAGCCGTTTGCAGAGGTCTGCAAGGAATGATGGCGTCTGCAGAGAAAACAAGAGTCTCGAGAGAAAGGTCGAACTCTTTCGGAACATTGAGTACGGCCTCGTACAAGCTAGACTCTGCGAGTTCAATGTCAGGGCCCTCGGCCTCACCACGGCTCGGGAATCTCTCCACAAGAAGATCAATGTGCATATCCGTATCGGGTATCTTGTATGAGCAAGCATGAAGGTGTTGCGCTACAAAATGGAGCTGAACACATCCAATCACACGCTCCTCCACCTCGCCACTCGTGCTCTCTATGATCGCAATTTCAGCCTCAAATCCGAGTGCAGTACCCTCCAAACGATATGGCCCTAGTCTCTGCTGAAACACAAGGACCTGCGTCGGACTTTGAGGCGTCATTGACTTGCAAAATTGCGTCATGTACCACGTTTGATCCACGCGAATGCGGGCCGCAATTTCAAGACTACCGTGTACGACAACAGATTCCGCCCTTTTTCTGCGGATACGCAGGACGCGAACAAAGACGAAATTATCTCCTTGGGAATCCGAACATGCAAGGGACGACCTACGTCTTCGTCGCAACGATGCTGACGCAGATGCGGACGCAGTTGCGGAGCTCGGGAGGTCGTGCCCGCGTCCCGACGTATGTGCCGATGGGGATGCAGAGGAAAGAGCAAGGCTCAAACATTCTTCCGCGTTTTCACGCGACTGGACTTGTTCGGACGCTGTCACCTCCAAGAGACCGGCGAATCGCCCCTTGTACAAGATGGGCCGCACCTGGGTAAGGTCCTTGTGTCGTGGAATTTCGATCCACGTACTCGCTCCCAAGAGCTTGTCATTCGCAAAAAGTCGTGCGGTGAGGAGCCACACTTGGCCAGTCTTGCTCAACAAACTCTCGCAAACGAATCGTTTGTGTGCAATGTCTTCCGCGTCAAGTGTCAATTTTTCCTCCTCCCACTCGGGATTCGAGGCGCCACCATGAGGTTGAGACCGTGTTATTTGCGCATTGGTCGGTCGATTCGTCTCGCTGACGCTTGTCTTTAATAAACCTTTGGCATGACGGAGTTTTTGCGCTCCAATGACCTCAATAATTGCCTCGCTTTGAGAAGGCGTCGATGTTTTTCTGGGACCACGAATGCCACGGTTTCGGTCTCTAATCCACGCCGCCGCGTGTGAGAGTTGAACAACATCGAGAATTACATCGAGAAAGAGCTTACCCGCAGTGCAGTGTAGTGGTACCGTGATTCCAGTTTTGTTGGCCGAGGCCACACAATACAATGAAGAAATGTCAATCGTGCATTCACCAAGAAGCACATTTCGCGCGCTTTTCATCTCGAAACGAAGGAGAGAAGTTCGCGGCATCCTGTTCTGTCCAGGGGCGAACTTGGATGAAAGAACGCACTGCGAAGATTCAGCAAAGATGTCCCGAGGATCTCGTGTCATTGTCCGAAATTTGTGGGTCGCAACGGCTTCAGCACCAAGCGTGTTTCCAGGATCAAGCATATGTATTTCGACAAACACATCGCTGGGTCCGAGCGAGCTTGCTGCGCCAAGGCCAATTATTCGATTGGTCATGATGGCCACAAGCCACGCGTCGGATCGCTCCTGGTCCAGCTCCGTCTCTGGCGCAGCCATGGGCACAAAGTCCCAAGCGAGATAGACTTGACCCTGTTGCCCAGACAAAGCCAGCCAGGTTTCATTGTCCCCATACGTGAATTGACACTCTCCATGACTACCTGTTGCGGTGAAGATCTCGACCTGAAAAGACTCCACCTCGTACAGCGATGTTAGCATGTGGATACTACTACTTTCAAAGGTGCCGGCGCGGTCTGTGTGGTGTTTTCGCAGAGGTGATGGAACAAGATCTGACATTTGAAGCAGTGGAAAGCACACACGTTCACCTGAAGTGCCAAATTTGACCCGCATTCCGACAATATCATCGCCTTCAGTGAGAGCAAGGGGGTCAAATCTGCGTAGCTTCGCCTGCCGAAAACACACATATCCTGGTTGTGCCATTGCCGAGAGCTCGCGAGCACTCGAGCTCGGACCTTCGTCCGCTTCAAAACTAATTTCCACATAGACTTGAACGCCGTAGTCCTTTAGATTTGCGAGATGCTGCGAATCGCCCAGACGCAATTCTGCGGCAAATTTGCTGCTCGTCAAAGCAATCTCGCACGAGGCGTGATGTACTGAATTTGCCAAAGCGTTCTCGATTGCGTGCTCATCACCCTGAAAATGGACATCGACGTTGACGCGAAGAACCTCCGAAGGGACCCATCGTCCGTTGAAACGAAACATCTGCTTGACCGAAAAGACAGAGGTTTCCTCTTTACCATGAAGATAATCTTTTGTTTGAGAAGACGTCTTCGCGGGGCGTTGATCAGGGCTCTGTTGGTTTTCCAGAGTGACGGGACGATCGAGCGATTGTGTTTGCCCGCCCAGCGTCGCCGAAAAGGCGAGCGCACGTATTGATCTGTCGTCTCTATGCGTACAGCGACCTGTCGTGAGAAGCACGCGCCATGTTCCTGTTTCAGCGATGCTTTCCTTTTCTTCGCGAGTGATGGGTGTGAGCTCGAAGCGAAGCTTGGGTGAGTCAATGGTTTTGCCTGCAGCATTGAAGAGAGGGACGGTGAGCTCGCGCATTCGCATCGCCCGCTCCTCTGTTGCTTGCGTCCCTCTTCGCTTTCCCAAGCGAAGCCAGGTTCTACTGCGTCGCTGCTCTACTAGAACTTTTGATAAATCAACGCTACCTTGTGCGTCTCCATTGCTCTTGAGTTCAACGTGGATCCATGCCGTTTGCATGTGGTCATCGTTGATATCGATCGGGGTGTCTACGATTCGCACTCCTTCGGGCATAAGAGTGACATGGACCTCGTCTTTGCGCTCGCCATACACGCGAAGGGCCCATAATTCCTGCTCTTTCGTCATGTGCGCGTCTCCGTCCCTGTCCCCTCTCGGTTCTACCAAAGTTGTCGCTCTGGCTGATGCTCTTGCTGTTGTTGTTGCTCGAGCTACGTCGACCTTCGTCCCACTTCTGCCTCGCGAGAGCAGGCAAGCTTGTATTCCTCTGTGCCTTGCTGGCGTTCACGCTCGCATAAGTGACACGGGGCCTTCCTTCTCACTCAGCGCCCGCCTGACCAGCCCGACGTCTTGCTGCCCAAAAGCAAACCAATCGGGCCCGCGCTCGCCCGCTGGCTGGGCTAGCCAAGCTAGCCCAGCCCACCTTCCAGTCGGGTCGAAGCTCGCAAGCAAGCAAGCCCGCAAGCAGGCAGGCCAACAGATAGCCGTTGAGCCCCGAAGTCAGGGTTTCTCGGCAAATCCCGGGGCGGAGGGTTTCGCCGACGGGCGACTGGTTCTACGGGCGCGGGCCTGGCCCAGCCAGCCAGGCGCAGATCAGGAAAAGCTCGAGCCTCGAGCGCGCCCAGGGCTCGCGGCGAGACGCGGACAAGGTCGGGTCGCGGCGCAGGGCGGCTGCTGGCTGCCTCCGTCGCCTGCTCGCTGGTCGTCCGAGTTGCGAGAGAGCTGTCGGACCCGGCAGGGCAAGATGATGGCCTACAAGACGCCCGAGAGGCCCCACGGTAGTGGCGGCAGCAAGCGCGGGGAGGCGACGACGGGGAGACGCAGGTCGAACAAGTCGGCGAGCTCAAGACGACCGCGCACGAACCCGTCGTCGACGAACGACCCGCTTCCGGACTTGGAAAAGGTGCAGTACCTGCACGAATTGGTGGCCCAGCACGTGGACTCGTTCAACTTTGCGGTGACGGAGGGCCTCGCGTATGCGGTGAATGACATCGGCGCGCGGGAGCTCGTGTACGACGGGGATAATGGACGCAAGCTGCGCATGTGGCTCGAGGAGGTGAACGTGGGCTTTCCCACGCGGTCCCAGAGCGAAAAGGCTCTGGACTCGCGCATCTTTCCCTCCGAGTCACGAGCGCGCCACATTCATTACGGCGCGCAGCTCTCTGCGAACGTGTGCTTTGAGCAGGACGGTGAGGTGGTACGCCTCAATCGCAACCTTGGCGAGGTCCCCATCATGGTGGGTTCTGTCAAGTGCCATTTGCGTGGTCTTGGCCCCGCGGAGATGCTGCGACGCCACGAAGATGCAACTGAAATGGGCGGCTACTTTGTCTGCAACGGCAATGAGCGTGTGGTGCGTTTGCTGCAGATTCCCCGCCGTAACCATATTATGGCCGTCGACCGTCCCTCGTTCAAGAAACGCGGGCCTACGTTCAGTACCAAGGCCGTTTCGATGCGGTGTGTTGGCCCTGATCAGGTTGGTAGCACCGTGACCCTGCACTATCTGCTGGATGGTACGGCCATGGTCAAGCTTGGCATTCGCAAGGCAGAGTACTTTTTGCCTGCCATGCTCGTGCTCAAGGCTCTCAAGCCACCGATGGCGACGGATCGCGAGATTTACACGAGCATTCTTCGCGGCGCGCATCTGGATGGCGATACCTTTATCAGCGACCGCGTGGAGCTCTGTCTACGACAGGTTGCGGATTTGCGGCTCTTTACGGCACAGCAGTGCCGCGCGTACCTTGGTTCGCAGTTCCGTTCCGTGCTTGCGGAGGTGACGCCGCTCATGTCGGACGAGGAGGCGGGCGAGGTGCTTCTTCGTCGGCACGTGTTCGTACATCTCAATAACTACTCTGCGGCGCCGCGTAGCCATGCAACGACAGACGCAAGTCGTCTGAGCGATGAGGAGGGCGCTCTTTCCGAGGAAGAGATTGGTCAAGAGAAATTCAACCTTCTCATTGAGATGTTGCGTAAGCTCTTTGCCTTTGTCAGTGGACGCGTCGGTGTCGACAACCCTGACGCGCTCAACAATCACGAGCTGCTACTGAGCGGTCACGTGTACGGCATGATTCTCAAGGAGCGCCTCGAACAGTACCTTCTGGGCGTTCGCGGTGCGATTTCGCGCGAGATCAGCGTGATGACGGGCAACAAGGCGGCCTTTATGGATGCGCTCGGGCGCAACGATCCCAAGGTCCTGCGCCGCATGATGGACCGGCCGGCAGAGGTTGGCCGCAAGCTGTTCTACTTTATGGCAACGGGCAACCTGGTTAGCGAGACGGGTTTGGACCTTATGCAGACGGCAGGCTACACGATCGTGGCCGAGAAGCTGAACCGTTTCCGGTACCTGTCTCACTTTCGGTCCGTGCACCGTGGCCAGTTCTTCACTGAGATGAAAACTACTGCAGTGCGCAAGCTTCTCCCTGAGGCGTGGGGCTACCTTTGCCCTGTGCACACACCAGATGGCTCGCCATGTGGTCTGTTGAACCACTTGTCGGCGCTCTGCGCAGTAGTGACGCATCACCCGCGTGGAGGCGGGCCTCTGCAAGGCTTCAAGGCGGCATCGAGTCAGCTTGTGCTGCAGAACAGCGCGCGCAAGAAGAAGTCGCGCAGCAAATCGTCCTCGACGGTCACGTCGCTAACGCCCTCGCTGGTGTCCGAGCAGGCGAACTCTCTGCTGTCCCCCCTGGCTGAGCTGGTCAAGAATCTGGTGGCTTGGGGAGTTGCCCCAAGCGGGCCGCGCGGCGCGGACCTCGTCCCGCCATACAGTCACCATCCGGTGATGGTGGACGGTCGTCTTATTGGCTACGCTCCGATGAGCCTTTTGTCCAAGTCGATTGTGCCGCGTCTTCGGCGCGCCAAGACGGTCGCGCTCGGTGTCAGCGCAATGGAGGTGATGCAGCGCCCAATGCAGTTCTTTGACACCTCAAGGTACCTCCGCGAGTGCGTGGAGGACCCGCATCGGCACTACGCGGCAACCTTGGAGGTTTGCCTCATTCCTGAATCAGCGCGAGGCGGTGCCTATCCAGGTTTGTACCTGTTCACGGGCGCTGCGCGCATGTTGCGACCCGTCGTGCATCTTGACTCTGGATATGTGGAGCTGATTGGGCCGCTCGCGCAGACGTTCATGGAGATTGCGGTGCGCCCCGAAGAGGTGCGTCTTGGCGTGGACACGCACGTGGAGATTTGGCCGACGAGTATGCTGAGCGTGGTGGCGAGTATGACCCCATTCTCGGACTTTAACCAGTCCCCGCGTAACATGTATCAGTGCCAGATGGCCAAGCAAACGCTGGGATCCCCGGCGCACAATTACCGATGGCGTACGGACAACAAACTTTACCGCATTAAGACACCGCAGGCTCCGCTGACGCAGAACAAGAACCACGGGACGTTCCAGATGGACGAGTACCCGCAAGGTACTAACTCGGTCGTTGCGGTCATCTCGTACACTGGATACGATATGGAGGATGCCATGATTATCAGCAAAGGCTCTCACGACCGTGGCTTTGCGCATGCTTGCGTGTACAAGACCAAGATCCTGGACGTGGCGAAGAAGGACTCGCGTGGCCGCGCCACGCCAGTGACCCAATTTTTCTCCAATGTGCATCCCGAAACCGGTCTCGAGGTGACGGACAAGCTGGACCTGGACGGTCTGCCGGCTGTGGGCCAATTTTTGCAGAACGGAGACCCGATTGCTTGCGTAGTGGATAGCGAGAAGAAGACCGCGCGTGTGGAAAAGTTCAAGGACACCGAGCCGGCATGGGTGGATCAGATCCGCCTTCTCGGCATCGAGGGCGAGCCCGTTGCGGACGGTGCGCGGTTGGTGAGTATTACGCTCCGGTATGAGCGTAACCCAACGGTGGGCGATAAGTTTGCCTCTCGTCACGGGCAAAAGGGTGTGTGCAGTGTGATTTGGCCGCAGGAGGACATGCCGTTTACGGAGTCGGGCATGTCCCCGGATACTATTATCAACCCGCATGCCTTTCCCTCGCGCATGACGATTGGTATGCTCATCGAGTCCATGGCAGGCAAAGCTGGTGCTTTGCACGGTGTCTACCAAGACGCTACGCCCTTTGCTATGCAGGGCGATGAGGAGGGCAAGACGGCTATTGACTACTTTGGCGCGCAGCTGGCGCGAGCCGGTTACAACTATTACGGCTCGGAGCCCTTGTACTCGGGCACACAGGGCACGGAGATGCAAGCAGACATTTACATTGGTCTCGTGTACTACCAGCGTCTGCGGCACATGGTTTCCGACAAGTCGCAGGTCCGCGCGCTGGGACCGATCGACCCCGTGACGCGACAGCCTGTCAAGGGTCGCAAGCGCGGTGGTGGTGTGCGTTTTGGCGAGATGGAACGTGATTCGTTGCTGGCCCACGGTACCTCGTTCATCATGCGCGATCGCTTGCTCAATTGCAGTGATCGCCACATCGCCTACGTGTGCTGCAACACAATTCTCAGTGTTTCAAACGATACCGGTGCTCAGGACCAGGGCCATGGTATGAGCTCGAGTAGAGACACTTCGTTTTCCATGGGTGCCCCCACCTCGTTGCGTTGCCGTATCTGCAAGCGCACGGACCAGTGGTTCGCGACGACCATCCCGTTTGTGTTCCGCTACCTGACGAATGAGCTCGCGGCGATGGGCATCAAGATTGATGTTTCCGCGTAGATCTGCGCAAGAGCGTAGTACCAGACAAAATTTTAAAAAAAGAAGTATCATTTGGTTAGACTCGCTGATGGTGGCCCGGCCATGTGCTTTGCTTTCCTGTGAACCGTGGTTGTTCAGTTTTTATAGATTAGGGGAAAAAGAAGAAGAAAAAACGAAAGGAGAACACAAGGCTTTGTGAAAAGCCCAGGCAGCAAAAGCGTTGAATCTCGAAAGGAAAGACAATCTACCATCTACTTTCTTTTTGTCTATTATTCTCTAGCTTGGTTTGATTGGTATACAATGCATGCACGTCCATATACACGGAAGCACCAACACATTCGTCAGAAATCTGCGTGTACGCATGATGCCTGCTGATGAAGGGTTGATCGCTCGAATAAACTTTTTATTAGATTTGATTCGGCGAAAAGGACACTTCCAGAGGCGAACGCGAGTCTTTCCGTCATCTGTGATTCTTTGCTAACAACGCATGTGCTTTGCGTTCTTCACTCGTCGTCGTCATCGTCCTCGTCGTCATCTTCATGTGTTTGCTTGGCTTGGCTTTGCTTGGCTAGGCTTGGCTTGCAGGGCAAAATGTTTTGTGGCCAAAAAATTATGTTTCGTCCTACTTTTTCCATTCGGCTCTTGATTCTTTCCGTGTGTGGTTTTGCGATTGAAAGACAAAAGGGAAAGAAAGAAAAGAAAAGAGGACAAGACGTCTACGTACAAGATGGCGATGGATGTTCGATGAGCATCCTGGAAAACATGTGGCGGAGGTTGGTGAGCCCAAAGACCATACCCCGATCATAGTCGGTGCCCTCTCGGTGGCGCTCGCACTTGGCAAAATCGATCAGGCGGACCTGAACGCAAAATTTGGGGTCGCGAGGCCGCTTGTAAAGCTCGTCGCGAGGCGCTTCAAGCGAAGGTGACGGTGGCTGAACGGGGATCTGATCGAGCGAGCGGGAACGTGGGTGCGATGACAATCGTGAACCAGGAATCATCGTCTCGATGGAACGCGTCGCGATCGAGTCAGACATGGAAGATGGGAAACGGTCTCGCTGCGCCTCGGGATCACTACTATCGTAAACAATGAGTACAGAGCACCCGTAAAATCGCCAGTAGGACGATTTGACGGCACGTTCAAGGAGCGTGAGCTGCACAATAATGTCGTTGATAACCTTGACTCGCACTTGGTTGGACCGCGTGTCGAGAACAAAACTTCGAAGCGCGTCTTCGAGTCCCTGCTCGTCGAGCGCGCGGCCCCAATACTTGTCTCTTAAGATGTATGTGTCCTTGTCATCGTCGTAGACCTGCATGCCGCCGATGCGCGCGCCGACGGTTTTGGACGTGCTGTTTTCTACTCTCTTTTGCTTTTTGGCCTTTTTCGCAGCGCTCTCGGTCGAGTTGTGCTGCTGCACGCCAATTTTCAAGTCGAGTACGTGAGGATGAATAAGGCCGTGCGTGAGGTCCTCGAGGACCAAGTAGACGAGCTTGCCCGGCTCGACCTCGACGACCTTTTTCTTCCGGTAGCCCGCAAACCGCGTCCAAAGCGAGGTAATGCTCCACGAACGGTGCATCGCGCCATTATTTGCGTTTCTGCATTTCTCTTCGTGCGCAGCTTTATCGGCGTCATCTTTTTCGGTAATGTCGCTGCCATCTGCGTCGTCGAAATGCATCTCCATGTCCATGTCCATGTCCATCGATGCGTCGTCGGTCCTGGGGCGCGCGGAGGGCGCGTTTGCGTCTTCCGGATCGCAGCCCGATTGACTCCGAGGCAAGGCATCCGTGAGACAACGGCAGCTCGAGTCGTTACCGTGCATGTACTGGAGAGGGCGTGTGAGAGCGTTGTCATTTTCAAGAATGTTTTTCACGTCGATGATGACCTTGCCGGTAAAGCGCGGCGCAAAAACAGAAATCTCTGGCGCCTCTCTGGCCATGCAGTCGTATGTGTCGATTTCGGCCTGCGTAGCGGGTTTGCAGAGCTCGCCGAGATCGCCACGCAACATTGGAAAGCTGCCGGCGACCTGAAAGGGAAAAAGATAGAGCTGGCCACCCGAAGGGCTCATGGCCACAACCTCGGGGAGGTGACTCACGCCGCCCCAGACTTCCTCCTCAAAGGTTTCGTTGCGGTACAATAGGACGGAGAGAGAGCCGTAGGGTTTTTTCAGACCTGTGAGCTGCGAAGGCGGAAGCGAGCGTGCATTTCGAAAGAGGTCGTCGATGATGCCGCCGTGGGTGACGACAACGACTTGTTTTCCATGATGTTTCTCGACAATTTCCTCCATGAAGCCTTTGACGCGACGAAAACGATCATTCAGCGACTCGCCCTCGGGTACGCGGAAGTCTGGATTGCGCTCGACGAAGCGTTGTCGGTAGACGTCGGGCATGCGTTCTTCGACCTGTTTCATGGACAGGCCAACGAGAGCGCCCGCATCGTAGGGCAGAAGCCTTTTATCGAGTTCGACCTTTACCCTAAGTTCTTTACAGATGTTTTGAGCAGTTTCGTAGCTGCGCGGGCTGCTGTAGACGGCGTCCACGTTGCGGCCTTTGAGTGTGTTTGCGATGGCGACCGCCTGCAGCGAGCCCTTGCCGGAGAGGTGTGCGAGCGCTGGCGTGACGTGCTCGGCATGTCGCACAATGTACAGCCTGACCCAGTCTGGCTCGAGGCCGTCGCTGTCGTGACTTTCGAGAGACGTCTCCATCGTTCGCATCTGCTGCCCCTGTGCGCGCGACTCTCTGGCTCCTCGTGGCTTGCTTGTCGCTGCTGCTGGTGCTGCTGGTGCTGGTGCTGTTGCGGCTGGCTCCGGCTCCGAGAAGTCCGTCTCGGGACCGGGGGGAGCCGCTCTGCGCTTGCCCGCGGGCGCCTTGCGCGCCCCGCCGAGGCGCGCTGCGCCGACGCGGCAGCCGGCCTTCTTGTTCGTCTGCGCGGCCTGCGTTCGCCCCGGCACCCCCCTCGCGAGTGACGGCGGCGGCGGCAGCGGTGGTGGTGATCTTGATGTTGATGCAGCGGCGCCGCGTGCGTTCGTGCCGCACGCCCCCGTGCGCGACGTGCCTCGCGCCTGCGCCTTCTCCGCGCTCCAGCTCTCGGCGTCCGCTGCCCGCGCTGCCCGCGCGGCCCTGCTCCCGCCGGCGCCTGCGCCCGCACCGGCGCCGGCGCTCGTGGCCGCCGTCGTCAACGTCTTGCTTGCCGCCGCTCCGGTCCTTCTCGCTCTGCTTTCTCCGCTTGCCTTCCCGCCTTGGCCCTTTTATGGTAACAGGCAGGCAGCCAGGAGCGCCCACGGGCCCGGCGCGCGCCGCTTTCTTTCCCTGCTTCCCGGCCCGCGCCGCTCCTCGCGCGCGCGCTCGCTCGCCGCGACTCGATCGCTCTCGCGCGTCGCGTCCTCGCGCGTCGCGGTCTCGCGCGTCGCGTTCTCGCGCGTCGCGTCGTGGGTCGTGTTGAGTCGCGTCTGCGCGCTCTTCGACGATTTTCAAACCCAATCTCGCTCTCCTCGCGCAGCTCGCGCAGCTCGTGCAGCTCGCGCACCTCGCTCGCTCGCTCGCAGGCCTCCGCGGACGCGCGCCTCCGCACGTCACGCCCCGCCCCGCTCGCGCCGCCTGCTCGCGCGTCCTCGCGCGGCGTCTTCTCCGCGCGCGACGCGGCTTCTCGACGAGGTTTGTTGTTTTCTCGCGCTTATTGTCCCGCCGCCCCTCCTTGCGCTCGACTCGCCGCGCACCCCCCTCGGCCCCCCCCCCACGCTGCTTTCTCCCGCTGCCCCACGGGGCACGCAGCGACTTTTGCCGCATTTAGGCGTCGCGCCGGGGGGCCTGCGGAAGGTACTACGCGCTAACGAGGGCTGGGGCTGCGCAACGCAAAACGCTGCCTAAACCGCCTCCACTAGATGCGCATCTTGCCTGCCTGCGATGCGCGGCACGTGCAGCGCAGCGCCTCGCGCCCTCGCGCGGCCCTGCCCTCGCGCTAGCTAGCCCCCTTCCTCCCCCTCCGGCTGGCCCTGCGCGGCGGCGGCGGCGGCAACGGCGGCGGCGGCGGCGCGCAGGACGCGGGAGGGCGCGGCCGCGTGAGGTTTTTCTGGCGGCGTGGAAATTTGCGCGCGGGCCGTTACACCGGGGCGTACGCGGGAGAAGCGTAGCAGCAGCTGGCAATTCAATTCGCGCGAGGCCTGCTTTTTCCACAGAGAGCGCCAGGCCCTCGCAGAGGCTCGGGCTAGATGCGGACCGCCGCACCACCGCGCCGGCCAGGTCGCTGCCGATCGATATCGAGCCGCGGGCGTGCGTGAGGTCGGCGCACCGCGGAGGGCCTGGCGACGGGATTCACAGTTATAACAAGTGCTCTCCGCAGGCTCGGATGGTGGTGATGATGATGATGGAGGAGCATGAACGAGAATGCGGAGGCGGCGTGCGTCGTCGTCTTGTGCACGATCCCACCCGGCGCGAGCTTCTCCTTCTCCTTCTCCTTCTCCTTTTTTCCCATCCATGTTCATCTTCATGCGCACGCACACCCCATGCAAGAAGAAACCCCCGCAGAAGAAGAAGAAGAAGAAGAAGAAGCCGGAGAAGAAAACGATGACGATGATCGCCATCACCATGCATGTTCACCATGCACGTTCACCATGACCACATGAAATCCCGCACACCCCCTCCCCCCTCCATCCAACAGACAAACAAACAAGACATGAAACAATCTTGGCCTGCACGACGCACGCAGTCGCAGAGACGCCCGGGCCTGCGGAATCCTGCGGCCAGCATGTCCCGTCCCGCCTGGTCGCCATGCCGGAGAACTCCATCGCTGCCGGCAAGCTGAGCCGAGTTCGCAGGTCCCGCGCGGCCCAAGTTCGAGGGAGGGAGACACGGAGAACCGCAGATGGCCCGCGTTATCGATCCGGCGGGGAGAACTTGGCTCGAGACATTTCCCTCGCTCGCTCGCCCGCCCGCTCGCTCGCTCACACACATGTCGCCTCTCGATCACGGGCACGTCGGTCTCGGAATAGGAGCAGCGGGTCCTTATCGTCGTCGGCGGCGGCGTCGGCGGCGGCGTCGTCGTCGTCGACCTGCGCTTGGCTCGTTTGAAAGAGAACGTTCTGGGCGAGCCTAGAATAGAACGAGGCGACTTTATTTTCTCCTGAACTATGTTTTTGCGTTGCGCACGAAGACACAACACGAGACATACGTATGCGTCGCTGCACAAAAGCGCGTCATCATCGTTCGGAACCGACCCACAGAATCCCCAAGAAAATGGTCTTACAGTTATTGATAGTATACTACCACACAAAGGAAAGGAAAGGCAAAGCGAAAGCAATCAAGCAAGCAAGCAAGCAAGCCATCGAGGCAAGCGAGACCAGACGGACAGTAAGTGGTTCGTAGGGTGAACGGGACGGACGGGCCTCCCACGCAACTCATCAGCGACCCTGGCGCTTTCGCATCGCGGAAATCTTGCGCTTCTTCGACTCCCGGGACGCCTTCGACTTTTGCTGGCGCTTCCGCTGGAAGCTGATCGGGTCCTGCACGCGCTCGGCGGCACGCGCACTCTTGCGGTCACGCCGCGTCGTCTCGATGCTCGTTTGCACGCTCGTAAACGCACGCAGATACGTCTGCGCACCCATAATCTGCTCAAGCAACTCGAGAACATCCCGCGCGAGCTGCGGAGCCTCGTACGTCTTGCCGTGCTCGGCAGGCTGTTCGCTCACGCGCACCAGAGGCTGCAGCATCGGTACAAGCAAGGGCTCCAGCTTTTCGCCAAGCTGCGTTGCCGCCATGGCAAACAGTCGAAAGGCCACAAGCTGTCGCAAATCTGCGCGGCCACGGTCGTCGCTGCCGCCCTTGTATCGTGCCGTAAACGACAGACGACGGACCAACCACGTGAGCTTCTCAAAGGCATCCGCCGATTTCTCATCCTCCCTTTCTGCAAGCGCGCGCGTCGTGAAAAAGGTAAAGGCCCAGACGAGATTCTTGGTCAGTTGCTCGGCCATCTGCGTCTCGAGCGACTCGTCATTAACGACCTTTACCTGCGCCTGTGCAAGCGTAAACACCTCGTCCATGGTGCGCGATTGGGCCTTGTCCGAATCCGTATCGAGAACCTGACCCAGCATCCGCAGCGCCGCAAGCTTGACCCAGCGATGCGGGTGGTGCTCCACAAGGGCCCCAAGAAGGCCGTTCTCGTATAGACCAATGGCCTTGGCCTCGCCCAGGGCGCGCACGCTCGCACAAAGCTTTTGCAAAGACATGAGCGCATAGTATGTCGTGAGCCAATGGTCTTCATCCTCCTCGGCGGCATCGGCAAAGGCCTCGCGCCAGCCACCCTTGGCGTCCGCGGTGGCCCGATCGCTGTCGAGAATAGCCACGAGAGTCTCAAAGAGCTCCTCGGCACGTTTGCGAGCCATTGATCGACCCACCTCCGTCTCCGCGACAATGCCCACGAGCTGCGCAGCGGCGCGCTTGAGCAAAAGCTCGCCATCCTGAGTCAACCACGTCTCCATGAGGTCCAGGAGCGTCGACGCCGGCTGCCCGGACACCTTGTTGAAGAGGCGCTTCAGGACCTCGGCCACGATTGCACGACACGCGCTCGAGTCTTCGTTAACAAGACGCTGCACGAGCGAGAGAAAGAGGAACGAGGCAATCTCATCCAGAACTTCGTGCGGAAACTTGGCCAAAATAGCACGCAGCATCTCGAGGCCCGACTGCCGGCCTGCCTCGAGCTCAAAGTCCAAGTTGGCCACCAAGAGGTCGAGGTGCTGTCGCAAACGCTTGTTGCTCAATGGGTAATAGACGAAAAAGGCTACGAGAATACGCGTGCTCACATGGCGAACAGACGCGTTCTCGGCAGTGAATACCATTTCCGCCAAGGTCTTCATTAAGTCGTACACCTCAGGGACGACCAGGCGGCGATCCACGATAGCTCGCAAAAGGTTCAACGTGGTCTGCTGCCGCTGCGTCACACCCATGTTATGCTGAGCAAGCAGAATGAGCAACTTGAGATGGTCCTCCGGCATCTCATAATACTCGCATGTGCGCAGCGTGAGACCAAGCATGCGCATCGCTTCCTGCGTCACATCCGACGCAGTGGAATTCACGTCGGCGGCAACAGAATGAGCGCTGCCGCCGCCCTTGGCCGTGCTGAACCCAATGCGCTGCAAGAGATTCATAATATGACGCGTGATGCGCCCAATCTTGGCACGCATGCGCGGCAGCTCCCAAGGCAACGCGTGCGTCAGCACGCGCAACGCCAAGACGGTCGTTCGTGACGCAGCCGCTGACGTACACAAATCGTCGAGAAGGTCGACAAAGGGATCGAGCATGCCGCGGTGCTCCTCGTTGTCGCGGGTAAGCCGCTTGACGCGGAAAGCACCAAGCAGGATGTCCAACGCATGGTCCACAACAATGTGCCGATTTGCCTTCTTGGTCGCCGTCAATGGCTGCCTGCTGCGAACATTCTCAAAGCGGTCGCGACCGGTCATCTTGGGTGCCGCTTCAATCATGTGGATCCCAGCGTAACCCTTGGCGCGAGGGCGCGACGTCTCCAAAGCATTTCGCTGCGCCTCGCGGCTTTCGTTGACGAGCCACGATGCAAGGCTCACCTTTCGTTTGACACCATCGTTTTCTGCCTTTTCCTCCGCTTCGTTGTCGTCTTCGTCTTCGCTATCATCCCGTTCCTCCTCCACGCCGACGTCCACGCCGTCGAGCTCCGCGTTCCTGGAAGCATCATCGTTGCTGCGACCTGAGCGGGCTTTGCCACCATCGAGACGCACAGCACCCTTTCCTTGCATGGAAATGAGATGGTGGACGTACACGAGCAATTGAGCCACATCCACACCCTCGTTTTGCGTGATGCCTAGTTGAACGCGACGAAGGCCTTCTTCCGCAGTACGAAGCTCCTTGACATCAGTGCTCGTGTCGATGCGCTCCAGAAACGGACTCAAAATCTTGTGAATCGATCTCGACGGGAGAAAGGCAATGTTGCGCGCTAAAAGCTCAACAAGATCCGGGGCCTTCGAGACCCGAGCCTCGACGAGATTACGAATGCGTGACTGGTACTCGCTCTCCGTTTGTTTTTGCCGCGCAAGTGAGCCAAAGAGCTCCTGCTCCACAATGGACATAATCTTGGACAAGAGACGGTCCACGCGTCCACGCAGCATGGGCTCCACGCCAGAAAGCAACGCATGCAAACTGTAGCCGCGAATGTGCAATTTGTAGCCTTCGTTCAGCGTGTCGCAAAGCGTGCCAATCACTGTTGCGAGATGGTCGGGACCAAGTTCGGTGGTCACGGCAATAAGCGTCTGGCGAGCCTCGTTACGTGCCGGTAGCTTGGTGCTGCGCATCACATCACAAATCTTGCGAAGAAGACGCGGGAGATTGAGGGCTCGCACCTTTGCCGGAAGCCGATTTAGCACCTTGACAATGGCAACCGCCACATGAATGCGAATATCATTGCCCTCACTGAGACGCGTCTCGAGCATGTGGAGAATCTGGAATTGAAGAACGTTGCGTACCTTGTCGTCCTCAGCATCAAAGTGGAAGACATCGACCACGGCGCACGCGGCGTTGAGCGCTCGCTTCTCGATCGGGACCGGACCTTTGTGGAACAGCTTGATCAAGTTCAGCAAATGTCGCAAGAGGCCGCTGTAGTAAGGCCATGAAAGGTGGCGTGCCATCTCTTGGAGCATGTGCACATCCTCCTTTTCCATCGCATCGTACTTGGCAGGCGTGCTCTCCAGGATAATGTGAAGGACGAGTGGCAGTACCACATCGAGAAGACTGGCTTCGGAGAGCTCGAGACGCTTTTCCTGCAGTGCCTCGCGAAGATTCTTGAGCGCAAGCGCCTGGCGATGCGTTTGCACGTGGACGATGCCGTGGAAAAAGTCGGTTTCCAGGTCGTCAGCGTGCATGAGTGCGCGCATATCCTGGTATGGAGTTTTGCGCAAGGCAATTGCTTGTCCCAACACGTGCACCACAGATTTGCGCGGCAAAGGATGCGGCAACTTGAGACTTGCGCGAAGCGCGGGCAGCACCACTTCGTCCAGCACCGCGTCGCTGCACTTGGTCAACACAACCTTGACCAAGTAGTTCGATGCAGCGCTCCGCAACGGGTACTCGGTCTCGATCAGGTCGAAAAGGGCGTGATGGATCACGGCCGGATGCAGCTCCTCCGACTCTACAAGACTTTCGTAGGCAGTGAGACGGGCGTCAAAGTCGTGCAAGTTGACTCGCTTGCCTTCCCAGGCGTTGAGCCCCACCAGTTGAGCCGGCCCCTTGAGCATGCTAAAGGCTTGAACCAGCTGTCGACGCGTCTCAATGTCATACAGAGGATCAATATTCACAACACCAAAGAGAGGGGCAAGTTTTTCCGCATAGTTTCCGGCTGGCGCGATGCGCAAGAGGTCCGTAATGGTCGTCAAAAGCGGCGCACGGGCATCATGGGTGATTTGTTCGCGCGGACGAACCCGACCGACGTGAATTGGGATAATGTGTGTCGGCGCCGAGGTTGACGTCAAAGGTTCGTTGACACCTTCTTCGGTCTCGCTGTCTTCTCCTTCTTCTTCATCCTTTTCGTCGTCGTCGTCGTCTTCCTTGCCCTTTACATCGTCCTCGCTCGCGTCGCACTCGTCGTCACTCTTGCCATCTTTGGCATCTTCGTCGTCTTCGACGCTGCTGTCGTCATCACCATCCTTTGTGAGCTTCTTTTTGGGCCCAGACTTTTTTGAAGGTTTACCGCCCACGGTTTTATCTGGTTCATCGACATCGTCAAATACAGACTTGTCCCAGGTTCGTGACGCCGAAGCAAAGTGAAGGAAATTGGACAAAAGATCGACGAGTTTGGTGCACTGGTGTTTGTGGCTGTCGTCGACGAGGCCTGCGACCTTTGTGAGAATCTGCAGCGCCCTGAGCGAGAGGTAACGACGCTCGAGACGCACGTGGAGCGTGTCGAGGAGAAGAGTAATGTGGGGGCGCACAAGATCAGGGTAGACGACGAGACGGTCGAGAACGTCATACACCATGTAAAGCACAGGCTTCTCAGGTCCACGGTTGTCTGCAACACCAGCAGAAAGACAACGAATTGTCTGCGGGACAAACTCTGGGGCAGCGAGACGCAAAGCCCAATCAATGTGCGTGGTTGAAATAGCCCCATTAGCCCCACTCGTAATGGCATCCATCATCATCAGCGCGTTGGGAGGCGAGGTTGCATTAAGCATTGTCGACGGAAAGAGCGTAATGGTCGGCTCCATGAGCGAACCGAAGATGGGCGCCCAATGCTTTCCGAATTCGTGATTCGGAAAGGCACGAAAGAGCTGCGTGAGACGCTTCATGGCTGCGGAGCGCAAATCCTTGACACGATTGTTGTCAGTGTCTTGGGCGAATTGCATGATTGCAAAGAGAACACAGAGAATGTTGTCAAAGAATGGCAGGCAAAGATGGCCAAGCTGATTGACAACCTGCTTGAGCGTGTTCACAAAGCCCGCGAGACGCTCGACCGCAATGTCCGCGACCTTGGTCGCCTCCATCGCTACCTTTGGATTTTCGAACGCGTCGAATACGCCGGCCTCGATACTGGGAAAGACGCGAAAGAGGATGTCAAAGAGCGGCTTGATCTCCTCGGTCGAGTCAATGGCGGTAAAGAAGGCAAAAATGGCAGCCCGCCGGCTGTTGATGTTGACGCTGCGTTTACGGATGAGGAGACGAGCAAAGAGAACACGGTACAAAATGGGCAAGAGACCCGGACGCTGCGCCGGATCAATATCCTGAATCTTGAAAATGGTAATGGTGTCGCGAAAGGTGTCCTCCTTGATGAGCTTCTCCAGGGTCTCCTGATGGCCATGCATGCAGGGTAGACGCATGTGACAAAGCCCATGAAGACAGAGCTCCTGGACGTGGGTATCGATTTTGAGCAAAAGACGCTCGAAAATAGAGCGCAACACGTCCGTGCGAGGATGCGGGCGGAACTTTGTAAAGGCGGAGAGCACTCTGAGCCAGGCGACGAGCTTGCCGGTGGTGAGGCCTCGGGAGGTCCCCGGCGAGACCGCAGGCGGGGCGTCTGATGGGTCCATCGCGTCCAAAAAGGCGTTTTCGGCCTCGTCTGACGCGGGCTGATCGAGGTCATCGCGGCCCTCGGCCGTGTAGTACTCGTCTCTGAGGAAGCGAAAGAAGAGCGGCACGAGCACAATTGCGTGCGACTCGAGCTTGCTGGCAATGGGCACACATGCCTCCATGGTCGTCGTGAAGACTTGCATTGTGCTGGTCGACCCAAAGTTGGACGCCGGGTTCGAGTCGATCTCGAACTCGTGATCAGCGCGGTCGCACGAAAGACGCTGAATGTGCATCCACAGGTACGGCCAAAAGACATTGTGGAAGCGGTCGGAATCCTCGGCAAATGACAAGATCGCCTTGGACACCCACTTCCAAAGTGGACTGTACTTGACGCTAAATTGACCAAGGTAAAAGGAGGCGATGGGAGCGTGAAAGCTAGACGGGACTCTTTGAAGACGAACGAGGCGCTCAAGGTCGAGCATGACATGTTGACGAGACCGCTCGTTGTCAAAGGTGACAGGCATGACCTCAAGCTTGGCCATTTTGTCAAGAATGTCGCATCGAGGCTGCTGCGTATCGTCATCGACCTCGTCGTCAGGGCGGGTGAGAAACTGCTCCTCCGGCCAGAGGTCTCGAAGGAGCTTGATCGAGCCGAGGCGCAGCTTGTGCGAAGGATGCGCGAGGTTATTGATGAGCTGCGTGCGATGCTGGTCCAAGACGGCCTGCTTTTGCGTATCGCTAAGGTTGTCGCATTCAAGCTCGACCAGATTGGAAAAGGTGAGCAAGGAGGTCGGGTCTGCGATGACCTCATGCAAATTTCCAAGCATGTGCTGAAGAAGATCGCGGCGCGGTTCTCGACTACGGGTCCAGTCGGCATTAAGGGCGAGCAACTCGATGGCGAGGTTGCGCGCATCGGGATCGACGCTTTCGCTCTTTACAAACTCAACAAGAGCCTTGACCATGACATCATTGGCCTTGCCGGGGGCCGCAAGCTGCATCGCCCGAATTGTGTCTTGGTCTTCGCGGAGATGCTCCGCACAATACACGAGGATGCCACTCGGCGTGGCCTTGAGCCAATCGCGTTCCGGGCTGGCCACCATGGCTGCAACCTGTACAATGGTCTCTTTCTCCTCGGTGGCCTCGAAGCGGTTGTCGAGGTCGCGCGTCAGGCGCTCGAGAGCGTTCTCGGCGTGTGGGAAGCGGACCGCCGTCTCGACAAGACGAGGTAGGTCCGCAATGCAGGCGTACTGCAAGAGAATACGCTGGGCAGCAGACCCCGTTGGGGCGCGATCCCCGATGACGAGTGTAAGGTCGAGCATAGCGTCGAGAATATCGACACGATGCTCGTCATCGCGCAAATCCCAGAGCGACTTGGTTGGAGCGGCGAGAAGGGAAGCCAGGACATCGGCTGCGACGTCTGGGTGCGCGCACCGATACCGTTTAAAGCGCATGGCAACCGTGACGATGCCACAGAAACGGGCAAGGTTTGCCGGCGCGTAGCGTTTGGGCTTTTTCGCCTTGCCCTTGGGTATAGTCGCCTTTGCCTTTGCAGGTTCAGCGTCGGCGGCCTTGGCTCGTTTCCTCTTGGCAGACTTGGTTGGCGTTTTCTTCTTTCCGGCACTGATTGGCGCAGTGGCGGCTTGATCGTCTGTTTCGGGCGATGTGGAAGTAGAGGCTGATGCAGCGACATTGGCGGCGACGCGCTTGAAGGCTTCCCATACGGGGAGACAGCTTTCTTTGTCAGAATAGTACAGCACGAGGTCGAGCGTGCGCTTAACGCAAGCGTTACGCTGGGCCAAGACTTCGTCGTCAGAGGTAGTAAAGAGGGTCGAGAGTAGAGCGTCAAGGACCTCCGGAGCGCGGGAATGGAGTTTTCGTTGAACATTTCGGATGGTGGCGAACATGAGCTGCGCGGCACCGTCAACAATTTCTTCTTGCTGCTTTTCGTACCGCGAGGGAGCATCTGGGCCGGCAGCAAACCGGCAAATAACACGCTTGACCTGGTTTGCGAGCTGTTTTGGAGGCAGTCGACGGAGCACGGGTGCAAAGGCATCGGCAGCAAATTTGCGCACAAAGTCGCGGCGGTGGCCGAGGAGCTGTGCCATGTAGTCGCGAAGGGAGTCGAGGTCGAGGTCGAGCTCGGTCAGGAGGCCGCCGAGGGCGCGGAAGGCTTCTGCGCACAGATCAAGGTCATCCTCGACAATTTGGCCGACGACGGCGTCGAGCAAGCGATCGATGTGCGGGAGAAGCTCCTCGCGGACATCCTTGGCGATGACGGGTACGAGCTTGAGCAGTGTCAGCTTGGCATCCTGGCTCGTGTCGCTGGCGCCGAGGGTCCGCTCGAGGGCGTCAAGGATGCGGGTGAGGTTGTGCAGAATGAGCGGGAGACTGTGAATGTATGGGTCGATTTCCTTGGAGAAGGCGGAGAAGGAAGCGGTCAAATCGGTGCTCCGCGCCGTCTCGAGGGCCTCCAGGGTCCACGAGGACGAGGACCCGTCGAGGTCGAGGTCGTGCTCGCTCAGAACCTTGCGCGCGACGCTCACATCGGTGCTCGCCACGCGCTCCTTGAGTCTGCGGAACTTGTGTCTCCGCTCGGGCATCTTGGCGTAGCGTACGTAGGCTGCGAGCGAGAGCTGCTTCTGCTGGCCGTCTGGTCCCTGCGCGTCTCTGCTTGCTTCTTTTCAACAAGACTTGTTGACTGTGCTCTTTGCTCTTGTCCTGTCGTGGTCTGTCGTGGCCAGTCGTGGCCTGTCTTGAACAGCGCAGCGCCGAGCCGCGCCGCGACTCTTCCTCTCGCTCCTGCCTTGCGCTCGGCGCCCGGCTGGTCTGTCTGTCTGTATGGTCTGTCTGGCTGGACGCAGCAGCTCGGGGCGGGTGGTCCCAGCCTCTCTCGCTCGCCTCGCCCAAGAACCACTCGTCGTGTCGCGGCGCCCACACACACCGTCCCCGCGCACCCCTTTCTCGCACACCCCATCCCCGCGCACCCCGCGCACCCCAGTGCACACCACGAAAGGACTGCGCAACGCGCGCCCCCCTCGGGGACTCCGTCGGGCGACCGCGCAACCCATGTGTGCCCAGGAACGCCGGGCGACCCGTCGCGCTTCCCGCGTTGTTCCCCGGAACTTTCGCGCGCCTCTCCTTTTCTGACCTGCCGGGGACCCCTGGGCCCTCTCCCCTCCTCCCCGTGGTCGTCAGTGGCGGTCCTCCTGGCACGTGCAGGCTGCGGTGGAGTGGATGCGGGAGAAACCACTCCCGGACGTGATTGTTATATAGGGCGCTACGCCGGCAGAGACTCACGGAACTCGGGAGGAATCAAGCAGGATCCCTGCAGTCCTCTAGTCACCGCCAGTGGCAATACGGGTGCTAGCGTATCCTCTAGTTATTAAATAAGACGGGATGGAGGCGGCGCAGAAACTGCGGCAAAATCCGGGCGACTTATGAGGGCGCAGGGGGGACGTCTCGGTGGCAGGGGCGGCTGACTGCGCCCCTCTGGGAAAATGGGCGCGCTGCAGGCGTCGCGCTCCAAAGCCAAAACTCGTCTTCAGCAGGCTCTTTGCGGACTCGGACTCGGACTCGGACTCGGACTTGCAGGGCTCGCTCCGCTCCGCTCCCTCCGCCGCGCTACCCGGTTCGCGCGCCCCGCGCGGTCCCGCTCCCCGCGCCGCCGGTCGGTCTCCGTCGCGCCCGCGCCTGCCCGCCTGCGCGCGAGCGAGGGTCGTTCGATCCCCGGTGGTTTCAAACCAAGCAGCGGCATCTCGTCGCCGTTCTCCGCCTTCGTCTGCGCGGACTTCTCCACCTTCGCGGACCTCCTGGCCGGCCCCGCGGCGGCCTTCTTTTCTTCTGGTGAGTGTCTTGCATGCGTGCGTGCATCCATCCGTCCGCACGCGCGCGCCTAGCGCGAGGAACAGCGCGCGCGAGAGAGAGCGCGAGAGCGAGCGCGAAGAGCGGGTTTTTCCCTTCTTTCCCCATCCGTGCCGCGCCGGTTCCCTGCGCGTGCCTTCGGCGAATGAACGGCGGTCGGGGACTTGCTGGTCTCCGTCGGAGAGGAGGAGGGGGAGAAGCCGGAGGAGGGGGAGAAGCCGGAGGAGGGGGCGGCCAACAAGGACTCCGGAGAGTCGTGGCCGGCACCGGCGGGGAAGGGAGAGTTAGGCGGAAAACTGAGCGATGGAGAGCAGGGTCGGGTCGGGGAGGAGAGGAGAGGAGAGGAGAGTCATTGGGGACCGGCGCGCCCCAAGCTAGAACGTGCACGGAACGGTTTACTGACGCTGAGGAGGCAACTGGTTGCCACGGGAACACGACAGGCTTCTGGTTGGGGAGTAGAAGAGTTCATCACCTCGACGGTGAGAACAATTCCTTTTTCTTAGTAGTGACCTGAACAGATTGGAATTGGCAGAGATGATTTTCGACGCTGCGATCGCTGTTGCCACTCGCAACTAAATTGACCCCAGATTGTCGTGTAATTATCCCAACCCAACCCAACCCACACAAACGAATATAAAAACAGATCCGCAAAGCCCAGCCCACCCGAGTCGAGAGTTATTGAAAGAGAAGAAGAAGAAGCAAGAAGAAACAGGAGAGTTCCGCGATGGACCGTCTCCCCTATGATTTCACCCGCGATGCCGCGGAGGACCTGCGCGAGGAGTCGCAGGAGGAACGCGAGGCAAGGAACGAGGAGAACGCCGATGCCGATGGCTCGAACGAACTGTACTCGCTCCTCGAGGCCGAGATGATTAGCGGCAACGAGACCGCCTCTGTGGCGGCCGGTCTGTCCAACCTCAGCATGGAGTCGTCCTCGATGCCGTACCGAACCGGAAGCCATTTGCTCGACCAAGAGGCAGTCGTCTACAAGGACGTCTACCGTTCGCTGAGCGTGATGAATGAGGCTTCCCAGCACAACATGGCCGCCACCGGCGTCGCACATTTGGATCAGCCCTCCGAGGCGCAGATGTTTGTGAACATGCCCAGTGTGACGACCGAGCCGCAACCGCGCGCCTTTGGCCGCGTGCCCCTCATGCACTCGCACTTGTTTGTGCGCAAGGCATGGAGCGGTCTCAAGGACATGGTCTCGACCCACCTCAAGATCAAGGAAGTTGACGTCGAGTACACTGAAGCTACCTGCGAGTGGCGGGGCGTTGTTTACCCGTGCGCGCCAAAGCAGGCCATGCAGTTCGTCATTCATGCCAACGCCTGCCCTGAGCTCGGCTCGGACCGCTACCTGTTGGAGTTCGTTCGACTCAACGGATGCGCGGTGGCGTTTTACGAACTCTTTACTGAGTTGCAGCGGCTCATGCTGGACGCGGACATTGTCACGCGCTCGGACGGCGACTCGCTCGCGCAGCATGCGCGCAACCCGGTCGCCTCGGCCTCGACGATGGGACGCGCCGCCGGCTCGCCCCTGTCGCTCTCTCGCAGCTCGTCGATCTCGTCGGCCTCGCCGCGAGCGCTCGACTACTTTGATGATGATGACGACGAGGACGACCTCGAGCCCATCTCCATGTCTGACGAGGAGCTTTACCGGCCCATCGTTGAGATGAGCAGCGTGCCGTTTGTTGACGTGCACGTGCAGGGTCTTGCCCTCGTTGCAAGCGAGGCCCAAAAGGATGCCACCCGCTTCCACAAGGCCGCGCCAACTATTGTTGGTCTCCTTGTGGACCGATTGAGCGCGTCGACGCACGCCGAAGTCCAGCGTCTCTGCTGCGCCGCGCTCTCTGCCTTTGCCGCCGCGGAGTCGTGCGTGGCGGACTTTATCTCTGCCGGCGCCCCCGACGCGCTCGCCAAGGTTGCCGCCGTCGACTTTTCAGTAAAGGGAGCGGAGGCCCAGCGTCAGGCAGTAGCCGCGCTCGCTGCTCTCGCAGCGCATGCCGAGGCCCGCGTCCCAATTCTCCATGCCGTCGCAGTCTTTGAGCGTCAGTTCAACATGCTTGAGCAATGCAATGATCGTCGTCTGGTGCGCTGCATCGCCGACGTGAGGAAGACGCTGTCGCAGGTGACTGTGTAATTTCTACCTGGTTGAAGAAACATACGAACGAATGATTTGACGAGGGGCCAAGTGCCTCGTGATGAACGCATGGAATGGTTGATGGGACAATCGGTCTGTCCGCGTGCGCGGCGCCTGAGCGCTTCCCTGTCTTTTCTCCTTCTCCTTTTTGTCTTTTGCCTCCCGGTCGCTCCCCATTTGCGATGACGTCTATCCATCAACAAAACAAAATGAGAAATCTGAAAATTTTGTTGAGTGATTCTGATGCCAAAAACAAATGCGCACCTTGTCCACGTTGCTACAGATGCACATGCAACTGCTGATGTAGCAGATGAGTCTGCAGAGATAAATGCGGCCTGCTTGAGCGACATGCGCACGTAATCTGCAAGCGAGCACGCGCGAAAATGCTCTGCATTTGCACTTACATCTGCACCTGCAGCACGTATGATTTGCAAGAGAGTACGCGACGCGCGGTGGAAGTGGTTCAGAGAGCAAGCAAGCTCCTAAAACGTTTCGCCCCATATCTCTCAAATTCTGAATCGTCAACACCTTTGTCGTTCAGTAGACTGCATCTCTCTTTGGTCAGCGCTGCGGAGGGACGCAGCGAAGAGTCTTGAGACGTGTTAGTCATGTTGTCCAGCGTATTAAAAAACGTACGAACATGGTAGAAATTCTTATGTAATTATTGTTCTTCCCATGCTCCTTTCTCGCAGCTGCAGAGCTTGTGACGGTGGGAACCTGCTCTCGGTTGCTGACCATACATGAATTTTTAAGTCAAGGCAAGACGACCAAGACAAGTAGACGGAGACTCCTCGCCCACGCAGTTTCAAAGACCCTTCGAGTTGTTGTAAAAGTGGTTCAGATGGCGAGTGATTCTTCCGCGCAAAAGAACTTCCTTTCGTGAGGAGCTCCGTTCGGTCTTGTCCGGATGATACGCCAGGAGAGCCTTGAGCAAAGCCTTTCTCTGGTTGTCTGGGGATAGGTCAGTAGGCACGGTGTGGCCTTGTACGGGGTGCGCCTTGAAGACGTGCGCGATGAGATCGGCCCACGACTTCTCTGCAGCCTCTTTGATGGCTTTTAGCTCCGGCTCAAGCTCTTTCAGAATCGGGGCGTCCAGCTCGGCTTGTCTGCGTTCTGCCTCGCGAGCCTCGGCGGCGTTACGGCGATCGCGCTCCTTCAAAATCCGCTCACAGCGCTTGTACCACGACCTCAGCCGCAGATTCACGGGGTAGCTCGCAAGGGAAGTTGCGATGCACTGGCTCGAATACTTGACGGCACACTCGAACAAGCCAAGCGCCTGGTATGCATGAGCAATACCGCCTAAGGCCCTGGCGTGCTCCTCCAGAACCTCGTCAGACACAGAATTGAACAAGTCAATAGCATCCCAGAGACGCTCAACGTCCAGATCCTCGGAGTCATGGATCGCTTCGTTGAGGAGACGCCGGCCTTGCCAGACGAGTTGTTGAGCTCGCACAAACGCAAGATCCTCCTCGATACTCTTTTGAAGTTCATTCGCCTCGTCGCGCAGACCAACCTTGTCAAGGCTCTCGTCATGCAGAATCCTCTTGCCATGCTCGGCGGCAGCAGATGCTTTTGCGAACTTCTTAAAGGCACGGAAACGCACAAGTTGATGATTGTACTTGCGCGTCGTGACGAGGCAGAGATGAGCGCGCACAGTGGCATTGGTCGTGAGCCGGATGCCTTGCTGCAGTAACCCGATATCGAGACAGGTGCTTGAGATGGAATTGCTCAGCTCATTACAGAGCTCAAACGATGCACGTGGAGCACGAGCCGAGGAAGACCACTCATGACTCATGTCCTCATACGCTGTGCACTCCTCCAGCAGGTCAAGGCAAAGTCGACCATAATGGTAAATCTCTGCTTTGTCGATGGACTCGGTCTGCAAGTATCGCCAGCAAAGACGGAGACGAAAGATTTGCGCATCTTGGGTGAGTTTGGAGCCCGATGGGAGGCAAGTGAGCGCATTGGCTAACTTCGCCTCACGGTCTCTCAGACTGATACGACTTGCACCCTTGTGTCTGAGTGTTGCCTGGGCCAAGGTCATGATCTCCTTCAGCTCTGTGACGTGCGAGGAAAGAACTTTGGTGCTCGCTGCGCGTTTCTTGCTGTCATTGAAAACCTTTTCAAAGGCCTCCTCGGAATCGATGTTGAGCACGCGTTCCATGAAGCGCGATACTCTATTATTTTTAAACGCACCAGCGAGAAGATCCTCCACCTCTGCGAGATGCGTTCTCGCGTTGGCCTTGTTGCCGCACAAAGATTCGATGAAGCCAACTAGAAAGCTCCTCGCGAATTTCATGGCAGGCGGCTCCCAGAAAGACTTGCACTTCGTGCCCCGAGACGTAGTCTTCGAAGCATCATTTTCTTGCTCGCCAAGTCTTTTCGCAAGCAGGAGTGCATAGGCGCGCACTGAAGCTTCACGAAGCGAGACCTCCGGAACTCGCAAGATTCTGCTCAGCTCGCCTTCCACATCCGTAGCAGCCCGCGCCTTTGCAATCACCGCCGCTTCGTCAACGCCTTGACCGGTCGCAGGTGCCACAAAGGGCACCGTGTGAGCTTGGCCCGTATCAGATATCAGCGACTTGCTCTACTGCTCCGTTGCAAGTTTGTTTCGCCCGCGCTTAAAGGTTTGCTCGTTGTGGGTTTGCTCGTTGTGGGTTTGCGACTCAGGCTATTCACCCTGGACAAACCATTCGCAAAAAGGCAGAGCGCCTCAACATTTCATGGCGTATAAATGGGACAAAAAGGCACTTTAACATGCGCAGCAAGCGGGTGAGCAAAGTTTCAGAAGAAAGTGTCACTCCTCGACCGCGGATGAGCGAGCGGCTGGTGCATCGGGGCGTGCCTTGATCACAAATGCTGCCTTGGGTATCTGCAGCTTTTTTAGCAACAGCGCCCTCGACGCGGAGGACGCAAAGACTTCCAACCCGTGCAATGTCCTCGCAGTCAGAGCTCTTTGCAAGAATTGTGAAAACCGGTCCGTGCAAGAGCTAGAGGGCACAGTCGTCAAGGTAGGGCCTCAACTTCTCGTCACCCTCTCAATCAAGCGTCTTCAGGTTGTCGCGTGCCGACCAAGCCTCACTAGCCGTCAAAATTCATCCCTCAGCCACCGCAATCAGGACTGACTGACGTCCGTCGTCTGTCGTGGCTGCAGCGAACGCGGTAAGCCCGGCTGCGGAGACCGCGATCCCGTCTTCCATTTCGATATGTGGTCAATACAAAGAAGTAGGAGAGCGCACACTTTCAAGCGAAGGCGAAGACGCGCGCAGTATCATGATTTGCAGTCTCAGGACGCGCGGCAAGCGACCAACGCGCCGCGCAGAGATCCTGTTCACCTGCCACTACCAGCAGCAGGCTGCACGCGCGCGCCCGAGCCGCGGGAAGGCGGGCTTGGAAGTTGGTCTTGTCGAGGAGGAGGACCCTGGCATCGCGCATCGCCCATGGAGAACGGTGCAAGCGAGTTGACAGCAACGAGAGCGCTCCTGTCGCGCTCTCGCTACAGCACTTTTTCTGTCAGCAACCAGCTGTAGACCGCAGCGCAAAGGCCAGGCTGCTGAACTGAGCATGAGCGGTCGCGCCGCCGCGCATAGATGCAGGCGTATCTGGCTTGGCTTGGCTTGGCTTGGCTTGGCTTGGCTTGGCTTGGCTTGGCTTGGCTTGGCTTGGCTTGGCTTTGCTTGGCATGGCTTGGCTTGCAACATTCGCGGTCCTGACGCACTCTCGCTCCGCCCTTCGGAGTGAACTCTCAATCGATGAATCGGATTTCTTGGGTCCTTAAATCTGCTCGTAGAAACGACCAGTATGTGTGGCTATTGATAAGGACGACATCATGCTTGCAGAGTCTTGGGCTGATATTTCACTCTTTGCCAGCGCGCATTGCTACTTGACAGCGCCAAGCTGCTACGAACAACAGCCATTAGGTTTCTCCAGTCCACCATGGCCATTGCCAGCTTCTGGCACACCTGAAGAATACCTTGACTTGTAGTTGCCATGGATGTTATACCGCTGACGGCACGGCACGGCACGGTGAACAGTCTACGATCAGCTCATGGGTTACCATGGCCAGTCGAAGGCCTATGCCTTTTCTTTGGAGTAATTGTCTCTGATACTCCCCATTCCCAAACGAGTTCGACGCGATGGAGGCACGAGCCTCAAATTGCCATCGCCACAACTGTTGCCCTCGGCTCACGCAATGACGAAAGCACTCAATGACAATCCCATCGCAAAAGAAGAAGAGTTTCTCTTGATCAGCGCTCTTGCGCTCTACACGGTGGCTGCGAATCGCCGTTTTTGTTGTGCTTTGCAAGGCGCCGTTCTTGCTGTCTGGCCTCTAATGCGCCCGTTATGCGATTCTGCGGCAGACCTGAAAGAGACAAGCCAAGAGAGGACCAAGAGGTGAGCGCAGAGCGCGGCAGGTCCGTGCGCCCGGCCCCTCTCGTTCCGTCTCGGCTCAGCTCGACTCGGCTCGTCCCGCGCCTCGCACCCACCGTCAGTGTACCCGGCGCAGACGGCGGTTGGGTGCCATCAACATTAACATGGCGCAGCTCGAGGAGACGAGAAAGGACGACCTGGCCCCCCGCGAGGACCAAGACAGCGAAGAAGGGCAAGAGCGCGATGAGTCACTAAGCGGCGACCGCGTCACCGCCCTCCGACAGCTCATTGACGCCCACTTGCGCAAAAACAACGTTTATGAAGACATTCGCAAATTTGTCGCTGGCATGGGCGCAGAAGAAGGCAAAGTCGACTCGTTCGATGCCCTTCGCGAGCGCAAGGTCATCGAGCGCGTAATTCGATCGCTAGAGACCCAGCCTGCAGGCCAAAGCGCCTCGCGTACACCAAGCCTCAAACACGCCGTCAAACCAGGGGCCCAATATTTGCTCGTAAAGGTGACCGGCGGGCGCGGCTTCTCGGAAACCCGTTCCGAGGCAAACGATGATCGTCAGTTTGTCCTTTGCATGCACTACGGGCAGCAGCGCTTCGTTGCAGATCCAGTTTCTTGTGCTCAAGAACCCGCCCTGGACGCTTCTTTTCTTGTGCAAATCTCGGACCAAATCTCCTTTGCATCGAGCTCGCCAGAACGCCAGGCCCAGGCCGTACGAGAGCTTTTGCAAGAGTCCAGCGCGCTTCAAGGCCTCCACTTTCTTATTATGCGCACGCGCAAGAGCGCAATCGATTCAGCCAAAGACCTCGTCGCCTCACACGTGCTCGAATGGCGTCGTCTTCTTGCCAGCGCAAGCGGTGCCGCAACTGTTGCCGTCGAGCTGCACGCGACAGGCGAAGCGGCCAAGGTTCGCGTCCCTGCTGGCATCCTGGACTTGCGACTCGAACTCGTGCCGGCTCGGCCCAGGCCTTCGCCGCTGACTGATGAAAAGCTCTTGACAAGCTTGCGAGCCAACACAAAGCAGGCAGGGCAGGCATATCGTCAATTCTGTGAATACGCTCGCGCGTGGTGGGAAGAATTTGTTGAGCTCGATGACCGCTTTCGGCATCGTCTCGTGAAAATATTTGCAGAGAACGAGTGGGGGGACCACGAGCCCGTCTTTGCGTTTGTGCGACCTATGCGCGCGGGTCGGCTGCTCGCCTCAGCTCGCCACGCGGCACGATTTGTAAGTCTCATCCCGTACACGCGCGAGGAAATGGTGGGCGGCTCCAGGCTAGAGGTGTGGCACGTAGCGCATACATTTCTGAGCAAAGGGCGCGGCGACTGCGAAGACCACGCCGTGCTGCTGTGTAATCTCCTTCTTGGATTTGGATTAAACGCCTTTGTCTGCATGGGCACTGTGCAAGACAGTCTTGAGGAGCCTGAGCGTGATCACGTTTGGTGCATGACGCTCTCGGGCAAGGACAACCGTATATGCACCTTTTGGGAGTCTCTCACGGGTCACCGTGTTATTATGGCGCCGCGCAGAGACGTTGAATCAGCTGCGCAGACCGCGCTCCGTCAAAGCTACCGTCGCATTGCCTGTGCCTTTAATCATGAGTCATTCTATGCCAACAAGCAGCGCGACGACAGGACTGAGCATTGCAGCTTTAACGTTCTTGATGACATGCGCTGGAAAGCCATGGACGAACGTCTTATTGCCGCAATACAGAAACGACCGGTGGTTCCCCTTCGAGCACCAACGATTCCCGAGCACGAGCGGTCCGACGAAATCGAGATCGCGCTCCGCGAACTCGTTGCAGCGGAGCGCGCGCAACAGCTCGATCTCGATACCCGATGGGATGCCGACCTTGGCGACTATTTGGCCCCAGCGTTGTGTGCCTACGAGACGGAACGACTCACGGGTGTACTTGCGGGCAACGAGGACTTTCAAGCCGCAATTCGTGGCCATGTGCCCCCAGGTCATTCCTTTAAGGCTTTTCCAACACTTCTCAAAACCATGGACCCGCACAAGATTCTTCACGCGCTGCGCAAAAGCACAGTCGCTTCGGAGCTCTTGCACACGCGCGCAGACCACACGCACTTTGCTTTGCGCGTCATGGTCTTGCCCTTTCCCGAGGACGTCGTTGCTGTATGGGTTATGCTCGCGGTTCGGTTCCGAGCTTCCTAGACTAGTGGGGAACAGATAAGAAACGAGGTTTGCAGCTCTCACCCGACAGTGGTGCAAGTTGCATAGATACTTCATAAGCTTTTACTGCTGCCGACGGCGAGACCAATACAAAAAAAAATCAAACAAACAGGGACTGCACAGATTCTTGAGAGAGAAAAAAAAAGAGGGGTGGGGGGGGAGTGTGAGAAGTGGGGAGAGAATAATGTGTGTATCTACGAGTGTGGCAGAACTTAGCGCCTCTGGGTCTTGCCGATGCCGCGCTTGCCGGAAAAGAGATGCTTGGGCATCTTGGTGACAACGTGGCGATCGGCCTCGCCTGCACGGGCCTTGAGCTGAAATCCACGCTGCGAACTCTTCCTGCGCTTGTTCGCATTGATGGCACGATCCACAGTACCGAGCGAGCTCTTGGCCTCGCGCTCGAGAACACGAGTCCGCGACATGGAGCGGCCACGCGAGTCGCGCTCCGCCTGCTCGGCCTCGGCAGCCTCGAGGCTCGGGTCCGCCGTGCGCTCGCGCTTGCGACCGCGTGCCGAGGTCTCGGGTTCCACAGTGGCTGCATCGTAGCCAATTTCCTCGAGCTCATTCTGCACGCCTCCCGCGCTCTGGGCGGTGGCATTCGTGACCTTGCGCGAAAGCCTGCCGCGCTTTTTGTGCTGGTCCTCGCGATGCTTGGCGACAACCAAAGCCTTCTTCTTGCGGATGCGGTCGGCAAAATCCTTCTCCTCCTCATCCATGTCGGACTCGGCATCCTCGTGCGCTTGAAGCTCGGCTTCCTCACGGGCCGCGCGCTCCTCCTCCTCGCGCTCGAGAGCCTCAAGCTTTTGCATAATGTCCACGTCGATAAAGTCTGCAATGTTCTTGCCATCCACAATTTCGGGAATGACATCGTACTTGAATTCGTCCTTGCGCAGCTCGTAGTACCTGCGGTAGTCAAAGGAGATGTGACCGGGGCCTCCAGCCTCTTGCTCGAGCTGGTGCAGCGTCTTCTTCGTCTTCTTGCCATCGTTGCCGTCCATGGACACGTCACCATCCTCGTCGTCGGCGGGGTTGGCATCGCCCATAGCCTGTTTGCGCGCGCGCGCCTCGATCACGCCCTCGGGGATAAAGGCAGGTCGGTCCTTGCCGTCGCGCGCCGCCGGCATGGCCACGGTGAGGCGGTTCAGGATACCAGCCGCCTTCTTGCTCTTGGCCTTCATCTCGACGCGGCGTTCCAGAAGCAGCTCGCAGGCGCGCTGCTTGACGTCCGCGATGTTCATGTCAGCCGCAGCGCTCATGGTCAGCAGCTCGGCGCCCGAGTCCTTGACCATTTTGTCGAGGAGCTCACGGTGGGCCTCGCTCAGGGACTCAAAAGGCACCAGGTCGATCTTGTTCGCCACAATAACGAGCGGCTTGTTTGCAAAGAGGGGACGAATGTTGTCAAAGAGCGCCACCTGCTGCTCCAGCGTCCATCCGCACTGCTCGGAAAGGTCCACAAAGTACATGACGCAGCACTGCAAGTGAGCAAGAGCGGTAATAGCCTGCATCTCAATGGTGTTGCGCTCCTCGAGGGGCTTGTCCAGAATTCCCGGCGTGTCCAGCACCTGCCACCGCAGGTACTTGTAGTCCATGTGGCCCACGTAGAGCGACTTGGTCGTGAAGGCGTACGGCTGCACCTCAACGTCCGCTCGCGTGACTTTGTTCATGAAGCTCGACTTGCCGACATTCGGGTAGCCCGTGATGAGCAGCGTGCGCGTGCTCGGGTCAATGGACGGCAGACGGCTGAGATGCTTGCGCACCTCCTCGAGGTACCCAAGCGAGCTCTTGTGCTTCTTCATCAGGGTGCACATGCGGCCCAGGGCAGCGCGCTTGAGCTGCTTGCACCGGTACAGCGAGTCGCCGTACTTGAGCAGACGTGCATAATCGCGCGACGTCGTGGAAATCAGGCTCTTGGCCACGTTCAGCTGTCCGAGCGCCAGCTTGTAGTGGTCGCGGTCGTACAGCACGTTGCACAGGTCTCCGTAGAACGGGTGAATGTCGTCCAGCTTGGGGAAGTCCTCGAGGATCCACCCGAGCTTCTCCACGAAGCTTTCCGCCGTGAACTTGACCTTGCGCATGTAGAACGCGCGAATGCGTCCAATCTGGTAGCCTTGGTGCACCACCGTCGGCGTCTTGCGCTGGGTCTTGCTCAGCACGATGTCCACGAAGTCGTCCGCCGACGGCACCGGCCGGATGCTCTTGAAGTCATACTTGCCCGACATTTCCGCCGCCGCGCTCCTCTCGCCTTCCCCGACGAGCGCGCTGCCTCGCTCCCCTCCTCCTCGCGCTCCTCGCGAACCCGAACTGCCTGGCCGCCGGTCTCCAGTTCGAGGTCTCCGCGAGGTCTGCGCGAGTCATTCGTTGGTCCTGCGATGGCTGGCTTAGTCCCCCGCGCGCGCCCCCCTTGGGCCCTTTCCAGCCAGACGTCCGCCGTGCCCCCCCGGCCCCCGCCGCGGCCGGAGCGCGGGGACTGCCGCGGGGGCACCGGGGCCGCGCCGGGCGCCAACCGCGGCGCGCAGAGGCCTCGAGCGCAGTCGTGATCCTGCGCGAGGACGCGCGCAAGACCGTGCGCGTGCGCTCGGAGGCGGCGGCGGCCGAGAGCGGGAAAGAGCGCCGCGAGCGCGAGCGAGCGAGGGGACGATGAGCGCGGAGAAGAGCGAGGCCGCGGCGCCCGAGGCGCCCGCCGCGAAGCCGTACAAGCGGATCCAGTACGCCGTGCTGGGCCGCGAGGGCCTGCAGTTCAAGCTGGGGCCCAACAAGAAGCGCGGCGAGCTCGTGCAAAAGGATGACCCGGACAGCCTCTTTTCCAAGCTGGAGCCGCCCGTCAAGGACTTTGTGTACAGCGCGACCGACGGCTCGCGCGTCGCCGTGCTTCGCGGGACAGTGGTGTCCGTCTTTGACTGCGACACGGGGAAGCTCATCAACAGCATCGAGCGCCCCAACATCATGAAGATGGCACTCTCCCCGCTCGGAACGTTTCTGCTCACCTGGGAAAAGTACTCTGCCGAGGTCGCCCAAGCAGGTGGCAATCTGACCGTGTGGCGTGTTGAGGATGGCAACGTCATGATGCGTGTCATCGAAAAGAACCTGCTCGACACCACCTGGCCCCTTGTCAAGTGGACTGACGACGAGAATGTTGCCGCTTACATGGTAAAGAACACTGTTCACATGTATGATGGCACCAAGCTCGACCGCTTCACCAAGGTACGTTACTCTACAAGACTGCCATTGGCATCTTTGTTCGCACGGGGATACAACGGAAATCGAACAAAGGGATACATCAAAAAATCTCCTCAACTCTCTCTCTCTCTCTCTCTCTCTCTCTCTCTTCTGCGCGACAGGAACTGAGAAAAGCGAAGAAGGAGAGGGAGAAGAAGATGAAGAAGAAGAAGAAGAAGAAGATGATGATGATGATGATGAAGAGGAGGAGGAGGAGAAACAACCATGGCAAGAATACTAACTGGACCCTTGGCTGTCGAAATTATACATGGGCCTCTCATACTTACTATCTTGAACACAGGTCAAAATTGAGGGCGTGAGCCAGTTCTCCATCAAGAAGAAGGATGGCCCGCTGTCGGAAGACAACCCGTGCCGTATCGCGGCTTTCAAGCCCGAATCGAATTCTGGGCCCGCCAAGTTGAGCGTGCTCAGCTACATTGGCGAGCCGCTTGATCAGCCGGCGTTGACAAAGTCCACCTTCAAGGCCACCGAGTGCAAATTTGCATGGGCTGCCAACGGCGACGCCGTCCTGGTCAAGACCGAGACGGACGTAGACACAACTGGTCAGTCGTACTATGGCGAGTCCGCGCTCTACTTGCTGCATGCAGATGGCCAGTACGATGCTAAGATCATGCCACACAAGGACGATGGTCCCTTTCACGACTTTGCATGGAGTCCGCAGGGTCGCGTCTTTGTGGCAATCTCCGGCCGCAGTCCCGCTAGCTCGGTGCTGTACAACATGAAGGGCGACGCCATCTTTGACTTTGGTCAGGCCCACCGCAACACCATCCGCTTTAGCCCGCACGGCCGCTTCCTTTGCCTCGGCGGTTTTGGCAACCTTTCTGGTGACATGGACTTTTGGGACATGAACAAGAAGTCGAGGATGGGTTCCGTGCGCGCCAACTGCGCCGTCTCGCAAGAGTGGTCGCCCTGCGGTCGCTTCTTCATGACGGGCACGCTGTTCCCCCGCATGCGCGTCGACAACGGTCTTTCTTTTTACACGTACCGAGGCCAGCACCTCTTTGATGTTAGTGTGCGCGAGGCCACCAAGGCGCTTTTCCGCCCTGCTGCCCCCGGCGTCTACGCTGATCGCCCGCAGACACCTCTGAAGAAGGGCGAGAAGGCTCCTAGCATCGAGGCTGGCGCAGGCGCAAAATCAGGCGCAAACGGAGCGCCCAAGAAACCCGCCGGCGTTTACCGACCTCCGGGCGCGAGTGGCTCGCTCGCGGCCCAGATGCGCGCTGAGCGCGAGGGATCGACGGGCCCACGCAAGCTCACTGGCCTGGCTGCTCTTGCTGCTGGAGGCGGTTCTAGCATGAGCAACAACACCATTCCGGGCATGACTCCGATCCTTGACAAGAAGCAGTCTGCGAACCCATCTGGCAAGTCCAAGGCTGCCTTGCGTCGTGAGCGCAAGAAGAAGGCCGAGGCTGCTCGCAAGGCGGCTGAAGAGGACGCATAAGTTACGTCCAGTGCGTGTGTTCAATTCGCGGGGCGTGCAAGAAAGAACAAAGTAGAGGGCACACGCTGGAGAGCATCATCCTGTAATGCTTTGCTTTGCGTTAGGCTGATTGTGTGTGACTGGCCACGATCGGAGACTGGGCTCTCTGTTCTACTTGGCTCGTCGTCTCTTTCCCTTCTTCTTCTTCTTGCGTTAGACTGAAAGGACTATGATCCTCATCACCTACTCATCTTTTCTCGTCTCAAGGCTCGATCTCTTGCTTGCTTGCTTGCTTTCTTTTCGGTCCTCATCTTCCTTGCCCTGGCTGTCCGAGTCTCCCAATGCTTTGTGGGCTCTAGACCTACAACGACGAAAATTTTCTCACGCTTATGGAAAGAATTTGATGCTCATCAAAGGACTAGGTGGGGCCAGTGCCAAGGTCGAGGCGTACGTTGAAAGGAATGAGTTCTATTGCAAGCCCAATGGGCCCAAACATGCCTTGCAGGGCCGCTTAGGAAGACAACATTGGCTGGTAAAGCCTTGCTTTGCAACTTGAAGATTGACTGTGAATCTTTCCTTTTTCGTTATTATGACAACTTGAAGCGCGACGCATGCAACAAACAGGTCATTGCGAAAGTCATCGACGCGACGCAGAGCGTCTTGAGTATTTCTTTTAAATTAAGCCCTTGATAAAACCAAAAGGTATGCGAGCGCGCACCTGTAAGCGCCCAGCACGAAACTCTGATGCTTGATTCTCTCACTTGTCTTGATTCTCTCTTTAAACATCAGTCTCCGAGAGGCTTTCGATCATGACAGAGATGAAACTGAGCTCAGCATCCGCGACAGAAGTGCTCGAGATGGTAATCAAGCTATTGCTTGGCGCGACCACGTCGGAACCCGAAACACACGAGGCTTCGAGCACACCCGCTTGCGTTTTCAACGCCATATAATCATCCAAGCTTCCTGCGCTTGCCATCAACCAAGGCAAGGTGTTCCCGTCGGTCTCAGCCAGAGGCTGGCAAGCAGTCCCGGCACTTTCCCAGGCGCTCATGTCTAGTGCTGCTGCATCCCCAGCACCCCCGGGCCGTAGCGGCGGGCCTTCGGTGGCGCCGCCCTCCCTGAAGGGGTCGTTCGGATGCTGCGTCGGGTTCAAGAGGGACATCTTGAGAACGTGGAGTACAAAAGTCCTGAGAACGTAAAAAAATCCTCGCACACCTGCCCACGAAACGGTGGGCGTCTCACTCGTTTAGGCCATTACATTTGAAGACTTGATGGGTTTAGTCTATCCAATGCCTAGAACTTCCTATTAAATCGCGGTCGCAGCGCCACGTGCAGGAGATAGGCCGTGACACTGCGGTAAATTTTTGTGCAGCTAACTTTGAAAATTTATCCGTTGAAGACCCGTTTATCTTATGGTGTGAGCATTGAAGGTCATTGATGAGACATCTGCTCTTGCGATTGGTCTATTTGGGTTTGAAATGGCACATTGGAAGAAATGCTATCAAGGAAGAGTTCAGCAAGACCGATCTGGGCAGCTAAACGCTTCTGCGGGATCGCACTGCTGCCCGCCTCAGGTGTCAATGCCATGTCAAGCTCAGTCTCACCGTGCCCAGCTGCAAGCCCTGCCATCATCATCATCACGTAAATACCACAGTCAAACCCGTTTCTTTGAGACTTTGAGCGGTAACATGGCTCCGCCCAATTCTCAGTTTTGAAGAGTCCCGAAGTAGTTGGCGACAACAAAGGCTTTGTCTTCTCTCCTCTTCGGATCCGACACTTACGCTCTTTCAGGCTCTTTGACCTGCCTCAGACCCTGNCCCTTCCACCTTGGCGGCGCACCTGCCTCAGGCGGCCGAGACGGCCAGCTCGCTCTTGTGCACGCTCGCGCCTTTGCTGCCACAGCACTCGCGTCGCTGCTCGAGCCGAAGGCACTGTTCGGACCTCGTAGTCCAGATAGTTTTTGCTCTGCTGATCAGGAGGTGGCTTTTGCGGTGCAGTCCGGATGGGCAACGTCTGGCCGTGGGATGTCGGCCGACCCACGTGAACTCCGCGCGCTCGCGAAGACAGGCGCGCGGCAGTACGCTCGCAGCAGCGGACGGTGCAGCTCGCTGCCCTGCGCGCAGACGAGCACCGGCGCCGGTATCAGAGTAGTCTCGGCCCCGGAGTTCTGGGCTCTGGGCTCTTTCTGGTTATGGTTCTGTATCGTTTTGGGATAGCCGTACGTGCTCCGCGGCCGTAGGGTCCCCATGACCCCGCGGCCGTAGGGACCCCTAGGCGTGTGCTAGGCGCGCGCCTCGCGTCGCGCGGCGGCGCTAGGTCCTATGATAGAAGAGGCGGTGACAGAGCACTAAGTTCCCTCGTTAATGGAACTGTGTCCGGATTCAATCAATCTTTTTTTAGAAAAGTGTGCGAACAATTCCACCGTGACCGTCTGCGCGCGCGCGCATTATCTAGGATACCTTCCCCAAGCGCATTTGATACTACATAGTATAGGATATCCGGCTTAACAGAGTAGTATATACTATATTATTATCCAGCGTCAGTGCAGTGACGGTCACGGTCTGTGCCAGTGGCCGTGGTGGCTGGTTGCACTTGGCCGCTGTCGATCCGCAGCTGATGTATACACAGTGCGTCCCCTTGCGCAACGCATTTCTAAATGAAGCCACCAAGCTTTCTACGACTGTCAGGAAGACTAACTGTAATCAATTAAAATTTGACTCCCTGGCTTGCGCCAAATCGCGCTAGCAGAAGTCCGAGTCCGCCGCCCTCCAATAGACGAAGTTCATGAAGCGTGCAAAACTTCGTGTAGTGCAGCCCAACACAAGCGCAATAAGCACAAGGTCACGTGACTCTGTCCGGGTGTTTAAACCCAAAAGAGGCTAATGACGTGATGAGCGCTGGAAAGCTTGGGTTATCCAAAGCCAGACCGTGTGCGTATGTGCGTCGAATGAGCGTGGAATTAAGAGAATATTTAACTTGCTACTAGCGATGCTACGAAACCATTGGCCACCCAAACAACAAACGAACAAACAGCTCCAAAGATGCCGTCTATTGCGTGCAAAAGAAGGGAAGAAGGAAAGAGTCATGTTTGCTGTACCTAGTTACGAACTCGTTCATGAGGACGCAGACGCCGCGCCCATGCGATGGTCAAGGCTCATGTGCGACTCAGGAGGAAGGCCAACAAAGGCCCGAAGGAAGTTGACAATGGCCTCACGCTGCGTAAAGAGCGAGTTGACCACGGGCGTGCCCGGCGGCGTGAGCGGTGCCTTGAGCATGTACGAGAGCAGTGACAGCACGCTGTGAAAGCCGTGGTGGTCGGCCTCGCCATCAACCTTGAAGGTGACGCGTTGCAAAAGCTCCGTAACAATGACAAGGTCCAAAATGAGCGGTGTCGCAAGCAACGAGTCCTCGCACGTATTGTGCGAAACAATGGTCTGCTTGCCTGCCATAAAGATCTCGCACGTGTACTCGTCCATGGCGCGCTTCGAATCGCCCACGTACGGAACGTACTTGATGACTACACAATGGTCAGGGTGCTCGCCCGGCTTGTAGAGGATGCCGTTCGACTGGACCATGTCGTCCACGACGTTTGACTTGGAGATCTCCTTGCTGCGAAACTGCTTGGGGGCGCTGAGGTTTTTGCCATCATTGTTGCCCAAGTGATTGTAGGAAACGATGGATCGGGGCGCAATGCCGGCGCTCACGAGAAAGTCCACAAGAGCGCTCTTGAACTTGGTCTGGCCAGACTTGAAGTCGTCGCCGCCAATGTACACGTTGCGCTCCTGGGCAAGCTCAATCACGCCAGGGACAAAGGTGTTCTGCGGCGAACCGTTAATGTACGCAGAGCCAGTCTCGATGGCAGCAACGGCAAAGAGAGTCGAGGGCGAGATTTCCTCCTCGTCCTCCTCGATGGCCTGCATCAAGTTGCTCATCGAGTCGTTGACGCCCTCCTGGATCTCCGAGAAGCGCTCAGTGTTGGCCGACCACAGGACAATGACCTTGTCGAGGTCGTTGTCCTTCTTGAAGGCCTCAATGTCGGCCTTGATCTGCTCGAGTTGCTCCTGCTTGCTGCCCGTGAGAACGTTGTCGGCGCGATCCGACTGGTTTGCGGCGATAAAATCAGGAAAGTAGAGCGAGGGGAGCGGGACAATGTCCTTCATATGCGGGTACAGCTGGTCCTGGAGGCTGACGTCGAGCACCTTTGCGCGACGCATGGCGTCGCCAAGGTTCATCTTGGAAATGTCCCATCCGCCAATGACGAGGTCGTTCGGGTGAACCATGGGGACGAGCGAGTTGAACGGGACAAAGATATCGTTGCCACTCACGTCTGTGCCGAGACGGATCGTCGACGCCATTGTCACGCTTCCGTAGTAGTTTGGCTTTTGCACGCCCTCCTTGGTGCGCCACTCGAGGCCCAGCTTGTTGGCCATGATGCCAGCGATCAGAGTCGATCCGTTGTTGCCACCGAGGCCGACGATCATGGCGCCAACCTTGCCGACCTTGCGCTGCGTCCTGAACTGGACCTCCTTTTGCTGCGGCGCGGCCTTGATCTTACCCGAGGCGCGATCCACGGTCACATTCGTGCTCGCGTACGAGTACGTGCTGGCGATCTCATCCTCTGTGTACTGCACATTGGGCGAGTCTACCTCCAGCAGGTCCGCCTTGCAATCCACGAACTCGTACGACATCTTCTCTGGCTGCTCGTCCGCCTGCTGCCCGTACTGCTGCGTCGCGTCCACCCGGTCGCGAGCTTTTTCGGCTCTTCTCGCGTCCGTCCACTCCTCGCCTTGCCTTGCGATGCAAGCCGACGCGAGGCGAGGCAACGCGAGGCAACGCGGTGCTCTCCGACTCGACGCGACGCAAACCGCGATCGAGACTCGCCTCCGTCCGTGCCTGCGCGGGCTTTCGCAGCGGCTTTGCGGGCTGCGCTGCGCTGGCCTGGGCTGGCTGACCTTCCCGAGCACGTACTATACTGACTCACAGTCCGTGAGTGAGCGAGTGAGGCAGCTAGGCTTAAAGCTAAGCTATCTATCCACAAGGCGCTGTTAGGCGTATACGTACTACGACTCAATCACTGTCACTCAAGCATTCATTCATTCCATTCATTCATTCATTCATTCACAGTCATTCATTCATCATTCATACATTCATTCTCCCACTCACTACAAGCTGGCCCAGGTGCCCATCGTCCTTCCGAAGCCGCCGTCATGAATGACATCCCTCACGATGGCAAGCAGCTTCTTGCCACGCAATCACTCGCTCGCTCCTCGACTTCTAGCTGCCGGCCACCCGGCCGCTCGTGCGCACGATCGTGGCCAGGCCCAGACACTCAGCCAGCCACACACGTACTTACTGGAGCAGCCGGACTCCACTACCCTGACTGTGAATAATAACAGCGCGCCACGCTATGAGCCTGCTGAGCCAACAACATCGCCAGTCTTCGTCCTCGGCACGCGGCCGCGGCGCCACGCCACGACGTCGTCACCTCCGAGGTGCTTGCTCTTGCTCGCTCGCGGTCGCGACGCGGAAGTGAAGAGGGGTGGCGGGGGCTGGCCCGGCGGCGCTCGGTCGGATGTCGCGGGTGGATGGATGGATGGAGAGGCGATTAAGAGCTCGTTTCATATTGCGGTGGTCTTGGGGGGACGAGAGGGGCGTCATCGGCCACGGAGAATGGAGGCGCGAGAGCTCATCGTCGCTTGGCCTAGGCCTAGAAGATCAAGACAAAAGCACTGCAGAAATGATCAGAGCATTTGAGAGAATTATAAAAAGAAGAAGAAAAGGGAGAGAGATGGGGGGGGAGAGGAAGATGAAGAGAGGAGGGAGGGGAGAGAACATTTTAGCGCATGCTCAAAGGAGCAAGGCAGTCTATTTGGCTAACTCAGTTCTTGGTGGACTTGACAAAGGCCACCATCTCGTCCATGGTCTTGAAGGTCTTGCCCTGGAGCGAAGCATCCTCCGTGACAAAGGACTGCGAACCGACCTTGAAGCTGGCGTCGTCCAAATTTGACTTGTCCTCCTCCTCGGTGCTGCCGCCGTTCTCGCGGAGCTCCTTGAGAGACATCTCCTGCATGGACATGACACCGAGGTCAACGCCCATGTTCTTCGCCACGGACTCCATGTCCTTGTCACCACGGCCCGAAAGGCAAATGACAATCACCTTGTCGGAAGACATGGTCTTGGCGCGCTCGCAGGCAGCGTATACTGCGTGCGAAGTCTCGAGTGCAGGGATAATGCCCTCCGACTCCGAGAGCAGCTGCAGACCCTCCATGGCCTCCTTGTCAGTGCAGCTAATGTACTCGCCGCGGCCAGTGGCTTTGAAGTGGGAGTGCTCAGGACCGACACCGGGGTAATCGAGACCAGCAGAGATGGAGTGCGTCTCGCTAATCTGGCCGTCGTGCTGCAGGAGGTAGGTGCGCGTGCCGTGGAGCACACCAGGCGTTCCGGCGGAAAGAGTGGCGCAGTGCTCCTTGGTGTCAGTACCGGCGCCACCGGCCTCAATGCCGAGAATGCCGACCTCCTTGTCGTCCTTGAACGGGTAGAACATGCCAATCGCGTTCGAGCCGCCACCGACGCAGGCGCAGACCACGTCAGGGAGGCGGCCGAGCTGCGCGAGCGACTGATCGCGGGTCTCGCGGCCAATCACACTCTGAAAGTCGCGCACGATCGTGGGAAACGGGTGCGGGCCAATGGCCGAGCCAATAATGTAGTGCGTGGTGCGCACGTTGGTCACCCAGTCACGCATCGCCTCGTTGATGGCGTCCTTGAGGGTCTTGGTACCGCTCGAGACGCCAATCACGCTTGCGCCGAGGATCTTCATGCGAAACACATTCAGGGCTTGGCGACGCATGTCCTCCTCGCCCATGTACACGGTACACTTGAGGTTGAGAAGTGCGCACGCCGTCGCGGTGGCCACACCGTGCTGACCAGCGCCAGTCTCTGCAATGATGCGCTCCTTGCCGATGCGTTTGGCGAGCAGACACTGTCCGAGGGCGTTGTTGATCTTGTGTGCGCCGGTGTGCGCAAGGTCCTCGCGCTTGAGCCAGATCTGGGCGCCGCCGATGCGCTTCGTCAGACGCTCCGCAAAGTACAGCGGCGTGGGGCGTCCCACGTAGTCACGGCCGAGCTGCTCGAGCTCGAGCTGGAACTCGGGGTCCTGCGAGGCCTTGACGTAGATCTCCTCGAGATCCTCGTGGGCGGCCTCCAACGTGGCCGGCAGGAAGCGGCCTCCGAATTCTCCAAAGTACGGGTTCAGGTCCTTGACGGAATCGTACACGGGCATCGTGTTTGTCACCTTAAGGGGCCTGTTCTCGACATGGTCGGCGGCAAACTTGAGCTTTTGTTCGCCGCTCATCTTGTCTTTGCGTTCTACTCGAGTCTCGTTTCACGACCTCTCGTTTCCTGTCCTTTCGTTGCGTCTCGCTACTGTCGTGAAAACGCGGTGTCAGTGGTCGCTCTTCGTTTGATGCCTCCAGTTGCGCAGCTATCTCTCAACGCCCCTCCCCTCTCTCTCACACACACACGCAAGACGACCCTGCTGGTCTGCAGGGCTTTTCGCTTGCTCGCTGTTGCTATCTCGCCCTCGACCCACGACTTCGCCTCGTTCGAGCTCTGCTCTGCTCTGCTCTGCTCTGCTCTGCTCTGCTCTGCTCTGCTCTGCTCTGCTCTGCTCTGCTCTGCTCTGCTCTACACAGCGAGCGACGCCGGTCTCTGCGCAGCGCTTCCGAGCGTCACTGTTCCGAGCGCCTTCTGGCGTGTGCTAGCTCGTGCTCGTGCTCGTGCTCGCGCCTGCTTTCCTTCGCCGCACGCTCCGACGAGGCCGGCCAGGCGAGCCGCACGGGCGCCGCCTGTCGCTCTCCCTCCGTCCCTCGCCGCGCGCGCTCGCCCGCGCGGCGCGGCCTGCAGCGGCGCGGCTGCGCGCACGTACCTGGCGGCGTGTGGTCTCCGCGCTTCGGGGTCTGCTCGCCGCCGCCCGCACGGGCCCGGCGCCGCGGAAAGGACCTATTGGAAGCATCCGGGCTTAGGCCCTTTACGCAGAAACCTTATCCCGCCTCCGAGACCCCCGAGCGCCGGGACGCGCGCGCCGCACCGCCGCCGCGATCGCCGACGGCCGACGTGCGGCGGCGGCGGCGGCACGGACGACTGCGACGAGAAGACGAGCGTCGCGATCGCCAGACAGGCGGCCGCGGAAGGTCCTCGATCGGCATGCAGCCTGGCAGATCGAACGGCACCGCGGTGGTGGTGGGGCTCGGACCTGCGATTGAGTGCGACCATTTTGGCCACACGTGCAGTGCAAAGACTGCAGTCGCGCTGCGCGTCACGTGGCGCGGAAACTTGGGTGGCCTCTTGGTGTTCCGCGGCGGCATGGCACGCTCTGCAGCTGCGAGCAAGGAAACGCAAGAGGTTCGAGAAAGGACAAAGGGGAAAGAGAAATAACAATACGAGTCGCCGCATACGAGCTGGCTCGGCAGGCAGGCTATGTGTGGTCATGGCTGGCTCATCGCCACTGCCATTGCCATTGCCGCTGCACGCTGCACTGCTGCCTGCCCGCCCGCCTGCCGGCGATCTCTGAAGAAACCTAGAAGTTGCCTGTGACCCCATACCAATAGGGCCTGCCACTAGTGGCAGTAAGTGACCGCATCCGCCCGCCCACCTAGATGAGGATGGGCGACTTGAGCAAAGCCAAAAGGATCATAGGGTTGCGGTCAAGAAAATGGAGCATGGAGTGCGAGTCGATGACGAAAATGGAGGCTGTCTCCGAGTAACAGGCAAGCGTCGTGGTGAGAGGGCGGCCATGATGGCAGCCGTAATAGTCGAAAATAAGCATACCCGGCATAAGCGGGGCGTGTGTGTTGGAGGTGAGGTCAGCAGAATCCACGGGACCATGGACCTCCTCGAAGATGAGCGTGCCGCGCGCCACGAGCATCGCCACCTCCACGGAGTCGCCCCGTCGCCAGAGACGCTCGCCGCGCCGCATGTGCTTCGTCTGCAGCAAACCCTGGAGTTGGGTCTTCTGCATCGATGAGAGCAAGCGCAGGCGCGAGTTCAGCGAGATCGCCTCCCAGGAACCATCCATGCGCGCGTGAATCATGCTCTCCAAGCGCTCGCGCAGCACAGGGTCGTTGAGCAAAAGGTAATTTAGCGCGTATTTGTCAATCACCATGGCTCGCACATCCGTTTCTGCGCGCACAGTCTCCTTGACGATCTGGTCGTCAATAAAGACCATCTCGCCATGATCCCGTGCCATTTGCAAATCCGCGTCCTCGCTGCTGTCTTCGTCGTCCTCGGAGGACCCCGCGCTGAGCATGGAATGCGTCGAGTACGAGGTCACGTGCGCGTGCGCGAGACCACCCACTAGAGACAGGAAACTGCCTTTCGAGCGATCGAGCATTCCGAGGTGGGACTTTTGCTTGATAATGCGCGTCTGCTTCCAGGCGGCGAGTTCGCCAAGATAGTCACCGGCACGATAAAACTTGCGCAAGTTATCGTATTCCACCGTGGCGCGACCTTGCAGAATAATCATGAAACGCTCATCGACCGTACCCTTTTCGAGAATGAGGGCATCGCGCGGGTAGAACTCCTCGTGGGCCATGAGCATGAGATCGAGCGCCTGGTTCACGGTAAAGTGGCGAAAGATCTCAATCGACCCGAGCAGCTGCAAAAACTTGAGCATCTGGTGCTCCTCGCTGCGGGGAATAAGCACAATCGTGTTCTCCACGCCACATTCGGCAATACGAAAGCCCAGGTTGGCTGCCCGTGCCGCCGAATTAGCATCAATGTGGATCAGTCGCACGTTGCGTTTGTGCTCCTCGGGAAGGGCGGCCAGGGCGTCGAGCGGCGTGTGAATGGGCGGCACTCCCGCTTCATGCAGGACAACGTCGCAGTGCCACGGAAAGTCTAAGAGCGCTTGCAGACGTTCGTCGCTGAGAATGCCTTCCTCGTTCATACGTTTCATCGCCGGCGGGTCGTAAAAGGTGTCGGCCGAATACACAATGTCCTTGCCCTGAAAAGAGGCCTGGAAGCCGACGCACGGGATCGAATGCAGCGAGTAAAAGAAACGCAGGCTGGCTCCATTCCAATAGTTGGGCTCCTCGAGGAAGACGGGCCGGAAGTTGACCAACTGCTCGATGAATTCAGGTTTCAGCCCTGACACAGCCGCATACTTGCGCTTAAAGCTCTCAAAGATTGTGGTCGTGGTCATGAGGGTGATTTTGTGCTCCGTGATCATTTTTTGAAAGGTTCCGGCATCGTGATCAGCGTGACAGTGCGTGAGAATCAGGGCCGTAATAGAGTTGGGGGGAATGCCCGACTCGAAGAGCAAGGACGTGGAGTGCGGCGGCGGGTCCACCATGACGCCTTGGCCATTCACCCAGAGCACAAAGCCCGAGGTTGAGCCGTCTTTGTCAAAGCCGTGCGAATTGCCCAAGACCGTGAGACCAAACTTTGGAATCACAAAGGTCTCCTCGTCTGAAGTGCCTACGGGAGCCGCATCCATCTGCAGCAGTCCCGAGCCGCGCTTGTGCTGTTCCTGCAGCGTGGCGGCAGCCGCTGCGCTCATGCCTGGGCCCAGGCGTCCGCTTGCAGACCGCGCGCTGCCACCTGCGAGCTTCAACATGCCCATGCGGTGCGAACGCGTTCGGCTTCCAACATCTCCTGCGGAAAGCGTGCTTTTCACCGATTGGCGCGCCACCCCAGACCCTTTTCGGGAAAGCAAGGCTTCCTGGGAGAGAGAGGTCCCAAGAGGAGAGGGCTTCACGCGTTTGTGCGAGAGAAGCTCTTCGCGCGAACCGCCGCCAGCCACCGGACCTGGGCCGGGAACCTCGTCGCGACCGGCCAAAGCCATGTCGAGCCGCGGGACGAGCCCGCCGCTGATAGGTACCGTGCATGACTCTGCGACACGATACGGGATGAGAACGCCACCATCATCTGAAGCAGAGCTGTCACCCACGTCGTTGACGGTGCTGACTACGTTTTGCATTTTGGTGTCCACGAGCTCAAAGCGAACATTATCCTCATCATCAAAAATCATCACACCGTTGCCCAGATCGCATACGCCGTACGTGTCAAAAAACTTTGGCTCGAGGAGCATTTCAATGTCCAGCATGTGAATGTTGCTCACCTGTCCGGGCTCGCGATTCGGGGCTCGAAAGTGAAAGACCTCCTTTTCATGGTCTGGGCACGCAGCGCGCACCGACTCTGGACAAAAGTCAGAGTACTCCTTTTCGGCAAAAAGAAACTCGGATTTGGGCCCATTGAGCGCTTCCGTCATAATGGTTAGCAGGTCTTCCCAGGCATCGCGGTGCGTTACCAGCGTCGTTTTCCGCTTTCGAATGAAAAAATTGAAAAAAGCCGGAAACTCGAGCTCGCAAACGTTCACACCGGCGCTCATGTTGAATCGCTCACGCGGCACAACATAGATTTCCGGGACCTGCAGACCCATGGCCATGCTGTCCTTGACCGTTTCGGGAGGCATGCCAAATTGAACGGGCCCGATTGTTGTCCGTATGACCACGCCGCCACGTGGCAAATAGTCAATGAGGTTGCCGAGCTGCATGGCCTGATGTTCGGGCGATCGGCGATTCTTTTGATTCTTGGTCTCGCTCGGCTTGAGCGTCTTCTTGTGGTAGGCCGTGAGAAGTCGCGAAACGTTGACCATAAACGAAGTTACTCGGGACGAAGTCTGTCGGGAGATTCGAGGCGCAGGGGACGGCGATTGGCCGTACGAGTCGTCCGAGTCCGTGTCTGCATCATCCTCTCGCGCGACCTTGGCCAAGGCCTCGACCATTCGATCCTTTTGCCGACGTTTGGCGCGATAGCGGCCATTGCCATCGTCGTCGTCGTCGTCGTCGCCGGACTCTTCGGACGCAGACCCCTCTTCGTTATAGGGAAGGACATCGCTCCCCTCATCAACATCTTCCTCAACGACCTCGCCATCGATGATACTGTCATAATTCACCTCGGGACTCAGGGCGGGTGCGTGCTCCTCCTCGGAGTCCGAATCGTCCGAGTCCAGTGCCGTCTCGACGAGTGGAGCGGGTCGAGACTTTGTGCGCCATCCCAAGCCCCACGACTTGAGCGTACCTCTTCGCTGATCCTCGCGCTCTTCGGACACTTTATCCGGGGAAGCACCCTTTGCGACGGCCTCGTGCTTGGCGTCCGCTTGTTGCTGTTGATGACGATCACCAGCATGCTTCTTATCATCACCATCATCATCATCATCATCATCATCATCATCATCTTCATCATCCCCAGCACCAGCACCAGCACCACCATTGTTGTCTTTTCGCGCTTGTTGGGTACGCCGGCGCATCTGTTGAGCATAGGTAAGCTCTTGGGGAAGCAGCTGGGAGGGTTTACGCGCGCTCGCGACTTTGGGCCCACGGCCCACAAGGGGCAGCGGAACCTCTTCCTGCTGGCGGTCCAGCAAGTCGGCGAGCTGTTGGCGCAACGTCGAGTTCGTGCGCGATTGCACGCGCATGTGGGCGCTGGGAACGCGCAGCGAGGTGCTGTCGTCTTCAAAGACACTCGCACGGCCGGCCATGGGGCCACGGACATTGTGGGCGCTTACAGAAGGACGGCGTTCCACGACGGGGGGGTCGGGGACACCGATACGAAGGACTTCGTGCGGATCCTGCGACGAGGCGACCCTCTCGCGCACGGGCGTCACGACAGTCTGCAAGGGTTCTGCGGTGACTTTGGGCGTGAAGGGCACGCTTACGGCGACAGATCCGCTGCGCTCCTTGGCAGCGGCCGGCGTCTCTCTCGCGCGCGACGAGGCCGAAGATCTCGACAGCGACCGCGACTGTCCTCGTTCCCGCTCTCGCGCCTCGAGTTGCTGTCCCCAGATCAGGTCGACCTCGGCTTCGGCCTCGCGGAGCTGCTCCTCGAGCTCCGCATTTCGCGCTCGCAGGGCCTCGAGTTCCTCCTCCACCTCCGCCGCCGCGCCTGCAGCTGCGTCCTCGGCGCCCTTTTCGCGCTGCTTCTTGTGCAGCTTGTTCGACGCCGTCGACGACTTCCTCCTCACGGCCGCGCTGTCGTTGCCCTTGCCGGCCCCCATCGCCTCCCCCGCCTTCACGCGCGCCGCGCCCTCCCCGCGCGCGCGCTCAGAAGCGAAGCGCTCGCGCCGTCGAGTGGTTGACGATCGATTCTCTGCACGTGCTCGACGCGCGCGTGCGGCCGTGTGCGCGTCCTTCTCCCGCGCGACCGACCGACCGACCGCGCGCGCGCGCGAGCGAGCGAGCGGAGGCGCGTCCCCCGCCGCCTCGACGTCTTCCGCGGCGCCGGCGAGCTCGCGCTCCGCCTGTGTGTTGCTGCCGCCCGCTGTTGTTGTTTTGCTGCTTGTTTGTCGAAGCCGCGCTTCTTTCTTTCTTTCTTTCTTTCTTTCTTTCTTTCTTTCTTTCTTTCTTTCTTCTTTCTCTCTTGTTTTCCTTCTCTCTCTCTTGCCTCTAACGCGCGGTGTGTGCACGTGCTCGCGCCGCGCTTGCTTTCCGCTAGCCAGCGCCTAGGCCCTCCTACGCGCAGCGCGTACGGCGCCTCGCTCGCTGCACTGCCCGACCCGCCGCCTTCTCCGCCTCCTCCGCCGCCTCCTCCGCCTCGGCCGCGACCGCGACCTCGACCTCGCGCGAGACGCGGCGCCGCGGCCCCCGAGCGAGGCCTCGCGCCGGGGCGGCGAGCAGAGCAGGGCCGGGAGGAGCGAGGAGGGGGGCGAGGGAGCGAGGGAGCGAGGGAGCGATGGAGAGGTGTGCCCAGGAGGCTCCCGCGCTCGACGCTCTCTTCTCGCCGAGGCCTCTCGCGCGCCGTAGCGCAGCGCAGCGCGGCGCGGCGCGGCGCCGCTCGAAGGGCGCCCAAGAGACCGGCCTCGCCGCGGCCGGCCGCGCGCGATTATGGAGCGGAGCCGAGCGGGGCGGAGCCGAGCAAAGGCACGATAACGGGCCGGCCCAGGCAGCCTGAGATAGGTTTCTCCCTCCCTCGCTCGCTCGCGAGGTCGCGCGATATACTGCTTGGAGCTCGCTCGAGCCTGCCGCTGCAGCTGCCTCGCGCTCGTCTCGCGGAGACGCGCAGGCCAGCAAGCTTCGTGAGCTTAGCAAGGTCTGCAAGGTTTGCAAGATTTGCAAGGTTTGCAAGGTTTGCAAGCTCGCAAGCTCGTAAGCTCGTCTGGGTTGGTTGCGAGATACAGAAGGCGAGGAGATGGCGAGACTGCAGCGCGTGCACAAGGGCTTGCCTCCACCTCTTGCTCTGCTGCTCTCGCGGACTACGTATCTGCGTATCTACGTGCCTAGCGCGGAAGATGCGCGACCGCGAGGCAGGCTCTGCTGTCTCCCTTCGCCCACGTACGTCTCGCTGCGCTACGCCGCGCGGGCGCGAGCGGACTCGGTGGGTCTTCGCTTTCTCTCTTGCTTGATGTCCTGCTCCTGCTCTTGCGCTGCTTTGCTCGCGCCTCGAGCTCCACTCGAGAGCGCCGCCTGCGCCCTCTTGCGCGCAGACGTTGCGTGCCGCCTGCCCACGCAGGCCGCTCTCGCGCGTCTCCGCTGACCACACCTGGCCTCGCGATGCTGTTTTGCTGACACGAGTGCGAGTGCATCGCGTGCGCTCTTCACCCGTCTCCCATAAGCGCGCTCGACCGAATTTGACCTGACTCGGCTCGCTCGCCTTGGCTTGCTTCGCGCAGCATTTGGCGCCTTCTGGCGTCTTCACGCGCGCCCGCTCGTCCGGCTCGAGGACGGCGAGCCTCCGCGGGACCCGGTCCTGGTTTTCGCGGCATGGCAGGGCTCGGCATGGCAGGGCATGGCATGGCATGGCTGGCATAGCACGAGTAAAAGGGGCCTCGTGGCAAAGCCGCAAGGAAGGGACGAAGGGCCTCCACGCCAAGCTCGCTCGCATGGGCTTCAGCGAGTTCAAGCGCCTGGGCAGGCGCCTGAGCTCCCAGGTGTTTGGCGCCGACGAGGACGACTTCGACGCCGACGCCGACTACTACTACCGTGGGCGCGGCGACGGCGGCGGCGGCGGCGATGATGAGGGGGGTACGGAGCAGGGCCCTCGCGGGAGCGATCTCCAGGCCATGGACCCGGAGACCGTCAAGCGCAAGCGCGCCGCGCGCGTGCGCAGACGATGGCGGGAAGCCATTCGGAAAGTCGTCGCATTGAACCGCTTCATCAAAACCGTCGGCCCCGCACGCCGGCATGAAAGCTGGGCGCGTGCCAAAGCCCGGCAGCTCGTCTCTGCTGTCCTTTGCGCTGTGATCACAAGTCCTCTCGATGTGATGCTGTCGCGCGCCCTTGTGAGCAAACAGCCAGTCTTCCTCTCTCCATGGACCGAACTGATCGTAGCGCAAGCGGCCCCACTTTCTGCCACTTATGCTCTGCTCGAGCAACTCGTCCCACGGGCTTCGACCAATGCCTCTGCGGCGGTAAAAAAGCCACGCTACTTTGGGGGCTCGCCAGGCCACGCAGTCTCGGCCACCGCGCGCCATGGGCTGCATCTGCTTCTCATGTACCCCCTCCAAGTTGCCTTCACCCGACTCGCCGTCAACGGGCAGCCTCTGCGTGCCACGCTTACCTCTCTGTCGCCTCAGCTCTACAATGGGCTATCTGCCTGTTTGGCCATCGAGGCGATCAAGGGCATTCTGTCACTCGTCCTTGACAACGTTTTGGCAAGATCACCGCCCGGCACGCTGCTAAGCATCGCCTTACCACTGGCTTCGCTTCTTCCTGCCGTTCCTTCGTTTGTGATGAGTGTACGCATTTGGTCCTCAAATCCGGGCTCATTGTTCCCAGCGCAAGTAAGTCTCCCCAGTGAAGTGGCTGCGATATATGCGCAAAAGGGTCTAAGTGGATTCTTTGCAGGTTGGCGCGTCTTCTTGCTTGCCTGTCCTTTCGAGCTAGGAGGTGAATATCTGTCCAACAAGCTTGTGCGTCACGTCATTGGCCCATCCCCGCACGAGCGTTTCGCAGCGCAGGTCAGTCAAGTCCGTGAGACGCTCGAGCTCAAACAGCACACGCCACTGAAACTTGAGGACCCCAGCCATCTCGAAGCGATGATTCTCATGGCCAGTCGGCACAATCGAATGCTTTTTGTGCTCATGATCAATGTCACAGAGGATTCCAAGCTCGCTGTACACGATTGTGCCACCTTTGCTCAGCATGTTGACGCCACTTTTGTCATTGCTGACGCGCGCTCGTTCGAGTCGCTGAGCAGAATCGCCTTTTCAAGCCGATTTCCCTGCTTCATTCCTGTCATGGACGGCGTCTTGGCCACGCAGCACATTATTCCGTATCGCTATGGCTACAGCCGGCAGATTGAGCGCCGCCTCCGCGCGATTGCGGTGCAGATGACCCAGGAAGCCATGCACCGTTCCACGCCTTTGCCGGCTGCGCAGCAACTTGATGAAGATGCTTTCATGGACGATCCGCACGCGGGTTCTTCCGAGATGCTCTAATGAACAACCAAACATTCAAACAACCCAACAAAAAATCACACAAAACAAGCAAGCAAATAAAACAAACCAAAAAACAAACAAAGCCTCTCACCTATTGTCGCTGATCTCTTTATGCCTTTCTGGATGCCATCGAATTGATGGGCCGAAATTGAAGTACTTTGCGCAGCATCTTTCGCCCCCAAGCCACAACTTATCCCTCACTGCTCGTCACTGTTTTTTTTCTTTTTTTCTTTTTTTTTGCCAAGGGAGGGAGGGAAGGTCAAGCACCAAAACCCTTTGCGCGGCGGCGGCTACGATCGATCGCGCGGCTCGTCTTGCAGGGAGCGCAACCGGGCCTGGCGGCGCGCAGAGACGCGGCGGCCACGCGCGCGCTCTCGCTACAGCCGACGTACCCTTCCGCGACCGGCCGGTGCGCTTCTTCGCCGACATCGGACCTGCTCTTCTCTTGGGCGACGACGAGACGCAGCCCTCGACACGACAGCACCATGGAGGATCAGTTTGTGCCGCTCAAGCCGATCTCGCACTTGTTGCGCGAAAATCAGATTGAAGACTGGGACCCTCGAGTAATGTACCAGCTGCTCGAGTTTCAATACCGTAAGTAGTTAGCCCTCCCTTTGTTGTGCGCCAACGATCTCTCGTCGCTGCAACAGATGCTGACATCCTTTCGCCTCTCTCGCTACACGTGCACAGGGACAACAAAGAAAATCTTGAATGATGCGAAGGCACTCACGCTGCACCGCGCGCCGTCAAAGTCGGGAGATCCGCTGAGCGACAGGGACGTTCGGCTTGCACTAGAGCTCGAAAAGGAGGACAGGCCGCCACCCCATCTCATTCTCAAACCTGATGAGGTGCGGAAGTTTAACCTCACCAACCTTCCCTCCATCTCGGACGACATAGTGCGTCTTCCTTCGCGCGCTCTCATCAACGACAACTGCATTGCAGATATTATCGAGGAAGGACATCCTCGCGAACTTCAGCTCGGTTCAGGCGACAATGTGCCCGCAACGGCAGCCCCTAACATTGCTGGAAGGTACAACGTAAAGCGGGGAAAATTAGGCCGCAAGAAGCAAAAAGTGCGCCTTCCACCTGCCGGCGATCTCGACAGAGACGAGGATGCCGATGCCCCCATGCTGGATGCTGATACAGCTCCCAAGGAGAAAGTAGAGGCGCTTCCAGCAACAAATGACGCCACGCACGAGACTAAGGCCTCTGCCACTGCTGTTTCTGCTGCTGCTGCTGCTGACGCAACGCAAAGCACCCCGCCAGCCGAGCCAGCTGAGGCAGCTGCCGCCCCCGCCGATTCGGCTCCAGCTGCGACTTCTGCGACCACGGATGCCAACTCTGGACCCATTGCAAGCACTGCAGCAGAACCATCAGCACCCGCATTAGCAGAGGGGAAACCAACCGCAGAGGAGAAATCAACCGCACCGGGAGAAGCACCTGCAGAGGCAAAACCTGCTTTGGTGGAGGAGAAACCTGCTCCAGAGGAGAAGTCTGCCACAGAGGAAAAATCTGCGTCAGAGGCGAAACCTGCTGCGGAGGCGACATCTGCTGCGGAGGCGACACCTGCTGCGGAGGCGACACCTGCTGCGGAGGCGAAACCTGCTGCGGAAGAGAAAAATACCACCGCAGAAGAGAAAAACCCCGTAGAGGAGAAAGCAGAGGTGAAAACGATTGTGGCGGCTCCAGAGACGAAGCCCGCTGCGGAAGCAGACGCGGCTGGAGATGCCATGGACACGACAGAGTAATAGTATATGTTTGACCCTCATTTTGGTTTTTGACACGATTAGAAGCTTGAAAATTCACTCTGTGTCAATTTTAATTTTAATGGTGAAAAGCTTGACACCATGTGTCTTGAGACTCACAGAGAAGTACCGAAAAAAAATGCGGATCAAGTGTCTGCGTGCAGATCCTTTAACTTCATTGAGTTACTTTTTTTTAATTTTAAAAGACCTTCATATCTCGACCACAAAAAGATTGCATCGAAATTCTCCTTTTCGTTATTATAATGCCTTGCGCTCCCACCACTTTAACCTTACTTGTTGGCTTCATGACTTTGGCAACTGGGGAACGGTCCCATCATGACACCTTCTCATTCATAGGAGCTCCAGTCCCCTTGCTCACGCGCCCGCACAGACCACACTGACCTGACTGTGTCGCCTGCCTAATGTAGAAAGTGTGCACCTTGTAGCCTACTAACGTAGTCAACGGCTTGATTGCAAAGGCATGATGGAGAGAAACAAATTGCGGTCCAAAGCGACAATGACGGACGGGGTGCTTCGCGTGTGCGAGTCGTGCCCGCTGCCCGTGCGGCAGGAGGCGTTGTCCCGTGGCTGGCGTGTCATCGGTCCAGGTTCGACAGAAGATGAGGTCTCGGGTAGCCCAGTAAGCCAGCCTGCGTCAGAGCGTCGGCGCAAAACGAGACGCGGGCGAATTGGGGTCGCAGAGAACCCTCCAGCGGGCAGTCGGGTCTTCGAGCTGTACTGGCGCAACTCGAGGTTCACAAAGTCCGAATTCAAGACAGGCCATGATCGAGCCGGACGCATGAACCACTTCCCACACACCAAGTGCCTCACAAAGAAGGACCTCCTTATTCACGCAATGCGCAAGATGCGCGCTGTGCATGGCAAGATTTATGACTTTTTGCCCATGAGCTTTATTCTCCCGTCAGAGTACACCAAGTTTGTACACGCATACGCCGCAGAAGACGATGATCAGGTCTGTGCTTCAGCAAACAAGTCAATCGAAGGACACTCAGGTGATAAAAGTGCAGGTCGAGCGGTTTGGATCTGTAAACCTTCGGACTTGTCGCGCGGACGCAAGATTTTTCTCATCAAAGACCTCTCCGACCTTCATTATGACCAGCAATACGTAGTCCAGCGCTATGTTCCTAATCCGTTGACAATTGGCGGATACAAGGTGGACTTGCGCGTTTACATTCTCGTCACAAGTATGCAGCCGCTGCGTGTTCACATCTTTCGCAATGGTCTCGCGCGTTTTGGCACGGTAAAGTACGACGACAAAATGCAGGACATTGACAACTTGTTTTCTCATCTTACAAACAGCAGCATCAACAAGTTATCGAATACGTTCGATCACGATAAGGAAGTGATTGGGTCAGGGTCGAAATGGGACTTTGGCGCGCTGCGGGAATGGTTCAAGAGCAATCAGCTCGGCGAAGCGGCATTCGCCACGTTGTGGGCGAGAATCTGCGATATAAGTCTGTGCACGATTCTTACAGCCCTGCCGTCCAAGCCGGTGAGTTCATCGTGTTTCGAACTCTTTGGCTTTGATATCCTCGTCGATGCGGCGCTGCGTCCCTGGCTGCTCGAGGTGAACTGTGCTCCGGCGCTTTCTATTGACGGTTCGACCGATCGTCGCGTCAAAGAGCCTCTTATTCGCGCTGTGTACGACCTCGTTCAGCAGCAACAACCTGTTGTAAAAACAAACCGACGCCGTGGCCTCCGTGCCATCGCGCCAAAGAACTCGAAATTGCGCCCTGCATCAGGGAAGACTCGAATCTGTCCTCTGCCCAACGCAGGCCTTCCGCCGCGGCCTGCCACGGCAGTTGCCGGGCAAAAACAAAAGGGACCTTGTGCTGGTGCTAGCGCTGGTGCTGCAACGACGATGACGTCGACGATAACAAGGAGCGCGGGTGTCAACAATAATGACGACGAAGAAACCCGAAGGCTGAGAGAAATCAGCCGAGAGGGCCAACAAGGCGCCTCGGGAGACGACAGCGGAACGGAGAATTTGCGTGCAATGGCCGCATCCACCGAAGGGGGGCAACACGATGACAACGACTACAAAGACGACGACGATGATTTATCGCGGTTTGATTGCATCTTCCCCTTTGACGAAACGACAGCGCAAGCAGCCCTGCTCATGGCCACGTGCCAAGGCCAAGCATCGCAGCGCAAGCTTGCGGAGGCAATCCGAATCATCGTGCAAGAAATCCGCAAAAGGCGACGCGGCGCGATGCAAGCCGAGTGCGCAGTCTCCACCGAGGTCACGGCCTCCCGCTAGGCCGCTAGGCCTTGTTCACGGCCCAGGTCTCCTCTACTCTCCGTCGCTGTGACCGACAAACGCGCAGAGGGCCTTGTCATGTAACCATGGTAAGTCTCCGTGAACCTCGACTTGCGGCGGCGTGCGTGCCTGCAGGCTATTTTTAGCCCAGGGCTTAAAGCACAGACTGTGCAGGGATGGGCGCAGACGCGTCGAGCGGGACGACCTCGTGAAAGTGGTTAAAATTGATGACAATTTTCTCCGGTTTCTTCTCGTCCGGACCGAAACACTCACGGAACCAGTGATTGTACATGATGTCGTCCATCGTGTACGAGTGGCGGGCCTGGAACGTGGCCGAGGACTGCGCCTCGATTCCCTCGACAATGACGATAATCTCGAGCTCAGATGCCTCGATAAAATTTTGAATCGATTGCTTGACGTCTTTGACATGCTTTTCCATAGGGTGCAAAGAAGAAGCCTGGCGCACACGCGGCCCGGATGCCGAAGATTCGCGCACGTTGGCCTCGACCTCGCGACGTTCGTTTTCGCCAGACTCCCGCACCACGCGATCACGGGAAATTAACGCCTCTACATCGAGGCCCGCATGCCCCGACGGTTTGTTAATGTTCGAGAGCTCCTTTAGGCGCTCATCCGTAGTACCTCGAACTTGACTCAGCTTGACTGTCTTGTGATGGTGGATGCGGCGCGAGGTGCCTCGACGAACTTGGTCTTGATATGCCTTTTCCATTCTCTGGTGCATGCTGCTGGGCCGCGAACTGCTGTGATAGTGGCTTGTGCTGCGTCTCTGGCTTTGCGAGCTCTGTCGAGAGTCTTCGCGAGCGCGATCGCTCGCGAAAAGGGAGTGCAGAGAGCGGATGCTGTCCTGGCCTGAAGGTCGGGCCGGCGGGTCCTCGACGCTGTTTTGCGGCCGCGCCGGGAGCGACCTTGTCTTCTCGATCTGGTCCGGATCACTTTCGAAGAAGTTGACCTTGTGCGAAGACGAAGTCTCTGTCGTAGCATCGTCGCCGTCTTTGCTCTGTTGTTCGCTCTCGACAGCATCGCTGGCGGGTTCTGTATGCTCGGATCGTAGACGAGGTCGCAAAATAGGCAGCGGGGCGCTTGGGTCCTTGGCATCGTCTGCCTCCGAGCTGATGTCGTCGTAGTGGTCATCGTCTTCGTCGTTGTCATCTTCGTCGTTGGGATGATAGTCGTCATCTTTTACAGTGTTCTGGGAGCCGGCAGGATCCTTGGATGAATGTCCAGAGCGACTCGACGTAAATGACGAGGTGGACGGTGAAACTAAGGTTCGCGATGCGGACTCGGGGTCTACTGCGTCCAAGACAGACAGAGCAACTGTGGGCGGCGGGGGCAGCGAACGCTTGGCTCGGGGCGCACGGTTGCCATCTGCGGGAGAGGCGAAAGCGTCCTCTTTCTTTGCATCATCGTCCTCTTCTCCGTTCTTTGCGTCGCCATCGTCGTCGTCGTCGTCGTCGTCATCGTTGTCTTCTTCATCATTATCATCATCGCTTTCGCTGTAATATGCACCCTCTAGGTATTGCTGATACCGGATATGGCGCAAAAGGTGCTCATCGGTATAAAACGTCGTTCCGCAAACCGGACACTGCGCGCCGTTGCGTCCAGCAACAGCTGCATCTGCCTCTCGAAGATTGACGTTGGGGTATCGATAGCGATTGGCCTGGTTGTGTACAAAGCCATCGTCGTGCGTTTGCCAGTGCTCACGACGCAATGTGGGTGGTAAAAGAGGGCTCCATTGATCAATTTCGTGCACGACGGTGCAGGGAACGCTCAAGAACAGATTGGCCCCGAGCTCATCGTCAGGGTTGATGAGACGCATGTGCCGCGTCTGGAAATTTGCCGTCGTGTTGCCGTCGCTTTCGTTCATGACAACGTAGCAGCGAACGTGCGCTTCGACAATGGGGGCATGCATGTCGAGGTCATAGCACTGGAAGGAAAAGAAGAACTTGCCATTGCGATGAATGATGCAGGCCTTGTCACTGAAAATGACCTGGTGGCTGCGCGTGTCGGCGCGGCCGACGCGCATGACAACGAGAGAAATGCAGAGGGCATTGAGAAGGACTCCGAAGAAGCATTGCCACCAGATAATGGTGGGGAGCTGAAAGCAGCCTCGCCAAAAGGCGCCTTCGTGACTGTCGGGGAGCCCAAACCCTGAGGTAGCGGCGGTCTCGAGGGCAAAGGCAAAAGCCATTTGAAACGGATGCTTACCCGTCTCGGAAGTATCAACGATGTCTAGCGCACAAGTCTCGTTGAAAGGATCATTGAACAGCGAGTAGAGTCCGGCAAAGACGAGTAGGTAGGCCGTGTAAATAAAAATGAGACCAATAAAGAGAATGTGAGTGCGCTGTGTAAGCGTCCTATGAAACCAATCGTCTCGGTAGAGAACAAAGATATCGCGCAAGGTATTTTGCGAGCCGACCTGGTCGATCTTGAGTTCTCCTGAACTTTGATGATACCACTGGTCTCTGAGAATGATGCGGCGGGACCAACTCACATCCGGGTCTTCGCTGACGTCAGACATGGTGAACTCACTTGACGTCATTGAATCCTGACCAACGCTTTGTCGGTGGTGGTGGTGGTGGTGGTGGTGGTGGTGGTGCTGACCATGATGGTTGTGATGTGTGTGGTGGTTGGCCGCAAGCAAGTTGGAAATGGATCTGACGCGTTTTAGATTCGACGAGAGAATGGACGAGAATGATGATTGTGAAGACAGCGTCCCGGCGGACCCAAGTCGGCCTCGACGCAAGGTGATGACGTTGGGGGACCGGGGTGAGCTTGATAGCTGGCTCTCCACATCGTCTTCATCGTTGTCGTCCGCGGGCTCGGCCGAAGACGACGGACGCTTGGGGAGACTGAACCATCGTCGAGAACGAGGAGCCGAAGTCATGTTATCCCCTCGTTTGTGTGCGCGTTGCATCCGATGGAGCGCGCCACGTTTGCTGTCGCCGCACGTCGAGCAAGAATCAGAGCTCATGAGCCGTCTGCGACTTTGTTCGGGTCCAGGACCTCGTGTAGTGCTGCTATTGGCATCTTTGCCTTGTCGAGGAGCAGCATTCGCTCGATCTGCAAAGAGACCATTCAATGCCGAGGCACCCGTTGCGCCTCGTGCTCCATCTCTACCGCGAGGGGAGCTCGGCCCACTACCAGCAGCAGCAGCCGTAGCAGATGCACCGGCAGCGCCTCCACGGCTTGAAGAGCGGGGCTTTCCTCGAGGCGTGGACCCCCGTGTTGGGTTTCGTCTATCGACTCCATTCCACGCGGTAAAGCTCGATCTTCGACTACCGTGAGAAAAGGGCGTGTGCTCGAGCACTTCCTCGTCCTCTTCTTCGGCCGCTCGACGTTGCCGTCTGCGTGCTGCGCGGTGACTGGGGACGCCCTCCTCTTCGTCGAGGTCGTCTTCGTCCAGTGGCGTCGGGACGCGCACGCGGACATCGTCTCCATTCCCGCTACCGCCGCCGTTGCCGCCGCCGCCGCCGCCGTCGCCGCTGCTGCCGCGGCCTCGCCTCCTCTCTCCGCCGCCGCCGCCGCCGCTGCGAGCGCCTCCGCGCCCGGACATCATCGGGGAGCGCTCTTCGACTCGGTCCTTGGATGGATGTTTGGATTTCTAAAAGCACCTACCACTTCAAGTGGTTTATGAAGGAGACGCTGGACCTGAAGTGCCATCTTGGAGAGATGTTGCTCGCAGGGAGCAGAGGAACGAGCGAGGCGAATACTGGCCTTATGTATGACCCGGAATGAAGTCGGACGCCCACGACAAAAGCTGCATTGAAGAATAGCCGGGGTGGACTTTTTTTTACAACGAAAATATTAAAGCTCGGGTCGAGCGATTCGAGCTCTGCGACGAAGAACGCAGTCAAAATGACCCGGAGAGACCTGAATTGAAAGCTCATGCCGAGTGTATCGAGCTCTGCGGCAGCCGATGAGAATAAGTTGTTTCCGAATATTTTAGCCCGTCTCGAGTACTCTTTCTTGTTGTCACGAGTCTTGTCAGATGGCGGCATGAGAAGCGCTTTTCAAGGATCAACTTTCATATTTTGACGGCGTCAGTCATGATGTAGCGACTCGTGATATGTAGCCCGTCTTAATTATGTCTTTATGCCGACTTTATACCTTGTTCACATCCAAAGCGAGCGCGAGTTCTTGACCAGTGAAAGAAGACCCTTTTGCTCGATTCTTGGTGAAAGAAGGAAGAACAGCACGCCACGATCTTCTTCTGAGAGTTGGTTGCGACAAGCTTCATACGCCACAGGCTTCAGAAAATCACAAGTGTCATACTTTGCAAGCTTTATTATACTCCGCAAGCTTTATTATACTCCGCAAGCTTTATTATACTCCACGAGCTTCATCCGCCACAAGCTTTATACGCCACAAGCTTCACTCTTCTTCTGTCCAGAGAAGAATGGGCCAAACTATAAAATTTGTCCTAAGGACTCTGTTTGGTAAACAAGGAAGCAAGCAAGCAGATGGACCGGCAGCGCACAATGAGTCAGCCCTAACGTCTCTCACCGAGTCAGTCATCTCAAGGCCTGCACGTTCTTCTTTCTTGGTTACCTCGGGCCGCCGGTGTGACAGACAACCTTTGCGGCCCGTTTGTCTGTCTCCTCGCGGTCCAGCGACAGGCGGTTCCCGTGTCGTATTTTTGCACAGCCGCCACGCTCTTCGTTGCCGCGGCGTAAAAAATATCTTTCATGAACAAATGGGTTGTCCAGGTTAGATCGATGCCAAGCCCGTCGCGTCATATCGTCACGGTTCAGGCCGAGCGCAGCGCATGCAGGCGGCGCGTCCTGGCGAAGCTCCGGGTGCTGCTGAGCTGCCGCTCCAGGCAGCATCAGCCAGCATCAGCCAGCTGCAGGCAGCACCAGCAAACAGACCCTGTTGCGGTCGATCCCGCCGCGTCCATCGTGGCTAGTCGCCGCGCGTCGCAGTCGCTGTCGCTGCCACGGCCCTCGAAAAGTAGTCCAAGCAGCAGCAGCAGCAGCAGCAGCAGCAGCAGCAGCAGCAGCTGTAGCTGCGCCAGCGGCGAGAAGGTATCGATTGATCGCAGTCGATAAATCGATCGATTTTCTTTGCTGGACAAGTTCAACTTGTTCGGGATCATCGACGGCGGGGTGAGCGACGACGCGCGCGGCCGGCCGCGCGAAACGAGTGGGCACGCGCCGGTCTCGCGGGTCTCCGCCTCGCCAGGCAGAGGGGGGTGACGTTCATCGCGTTCGAGGTACCACTACCGGTCCAGAGATCGCGAGCAGCTGGCTGGCTGCAGCCATCCCGCCCGGCGCTCGCGAGGCGCGCCGTCCGCGCCGCGTCCGGGGTCGAGCGCGCGCGACGCTTTCGCTGTGCGTATCACGGTTTGGATTCGTGCGCATGTCGTGTCAAGCCACGCGTGGCATGTCTGTCCACGCGTGGCCACGAAGGAAACAAAGAAAGAAATTCGAAACTTCGAAAATTCGAAAATTCGAATCATTCCAGTTCGAGTTTGCATCCGCAGCCCCTTTCGGTTCCTGCACGCGCGGCTTCCACCGGACTCAGCCTTTCCAATTCACACAAATAGTTGCGCCTTACGTGGTCTTGTGCGAGAATCACGCGGGGGTGCGCACCTCGCGGAAGTTAGCTCTTCTGGCTGGCGGCTCCCCCGCTAGGCTATCAATAGACTATCGCGCAAACGTCAATAGGTACTACACTTACATTTCCCTTTCATTGCTCGCTTCGACCCGCCGCGCCTTGATCGAGCGGGTGGTCACCGGCCCGCGCGTTCGCCTGCCCGCGCCACGCGCTGCTTTTCTGCTGCGCGCCCCGAGCGAGCGCGTGGGCGTGCGAGTCGGTCGGCTCCCGCGCCGCGCTGCTTTCGAGCCGCAAGTCTGTCACGCTCCGCTCATCCATCATCAGCGCTGCGCGTCGTGGTGACGGCGATGGAGAAAGAACGAAAAAATGTTGGCGATGATCAGGGGCTGAATAAGGGAACTGGGCACTTGCCGCGATCTGTCGCGGGAACCGGGCCGGAGACGCCTTCTAATACATGACGCATACTCCGGGTCCTGTACGCGTGTATCCGCCTTTTGGCCGGCACGTGTCGCGGCAGCGCGAGCTTGTGTGGTGTCGCCGCGCAAGTGCGCCGCCGCGGGATAGCCCACTTGCGCGCGCGTGCGCGCACTTGCGCACGTGTGCGCGCAAGTGCAGGCTGGGCGTTCGCAGCAAGCGGGGGCGGGCCGGCCGCTCCCTCCGCTCTCCTGCCTTGTCGTCGCGTTCTTCCCTTTGGTTTCCTTCCTTCTTTCTTTTCTCCCTTCTTCGCGACGAGCCCACTGGTGGCAGAAAGAAAGAAGAAAAAACAGGAAAAACCGAAAAAGGCGGGGCAGCTATTCTCTTGTAAATTCGAATTCCGGCCGGCGGACGCCCGCGTCCGCAGCGCAGCGCAGCGCCGCGCGCCCGCCCGCGCGCCCGCCCGTCCGCGAGCCCCGCGCGAGCCGCCCCCCACGGAGCCCCGCCGCGCCGCGCCGAGCGGAGCTGAGCGGAGCCGAGCGGCAGCGCAGGGCGGATCGGATTGAATCGAATCCGTGGGCTCGTGCCGCTCGATTGGCGGCCAGCCCTCGCGCCCCCAACCACGCACGCCTTCGCGCCCCGGGCCGCGACGCGCCCTTCGCCCGCGGCCCCGAGCCCGCGCAGGCGCCCTTCGCCCGCGAGCGCGGAGAAGGCCGGCCGGCAGGCGGGCGCCAGGCGCCGACGCGAGCACCGTGAGCGAGCACCGTGAGCGAGCGAGCGCACACGTGCCGCAGTACCTCGCGCGCGCCAGGGCGGCGACTAAAAGCACAGTAAAAAGCGCAGTAGCAGCAGGAGGGGCAGCGACAGACAGAAAGACAGGCAGACCCGCATCGAGGAGGAATGGCAGAATGGTCGGATGACATCGACGAGCTCGCGGAGGTCCTCCGCGTGTACAAGTCGCTGGGCGCCGAGCGCGAGTCGCGGCTGATAGACCTCATCACCCCGTACAGACGGTTCCTGCGCGAGGAAAGCGTCGACATCAAGGTCGCCCCCTTCAGCGCCAATGTGTGCAAACCGGCCACGCTCTTCATGTTCAAAGACATGATCCTCCTCGCGGAAAATGTTGACGAGCGAAGCGAGGCAGTCAGCCCCACATGGGTCGGCGCCATCGCCAATCAAGGCAGGCGCCTCTCGAGGCGCCTCTCCTCCCGCTCCTCGGCCAGCATGAGCGAAAGCAAGTCCATGTCGTCAGACTCGTCCGGCCCCGCGCCCTACAAGCTGACGCACCGTCTTGACCTCGAACGATGCACGATCAAGCGCCACGCCCCGGATGCCAGCGACACGGGCTTCCAACTTACCCACGTCAATCGCATCCGCGACGAGCATAATCATCTCGCCACGTACGTGGACATGGTCGAAGTCTGGTGCAACTCCATGGAACAGGCCGACGCGATCTACCACGACATTGAGGACCTCATCGAAGATGTGCACCTTGCTCACGAGGACGACGAGCGCAGACAACGCGAGCAAAATGCCGCCGGACGCGAATCTGACGCGACCTCTCTCACCTCGGCTACCTCTCTCACCACTGACGGCTCCAAAAGCACTGGAGCGAGCCGAAAGTGGGCAAAAGGCAAGCGTCTCAACCGGAGAAATGGCTCCCAACGCACTCTCGGCACGACTGCTTCTGCAGGCTCGGAGGCCAACCTGGCGCGCCGAAGCCGCGGTTCATCAATGGCCTCGAGTACGGACGGAAGCACGACCGGCTCGGCGGCGCTCACCCTCTCGGACTTGGAGCATCGCTATCGCGTAGAATACTCTCGCGAAGACAAGCACGAAGCAGAGTTTTCCGCTGTTTTCGGCGAAGGCGCCATGGGTTTCTCGCTCAGTTCCGGGACGGGGCTCGGCGTCATCATCGGACGCGTTGCTGACTACAGCATGGCCGAAGCTGGTGGCGTCGAGGTGGGTGACCGCGTTTTGCGCATTGGCGACGTTGATCTCACCCTCGAAACGACCTGGCGCGAGGCCGTCAACATCATTAAATCCGTCGAGCGTCCCGTTGAAATCAGATTCGTGCGCAACTTCACCGTCAACTCCCACATTCAGCGCGCCGAGGAGCGCAAGAAGCGAGTCTCGGCACGCCGCGCGACCGCGTCTGCTGCAGCAGCCTCTCACGCCGCCACCGACTCGTCCAAACTTCGCGCCGAGCGCGCGCGCGCACGGGCGGAGCGTGCAGCTGCGCGCCAAGGAGGCCGCCGGTCCACCGACCGCACAAACTCGGCCTCTAGCGATGGTCAGCGCTCCTGGGTGCGCCGCCGCCATCGCAACCGCAGCTTCGGCACGCGCATCATTGCTCTTGACGAGCTCGAGGCCATGTACCGCAAGACCGGCGATCAGCGAAACTCGGACGACCAAGTCATGGAGGTCTTTGCTCTTTTGGGCGAGTCCTCTTCCGAAAATGTTCGAGCCTGCGCGAACACCCTAGGCGAGATCTTTGATACCGAGTGCGCATTCGTGCGTGACCTGCGCATCATCGTCGGAGATTTCCTCCTGCCCATTCGCCGCACCGTCCATCACGTTCGCTGCAAGGACATCTCCTCAGGGTCCACCTTTTGCGAGCATCATCAGCCGCGCATGGCCTGTTACAAGACGAGTCAGGAGACTCGTCCCATTCTTGAGGCCGACGCCATCCGGGACATTTTTCTCAATATCGAAACTCTCGTCAAGGTCAACGCCGAGCTCCTCGACGTCCTCAATGGCAAAATCATGGAAGCTCTCGATAAGGCTGACGGCCCCGAGAATGTCACCGTCACCGACCTCGTGCACATCTTCGCGCCTGCCTTTACGCGTGTCATGCCCTTTTTCCGCATCTACTCCCTCTATTGCCACTCGTACACTGCTGCGCAAGACAGGCTTCTTGTCGCCCGCCTCCGCAACAAGAGCCTCGACGATCTCATCAAGCAGCGCGAAGCCAAGACGGGGACAACGCTGATGCACCTGCTTATCAAACCGGTGCAGCGCATCTGCAAGTATCCCCTTCTCTTCCAGTCCCTCTTGCGCGCTGTCATTCCCTATGTCACCGAGGAAATCAAGTCTGGCGCCGATGTCGACAACTTGGACAGCCTCGTTGGGGAGCTCGAGAGCGCCATGGCGATTGTAAATAAAATCGCCAAGTCCGTCGATCAAAAGGTCGGCGAGCAAGAGAGTCTCGGCCGCATGATGCAAGTATACGCAGAGCTCGGTGGCGAGGCCGCCGTGCCCAAGCTCATTGCGCCGAGTCGTCGCTTCGTTGATCGCTTCGAGGTGCTCTTGCGCCAGCAGCCCTTTGATGACCTCGATGATCCGGAGCAGCACCGACTCTTCGTCTTCAACGACCATCTCGTCTTTGCTGTGCACAATCCCGTTGGTTACCCTGCGCGCAACGGCAGTCTTCGTCGTCACAACAGCAAGCGGTCCCTGAAAAAGTCCACTGCTGGATCCTCTCTGACCAAGAGACTCTTTGGGAGACGCACCTCGAGCCAGAGCACCTCAAGCATGGATTCCGACCGTCGTTCCAGCGGTGGTGGATCCATCGCCACCGCGAACGCCACGCGGACGTCTGCGTCCACCTCGGGTGGCCGCTCCAGCGGTGGTGGTGCTCTCCGTGCGCTCGCCGGGGCCATCACCTTGCGCCTTGATCTGCACAAATGTACACTCAAGGCAATTCACGACCCTGATGAAGCTGATTGCTTTGGCATTGTGCTTTCTTATATCTCTCGCGAAGTCGAGGATGAGGACGCTGCGGCTGCGGCGGCGGCGGCTGCCGATCTTTCCAAATCGCGCAAGGGGAGCTCCAGAACGATCAATCGCGCTGAGTCTGTCCCTACTGTTCGCACCGGTCCTATCCGTACCAGGATTGACAAAATCCAGCTCTGGCTTGCCACTCCGGAGAGCCGCGATCAAATCATGCGCGTTCTCCAGGCTCAAATCGACCTTTTGCAGCAGCTCGACATCAGCACCAAAGAGGCCACCAGGGCTGTGGGCCCCAAGATCAAGGAGCGCAACTGGCGCAAACTGACCCGGGCTCGCAGCAGCGTTCAGCGAGCCTCTCGCTTCGCACCCTTGAACCCTACCGAGCCTTGAGAGTGGAGAGACTCTCGTACGAGTATATCCTGCGCGCATGGCAGGACAGGACCCTTTTTTCCTTTTCTTTGTTTTTCTTCTCACCTTCTCCTCCTCCCGCAGCAAGTGCAACAACAACAACAACAAGAACAACAACACTCTTCTTTTCATGCATACAGCTTTTGTCCTCCGCGGACCAAGAGCCCCACCCCCTACATTTTTCTACACGTGCGTTGTTTGCGGTATGATCTCGACAAGCCGTTGTCAAACATCCTCCTCTTGCAATGCACCAATCCTCGTGCAAAAGCGCACTCTTTATTTTTTCCGAACCGTTTTGCTCCTGTTACGTTATCCATTTTCATACTTTGTTCGTTGACATTCGCTACCCGATCTTCAAGGAAGCACAAGGTCACAGCGAATCTTTTGCGCGTAGTTGAGACCGTGGATGACCAACGGTTTACCGGTCTCCCGCGTAATGTCCTCAACAAGAAGCAGAACGCTGTGATTGAGCGATCGCAATTGCACCATGTCTTCTGCCGCTGCCGTAACGTGCGCGGAAGATTGCGCGCGCGTATCCAATGGATTCAAGGCCTTGCTCAACGAGTCCACAAGCCGCTCGCGACGTTTGATCAGTTCAAATGCGTTCAGGAACTTGTTACGCAGACTTGTCAGTCTCGTTACATACGAAAGTACGTGCGCGTAATTCCCTGTCGAACACTCACCGAAAAACTCGGTCCGAAATTGGGTCCTCTCCGTCGGCAATGTCAACAAATCTTCCCACAGCTGCTCGACCAACGAGCACGCTCGCGCGTACGAGTTACCTAGTTCCCTGGGATCGTCGATCGCTTGGAGGAGAATGTCCATCTGCGACATATCCCTATTGGCTGCCCGAAGTCGTTCGGTGCTTTCGAGAAAAAGTGGCGCCTGCGTCCAGTCCATCGGCCTGTCGTGGTCGTCGTCCTCGTTCGCGCTCACCTTTTCTCCGGTGCTGGACTCCAGGTAAGCTGGTCGTAATCCTCGCGAGGTATTTTCAGTATGCGAAGTGTTCGCTGCTTCTTGTGGCAAAATTTTCTTCTTCCCCCTCTTGCTTCGTTTCTTTGCGATTTTCATAAATTCCTTGCGCCCGGTCCCTGCCGTGACAGAGCGCTCTTGGTGTCGTTGCTGTTTCTGCTTTTGCTGTTTCTGCTTTTGCTGCTGGCGGTGCTGTTGGTGTTGGTGTTGCTGCTCACGTGGTGACCTCGTCAGAAACGCAGCGGACGCGAGACGACCATTATGCAGCTCTGGACCCAATTTCGGGGTGCTTGCACGCAGGCGAGACCGCGGTGTTTGCACTGGAATATATTGAGATAAAAGGTTCCGAGGCACTGTCGTTGTGGAATCCCATGAGGCCTCTCGGCGTTTCAGTTCTTCCTTTCGCGAGGACTTTCCCGCCCGACTAAACTGCCGAGCAAGTTCTGTACGCTCATCGGATGTCATTGACCCACTCAGAATGAACTTTCGCGCAGTACTTGGCCGTACAGTGCCCGACTGTGGCCAGCTACGGATGGGGACTTCCAGCGCCCATTCCGAACTCGGCTGTGGAATAGAGTGTGCAGGTTTGCTCTCGTTTTCCTGCGACTTTTTCAGACGCTCCACCTCTGCCTTGAGGAGCAAGTTCTCAGCTAATAATTGTGCATTCCTCTTGTCAGTGCGAAGCATTGCGTCCGTGGGTTCCCTTCCACCGATGGTGGCAGTGCGGGGTCGCGGCGAAACGCCTTGGGACGGCGATGGCGAACGCATACGAATTTTGCGGTGTGAGGAATGGCCACCTCTGGACTGGGACCCATGCTGACCTTCGGACCGGGAAGATCGATGCGGCTGCGCAGTGCCCGACCTTGGACGTCGGGGTGTATGCGTTCCGCCACTGGCACGCTGGAAGACAAAGCGTTTCCGAGGTGACCCACCACTTGCGCGTGCAGTATGTGGCCGAGGTTTTTGCAAAGCATTTACATCCATCGTCTCCACCTTAATCCGACTTGTGTCGAGTTTCTTGAGTTTTGGCGGCGCCTCGGCAACTTCACTGGATCGCGCAGAGACCTTCTTGGCCGGTAATGTCTTGTTCCTCGATGACGCTGACGCGTCGGCGTCCTGGAGGTCATCGTCATCTTGTTCCGGTCCCGCGTCCGGATTCGCCTGCTCCTCCTCTCTCTGCGCTGACAAAGGTGCACGAGGCTCTGTGTTTTTGGCCTGTGCATTGAGCTCGCGAGGCCTTGAGCCGCCAGGTCGAGCCGACGCTGGGCGCGCAGAGCCAGGCCGTGCACTTTGCGATCGCTTCGCAGCATCTGCCTCGATTACACGATTAATCTCATCCTCGAACGAGTCCGATCCGTACGAGAGATCATCTTCAATAAGGTTTGCATCAACGTCGCTTAGCCCCGAGTCTTCGTCCTCGTCACGCGTCTCTTCGTCGCTGCTGATCGAGCTCAGGTCCTCCGGCAGGTCTAGCGCCTGCATCATCTTTCGTACACGCGTGCGTGCCCGCGCGCGCGCGCGCACGCAAGGGCGAACGCTTCAATCAGACCTCGCGCCCTGCTCCGAGTCTGCGGACATTACCCACCACCACCTTTGCATTGTATCCGTTCACGCAAAGTAGTGCCACAACACAGTACACACCGTTTTGGAGATCCTCGCTGTGAGAGACACAGCGAGACAGAGCAGAGACGGTGCATCCAGAGCGCGAGAGCGGAGCGAAAGTTTTTCCTTCGCGGCGACGAGGGCTGAAAAGCGCAGGCCTACGTAGGGCCGTGCGCGCACGCGCGCGCACGGACGCGAGCTTGACGAGCAGAGAGGGCAGCGCGTCAAAGAGAAAGAGGAAAAGGAGGAGGGATTGATAAGGCAAAATGTCTGTCAAGAATTTTCGTGCGCTCAAGTCGCCAAACTCACCAACAACGCCAGCCTCGCCTGGGAATAGCGGAGTCGCAGGGCATAACAGCAGTGGCAGCGGCGGCGGGAGTGTTGGTAAAATTGCGGGCGGCCTTTCGTACGGAAGTTTCCAAGGCAGCTTCCACGGCGCCAGCTTGCTTCAGCTTCGAAGTCCTGAGGGTACTACGAATACTGCAAGCTCTTTTGCCGCAGATAACGATCTACAACTGCTGCAACCTCCTGTCAGCGGCTACGACTACCTCATCAAAGTAGCTATTCTGGGTGATGCTGGAGTGGGCAAATCCACATTTCTCGATGCCGAAAATTACTTTGATGGCAAGCCTGGACCCATCGAGGGGTACTGGCATTCCACACTTCGGCAGAAATCGGGTAAACCCGTCACAATCTTTGAGCCACGGCAACAATTATCTAAAACCTGTCCTTGCATTCGCATGAAGACACGCGATTATAAGTTCGACGAGCGAACGTATCGTCTCGTCTTTTGGGACTGTCCAGGGGACAAACAGGAGCAGCAGCGTACAGTGCATCTTGCAGGGGGCGCGGTTGCCGTCTTTTATCTTTTTGACCTCACATCGGAGGCGTCCTTTACGAGCATTGAAGACTGGCTCAACCTTACCGCGAAACCCTTCGGCAATGCAGTGCGTTTTCTCATCGGGAATAAAGATAATTGCATGGAACGTCCGCGAGAAGTCTCCAAGCTCCGCGCCGAGGCCTTTGCGCGTTCGCAAGGACTTATTTACTTTGAAATTGACGCCAAATCAAACATTCGTTGCAGCAGCGTCTTCCGCACGCTTTTTAGCAAAGTCGTCGAGCGCGCTCCTCGAACCATGGACCCTCGACTCTTTCGCGAGGCGAATGTCCGACCTGGCACCAAGACCCTTGCAGATGCAGAGTTCCGTACCAAGCACCGCCCTTTTGCAAACGCCAAGAATGAACACGCAACGTTTCATCTCAACTGGTTATGACACATTTTTATTCGCCCAGGCGACTTTGAAAATTTAAGCTTCGACGAGTTTTTGTTCTTCCTCATCTTGATCTTGATTGATTTCTTCGTCGCCAGGTGTGGTTCCTTCTCGTGCAGGGCTGTTGCTAGCGTTGCTTGCTTTAGGAGAGAGCGCTTCGTCTCCGGCCATGTCCACGTCGCCGAGCTTGGCGACCCCCGGTTTCAATTCTGAAATGTCCACATCGAGCTTGCTGGCCACTGCGGCAAGCTCCTTGTTGGCGACGTCCTGGAAGCCCTCCACTGCGCGGTCGATCTTCTTACGTCGCTCTTTCGCGATCGAGCGTCTTCGCTCCTGCTCCTTGGCCTTTTCACTAATTCTTGCCTGCACCTCTTCATTTTTCCGTCGAGTCTCTTCCTCGATCTCTCGCGCCTTGGCGAGCGCTGCCTCCTTTTCTTGTTGGAGCTTTTCTGCCGCCTTTTTACGACGCTCTTCTTGCACGGCTCGCCGCTGTTCGTGTCGGACCTCTTGGGCGAGACGCTGTTCCTCGGCTCGCTTTCCCGCCGCCTTGCTCTTGGCCGTGAGCTCGATGCGTCGCCTGTCCGTGTGAAGCTCGCGCTTTTGTGCAGTCAACGCGGCATTCATCTCGCGCTCCAGCCTGACCTTGAGCAGAGCAGCTTCGGTTCGCTCTTGCTGAGCTTGTTTCTCCTGGACGGCCTCAAACTTCTCCCGGACCTTCTTCTTGTGAGCCTTCTCCTCTGCGAGGCGCTGCTGCTCCTCTTCAGCAGCGCGAGCCTGCTTTTCGGCAATGTGCTTTTCCAGCATTTTGCGATTTTGCGCTTGACGCGCGCGCCGTGCCTTGTCTTTGCGTTCCTCGGCCTCACGCTCGGCCTCTGCCCGAGCGGCAACCTCGGCCTCTTGCTTCGCTTTCAAGGCAGCTCGCTTCTCAGCTTGGGCCATGCCGATGCCCCGCAGTTGCTCTCTTCGACGCTGCATGTACTCTCGCTGCTTCAAATCTGCGGCACGGCGTTCGGCCTCTTCGCGTTTGCGACGAGTTTCTGTCTTCTCCTGCTTGCGCAGCTGCAGATACTCTGATTCGGCGGCCTTCTCCTCGACACGAGCGAGAAAAGCCTTTTCCTTCTCGCTCAGAGGCGGATGATACACGCGCACCGACTTGCACCCTGGAGATGAGGGGTCGACTCCGTCACCGCCGTTTCCGTTTCCTGCAGCGGCAGATTCGTCGGGTTCTTCGGATACAGAGACAACTACACGCGGTGGCGCGTTGCGTTCTTCTTTGTCAAACGTCAAGGTTGTGCCAAACCCAGTTCGAGCGGCTTTGGCCTCCCGTTGCTTGCGCAAAACTTCCTGCTGTCCGCTGATCTTCATTGCTGGATAGAGACGAGTGTCCACTGGGATTGTTGGCATAAAGTCCTTGCTGTTTTCCCCGACGACCTTGAGCACCTCGCTCCGCTTATTCTCGGACCGTACAGGCAGAGGAATGAGTAAATGTACGTTAAAGGTTGAGGCGAGAATTCCATCAATGACCTCGAGTGCTGCTGCCACAGCCTCCTGACGCCCTCCCGCTTCTTCCGACCCACCAAGACCCTCGGGAACGATGTGCTGGTACTCTGGGACCTCGTCGAGGTCGGCCCACGACACGATGATTCTCTTTTGGTCAGGGTCCACGTGATCAAGCTTGACCTGATTTGGTGCATCCCTGATGGCTGAATCGCGAAGGTAGGCGAGCAGGGCCCCAACTCTGCGTGCTGGCTCGGGCTCAATACAGAATGCTGGCACCGTAGCTGCGCAGTACGCCAGCGAACGCACAAATTCATCGTATGTTGCATCGACAGCAGGCTTGGTTTTGCCCTTGTGAAACGCAGCCTTGGCTTCGTTCTGGTTCATCACATTCGGGACCAAATGATATGTTCTGAGCAGCCGCAGCCAATGTTGCACGGAGAGAAGTCCTCGTTGCGCTTGCATCTCGTCAAAGGATTTGCCGAGGTGAACTCCGAGTCCAGTGCCCGGTTCGACGGCATGTCGAAAGACTGCTCGCAGGATATCCTCGAATCGAGTCAAAGCTTCCACCTCTTCATGATGCGAGGGTCCTGAGGCATGTGCTTGCGAATTGGGACCTTCGTCTCGAGCGCGGCGTTCGCGGATACGGCGATCAAATTTTTGGCGCAACAGGCGTCGTCGCTCGCGACGTTTTCGGCGGTCCTCTTCTGCCTTTGCACGCTGTGCTTCCTGCACGGCTACGCGTCTTTGGCGGCAGCGTTCAATGTCGCGTTGCACCACCTCAGCGGCCGCGCTTGGGAGCGCAGCGTACGAGGCGCGAGTTTGCGCCCCGGTCGTCAACGACCGCAGCGTCTTCTTCGACCCCGACCTTCCAATACCATGCATCGGCCTGCGTTCTTGGTCGCGCGCCTTTTCCTTTGCCCAGAAGTGCTCCACGAGCACGGACTCTAGGTCGCGCTTGCGAACGGCGCCTTGGCGTGGGGACTTGAACCTGCGAACCTTCTCCTGAACCTTGCGGTCCCGCAGAGCCTGCGAATGTGGGCAGGCAAGAATGGCGCGCTTGGGTACGCTGTCTTCGTCCGAGTTCACGGCGCGGAGGAAGGTGACCTTGTCCACGTAGCCCGAGTCCGCGACATCGAGCGCCGCGAAAGCGTGCTCAAGGCCTGGGAATCGGGGTAGCGCGCGTTCGATGATCTGGCGCGCGGTGTTTGCGCTTTTCTTTTGTTCCTGCCGCATTTGCGCGCGTCTCGCTTTGGCGAGACCAGTCCCGAATCCCTGATGCTGGTGTTGCGACTGCTGCTGGTGCTGCTGCTGACGCTGATTTTGCACTCGTCGTGATGGATGCGCGCTCGGGTCAACAGCAAGTGCTTCGTCCGCGCTCCCAGGAAATGGCGAGGGCACTTGGCGCTGCTGCTGTGGCTGCTGTTGCTGCTGCTGCCCTTGGGCAAAAGGACTGGCCCCGGAGACTGGCGAAGAAGGCAAGGCAAGAAGTGTTTTTCGCTGCGCACGAAGAGTCTCGGCAGTGGACGTAGCGCCATGAACACTCGGCATGAAAGAGTTTCCCTCGTCATCGTGACCAGTCGCACTCGCGCTCTCTGCAGCGCTCCACTCGTCCAGCTGTGGAATCGGCACCGGAGCCATAACAGAGTGCGACGAGGTTGGCGAGCCTGCCTCGAAGGCAGAAGCTACCGACAAAGGCGAGAGTGGCGAGCCCGCTGGGACTTGAGGGTCAAGCGACCCGCTTGGAGAGCCTTCGCGAAGACTCGGGTCACTGGGCGGCGATGGCGAGTAGAATCCGAGACTGGGCGCGACCCCCTCTGCCGGCGGAGATGTGTCGACGTGCATCTTTGCGCGTTTGCGTGGCGGTTTGCGAGGTTTACTGGCGTTGGCCAAGAGCCCGTGTAGAACCTCGTGACGCGTCACGACGCCTGAGAGGAGACGATCGTTTAGGTGCGGAATTCCAAGTCTCAAAATTGCTGACAGCGTGCCAAAACGAAGGCCCTTCCGGACGGCCTCTTCGGGTGTAGATTCTGGACTCTCGAGCAGCCTGGCGCAAATCTCAAAGAGCCCAATCACAAATCGGATCATAAGGTGACTGGGTGCAAATCGCTGCACGAGCGCCAGCAAAAGATCCGCAGCGTGGTGACTGTACGCTTCGTCGTTGATGGCGATGCGAGCCGCAAGCTCTGCGAGCTTGAGCGCCTCCTTGTCACCGAGACGCTGGTGTTGAGCAATCGCGTGCAAGAACGCGAGATCGAGCTCAGAAAATCCCTGGAGCGTAATTTGCTTGACGAGCGGAAGCACCAAGACGCCAACGGGGGCAAACGGCATTCGCTCCAGCGCAGCAGCCATGTGTTGCACAATAAAGCTTCGCAGACTCTCGTCGCGATGAAACTCAATGAGCGCAAAGATGAGAGTCTTGTACAAGAACGGCGCAAACGGCTGGTGGCGCTCTGCAAAACGTTCCAATAGGCGAAAGCAAGCCGCCAAGCTATGCAGTTGCAGCTCGCGCGAGCCGGTTTCACGGAATCCTTTGCTGATGGTAAGGAGCATTTGTTTGGGTAAGCCGGAGTCGCGCTCAAGCTCAGTCGTAAAGACCGCCCATAGTCGAGAAAGAAGACCGACGGCGACCTGACGCACGGGTTTGCAGTGGCAAGGTTCAGCAAAGTGCATAGCAAAGTCAGCGAGATGCCGTGGCAGGTCACGCTCGCCCAATTCTGCACCCAGCGGGAGCGAGCGCTCATCGATACTCTCGAGTAGCTCTTGCATAAATGTCATGAGTGACACTGCGTTCGGCAACGCCTGCTGCACGTCAACGCGTATCCACGAGGTAAGATCTGATCCAGAGTCAGCCGACGCTGCGGACCCAAGGGTCGCGGCGAGAAGCGGTCGACAAGCTCCCGCTTCTGTCCAACACTTGATAAAGGCTGCAAGCCCAAAGCCAGAACGCAAAAAGTTCCAGAGCATGTCGCTGAGTTCGTGTGCAGCCCACGGGTAGACTTGTTGTTTGTCGTGCTCATGCACACCTGGTGGCGGGCCTTCTCTGACTTCTTGGGCTACTTGCTGCGCGATCTCTGCAAGCAGAGTGCACGCTTTGACGCGTACGGCGTCATCAGGGGCAACAAGAAAGATGCCAAGCACCCTGAAGAATCCTGTGCAGTCATCAATTGCTGGGACTGTTTTCACGAGCTCGGCGATAAGCTCGCGACTTTCGTAGAGTTCATGGACCCAATCAAAGACGGGTCGAATATTATGCTGCGGCCCAAGCCGTAGGAGCTGCGCAAGATAGCCAGTATTGGAGCCGTCAAAAAGAGCCGCTGCCTGCTCGAGGGTCACCCCGACCCGGCTGGCAAGAGACCCAATAAGGAAGAGCCCGAGCGCATCAGGCTCAGCCCCTGCATGCAGACGCTTGATATCTGCCTCGGAGACACTGATGGCGATCATTGGCGGCTCGTCCATGAGTGCCTTGTTTGCAATCAGAATACGGTGGATTTGCTGCAGCTGCATAAGGATTTCAACGCACACACGCAAATTTCCTCGAGCAAGTTCCTTCGTCACGTCGTCACGGCTTGTTACCTCGGTTGCCAAGGTGTACTCGCTGGCAATACGGAGAACCTCGCTCCATGTTTCCGCGGGGCTTGCAGAGCCAAGAACCATTGCGTCCGGCATTTCTCGCCCAAGACATTGTTGAATGACCTGCGCAGCCACCATACCAGATCGAAGGATTTTGACTTCGCTGGTTAATACTGGGCCGTTCGGCACTTCTGACGGAAGCAGACCCTGTTCTCGCAACCAGAACGCAAGCTGCTCAGGAACATCCGCAGCAGTTCCGATTTGCTGTTTTGGCTGCTGCTGCTGCTGTTGTTCTTGATGCTGCCGCTGTTGCTGATGTTGTTGAGCCTGTGGTGCTCTTCGTTGGGGCTGTCCTGAGAACTGCTTTTTTGGACCGTCTTGGATCTTGCTCTTTGCAAGAGTCTTTGGCATACCTTGCGAATGTGATGCAGAAGGAGATTGCAATCCGTGCGGTGAGGTCTTTCTGCTGCGTTGAGCTGCCGTGCGCGTCTCATCCCGAGGCAAAGGCCGCCCCCTCGTAGTGGGCGACATCGCGCGCATTCTATGTATGCCTGACTGTCAAATCAAGAGCAAGTTCGTCTACGACGTCTCCAGACGCTCGCAGAACCCGAGAGCTTTCCGTCTCTGCTGGCTGCGCGCGCAAACGCAAATATCCACACACAGAACGCGCCGTCGCACAACTCCTCGCTGCCGCTGTTGCCGTGCGTCACGAGCCAGCCGACCAGCCAGGCCGGCAGCCAGGTGAACCAGCGCGCAAGCGAACAAAGCGCTCTGGCCCCTGCAATGCGACCAGCGTCTCAAAGCAACGCGCCGCCGCAGGCAGAGCCTCTGAGTCTCGGAGTCCTACCTGCGTGCCTACCTTGATTCCATTTCCTCCGCGCCCGTGCTCGTTTTGCTCGTTAGTGCCTTCGCTCGCGCGACGACAGCGCCTCCCTGTCCCCTCTCACAGAAACGGTGTGTACTCCGTGGATTCACGCTTCCCCTGCGTCTCCCCGTCTTTTCCGCATTCTGGGCGCATCACGGCATGGCGCGGACCTCCGCGCCATACCTGGCTGACGAGGCCCCTCGTTCCCGCGCGGTCGGGCCTCGGAACTATCCCCGTGCCCGCTGGGCCCTGCCGCGACTGCGACCGCGGCTGCGACCCATGTTTCGCGCAGCCAGATCGACAGCCAGATGCTAGCTAGGCCGCGGCAGCAGCACCTCGGACCTTCGCGGTCTCTCCGACCCGCGCGTTGCGCAGGCCCCTGTTTCGCGGGCCCCCGAAACGGGCTGTTATCGTCCCGTGATTGGCAAGTGCGCAATCCGTCCACCAATCGACAATCCGTCGTTTGGTCGACTTGTGGGGCGAAAGGCCGACTGTGAGCGGGGCGCGCCGCAGTCGGTGGTTGATCGCTCCGTCGAGGCCTGCTCGAACGAGCTCCTGCTCCGGCCGAACATGGCGAGCGCAGAAACCCAACTCGCGAGCGCCTTCTCGTGCGCGGGCACGGGAGCGAGCGAGGAGCGAGGGGGCGAGCGGGGAGCGGAGGCGCGAGCGGACGAGCGAGGCGCGAGGAGACTCTGCGTCCGCGCGACGCGGCGCCGGGACCCGACGAGGATGGGCTCCATGGACGGCAGGAAGCGCCGCGGCGGCGCGGGCGGCGGCGGGGCGAGGGCGCCTCGCAAGGCCGAGATGCTCGTGGCAGGGATGCTGCTGGTGGTCTTCCTCTTCGTGTACACAATGTCCCCCTCCGGGCAGACCGCGGAGGAGGCTCGCGCCGCCGTCGCAAAATCTCAAGCCGCGGCGGCTGCGGTCGGCTCCTTCGACATCGACACGGCAAGTCTGCCCTCGGCGACGTCACGACGCGCCGCCGAGACCAGCTCGAGCTCCTCATCGTCAACGTTTTCGAGTAACCAAGATGACATGCCCGAGGTACCATCCAAGGAAGAGTATCCCGAGCAACCCGACGAGGAAAGCCTCGCGGATGGCCACAACGAGGACGAGGATGCCGATTCGCCCGAAGTGAAGAAAATGGAGGAGGAATCCATTGAACTCATTGAAAAACAAATGGACCCCGACGCAGAACGCACAGAGGAGTCTGCGGCCACGCAATCGGGTGCTGTTCGCGTCAAGGAGCTCGGCAACCTGCTCTTCAGCGACGGAGCCGAGTACCTGGCGGCTCCTGTGATCGAGGCCCCAGCCTCCGCCGCGAAACAGCCGTACTCGAAACTGTGGTCCTTGCAGCAAATGCATGATGAGTTTTTTGGCGCCCTGCCGCACCGCAGGTACATCCCGCGCCTCGCGCAGCGCATCTCCAGGCAACAGTTCCACGAGGTCTTCCGATCCACGTCCACGCCGGTCATCATCCCCTTTCATCTCATGCGCCACCTAGGTTTTCTCACCGAGGGTTGGACGCTGTCGGGCTTGCGCAAAGAGTTCCCTTGGGAACCAAGCCCAAATCAAAAGCCGTACCTCAAGTATCACAGCAAGGCCGGTTTGACCAACGCCAACCTTGACTTTGGCCCTGGCCTCCATGCGATTGAGCATGACACTGTCCTTGCCAAGGCATCTGGACTGCGCAATTATCCGCGCAATATGATGATTGGGGCCAAGTACATGGCCATGATGAACATTTCCTACCCCCCTTTTGTGCCAAAAAAGCGCTTTCAGGTTCCGACAATGTGGATGGGAACCTCTACCTCGGACACTAAGCTGCATCATGACTGTTGTGACAACTGGGTTAGCATGGTGCAAGGCACCAAGCGTTGGTTCATTGCACCACCCACTGAGGCACACAAGCTTGCCCCTGTGCTCTGCACTGGCAAGCACCAGAGTCTCTGCTGGGCTTCTGTCAAGTACCCGAACGACCCGAACCCCTCGGCCAGGCAAAAGGCAGTTCTCGACTCGCTGCAGTCCATCACGATCGATCTTAACGCTGGCGAGATGCTCTATCTTCCTGCTGGTTGGTGGCACCATATTCAGAACCTTGGGCCCACGGTGATGGTCAACTTTTGGACGCGCGGATGCGAGAATGTTGCCATTGCGCTCGATAAGGACCCCTTGCGTTCTGACCGACCCGACTTTACCGTCTGTCCCAAGGTCGCAAGGGACACAAACCAGTTCATCTCGATGGTTTAACTTTTTAGGTAGTAGACTCACATGCATGACAAAGAAAAAACAAAGCAAAAACACAAAGGCAAATTGTTGGCAGGTCGAGAAGGAAAAAAAGGATACGCGTAGCCTCATGTGCAAGCTGTTGTCGGGACGGCAAAGTACAAGTGCATTTGTTGAGTTTTTCTCTTGGAAAGAAGAGTGAGATTTCAAAATGGCACGAACCTGTCATCCCTCCTGTTGGCCCACCTCTCAAGGTCGCCACAGGTATGTGAACACATGTCGGTTCGATTTCTTTCATTTAGGAAGATCAAAAGAGAAGGAAAGTTTCCCAATCAAATCATGAGCCACTTCATGCAAGCGCTTCTCTTACACAGTCCAGAATGGAGGACTCGGGCACTCCGCGGCCCTTGAGGTCGGTCACAACACTCCGCAAAATTGCCAGTCCGGAGTCATGTGCCGAAGAGCTCGAACTTTGATTTCCTTCGCGTGCACTATAGAGATGATGATTCTGCCTTGGATCCGAGTCTCCGTCTTCTTGACTTTGCTGCTGAGGTTCTTGATGCTTTGCTGGCCCGCCGCCAAGAGCCAAGGAGGCGCCAGCTCGCGAGGCCGTATTCGGTCGTCGTTCAACCTTTTTTGCTGCGCTTTTTGGCCTGGTGCTGCTTGCAGCCTTTGCAGATCCAGAGAGAGCTGGCGAGGTAGTTTGACCTCCGTCAGCGCGGACTGACTCGCCTACGCGGCGAGTAGGCTTGTCCGCTTTGCACGCATTTCGGTGATGGACAAGGCTATCGGGGAGAAACGTGCGTCCGCAATTCTCGCATGGAACGAGTGCTTCCTTGTTGAAAGTGTCAAAAGCTGCATCGTTGAACTTGTCCCAGTCAACGTTGTTCGCCTTGCCCGGACGGACGTTGAGCAGATCTTCCTCTGTCACATCAGCGTCCTTGGGCGGTTGTGGCAGAGGCCTTCGCTCGTGTTTGGGCTTTTGGGCCTCCTGCGCGAGGAAGAGCTTCTGGCACTGCTTGATGTGAATCCCAATTGAGTTGGTGCCGTACCCGCGCCCGCAAATATAGCACGTCACAGCCTTGGGGCCCCGGCCCAGTGGTCGCTGCTGCATCCCGTTCATAGCGTCGAGCGCGGGCCCGGCCCACCTCTCGTCAACGTTCTCAGCGTCAACCGATCTGCGCGCGCTCTCTGTCAATCAAGGCTTGATGAGGCCCAACTAGCCCTAGCTTCCTAGCTAGCCTATCCGTTACGAGACGAAAAAAGTAGAAGTGACCGTGACTTGACCGTGAGTCTCTGACCGTGACCGCGACTTGAGCCGCATGAACTTTTAAAAGTTCTTCAGACAAGCAACAAAGAGACTCTTCTCGAGATTCAAGGCTAATTCTGTTCATTTCAATTTTCATCTCTATGCTTTGTAGATGCGCTCCACTGAAAGTTTGTACAAAGAGGGCATTACGCGAGCACATTCCGCCAAACAGAAGCCCCGATTGTTCCGAGTCATTGTTCAAGGAAAATCTTTCAGATTGCGCATATGAAGAAGAGGCGACGCCCGCCCTGGCAATAAATATCGTCTCATAGCTATCATAGCTGCGGAAGTTTCTCGTGCGTCATATGCTCGCTGGGACGAGCGTTGCCTGCGACCTCAAGAGTGTACACGACATCGGCGCCACGCAGGCCTTGTATTGTCCCGTCACGATGAACAAAGACGTGCTGCACGCGTGGGTTCTTTTGCAATGCAAGAACGAGCGACCGGAGACCCGAAGCTGTGAGTTCATTGTCACAGAGATTCAACGTCACAGTTGAAGCGATAAAGGGCGCTTGAACGAGCATGCCAAGTCCATCTACGATAGCGTCGTCTCCAAGCGCATTGTCCGCAAGATCGAGGGTCACACTTGCGTCGTTGGCAGCCTGGCAACGCGGCAAGAGCCCAGCGAGATGTTTGCAGACGCTGGTCACCGCCTTGCGGGCCGTGTGCGGGTCCACATATCGACTCGATCCAATGCGACAGCCTCGCAGGCAGAGTTGATGACCATTATTCCGTCTCACCAGCAGAGCGGCCTCCACATAGGCGAGCACACCGGCAAGTCGCGCTTCTTGGGCTCGCGTCGCCTCTGCCAGTTGGGCTTCAAGGTTCCGACATTGACGCTGGAGCGCAGCGGTCTGCTTGGATTGCTGCTCAAAGTTCGAATTCGTCGCTTCAGCGAGGGCAAGGTTCTCCTGGCGGAGCTGCTCAAGCTGGTCCAGCAAAGTCCGCTGCTCAAGCTCGGCCTTCATTCTGCGTTTGCCCTGAAGATTGCCTTCTTTGACCATGCGCTTATGCATCTGCTCGAGTTCGAGTTCTTTGCCCGAAAGTGCGTGCTTGACCTGAGAAGCCTCGTCGATGGCTCCTCGCTGCTTGTCGACCGCTTTAAGCACGGTTCCTGACATTTCATGAAGCTGCAGCGTGAGAGCCGCCCTTTGTTTCTCAAGATCCGCAGCCAGAGCGCGCGCCTCGTCGCGCGAGGCGTGCGCGTCCGTCAGAACCTTGTGGTGTTGCGCCTCGCGCGAATCAGCCCAGCGACGGATCTCCACGACCCGCGCCTGCAGCTCGAGTCGCTCGGCCTCAAAGTCAGCCATTTCGCGACGCGCTTCGTCGACACTGTCCTCGGCGGCGCGCACCTTGTCTTCGGCGGTTTGAACGCGTTCAAGCATTTCGTAATGTTTTTCGCGCCGGATGCGCAGCTCTTCACGCTGAGCGGCAATCGTTTTGGCGGACTCCATCTCCAGTTTGCGCAGTTTACGACGTAGCAGAGTTTCCTCTTTCTCCCAGGAACTTCGCACCGTCAGAAGCTCGCGCCGTAAACGGCTTGCTTCCGCCGCAGACGTCGTGGCATTTGCCTCCAGGTCCGCATTTGTGCTCACGAGTTTACGCGCCTTTTCCTTGAGCGATCGAACTTCTTCTTCGAGGGCCTCGTTTTGCGTCTGCACCTTCTCCGAGTGGGCTTCCTGTTGTTGTAATAGCTGAAGCAGCTGCGCGTTCTGCTGCGTAGAAACTTCCATCGCGGCTTCCCGCCCCTTCTTCACCTCGACTTGATGCGCGAGCTCTTGGATCCCTGCTTCAGCGGCTTCTTTCGCTGTACGCAGTGTGTTGATCATTTTATCTTTTGCTACGGCGTCCACCTGCATTTGCTGCATCTCCGTCTCGAGCTGGTCGATGTTTTCCCGCAGCGCAACATTGCTCTTGTTCACAAGAGCCAATTGCTCTTCCTTGACAGCGAGTGCCTCATCTCGCAGCGCAATGAGGTCATTCTCGGCAAAACTGCGTGCGCTCAAGCAAACATCTTCTGCCGCGTGTGATGTAGCTGCATTTCCTGTTCCCGTCGTGGACGCAATTGTCGTTCGTTTTCGTATAATTGTCTTGAGGCGAACCTCTTCAGCCTTCATTCGATCCACTGTGTCCTGCAGCTCGACTACGGTTGCGGCGCGGGCGCGCGACTCTCGCGACTTTTCCTCTAGCGCCTCGCTGAGCATATCGAACTCCTCGTCACCGGCAACAACTTGCTCACGTGCATCTTTGAGCCTTGCGGACTTTTGTGAAGCGGCTAATCTGACTTCTTCAAGTTCACTCTCGCGTGCCTCGATCATTTCCATGAGGTCGGCGTTTTCGGCGCGTGTCTTAGCGACGATATCTTCTTTGGCTTGCAACTTTAGTTGCAGATTTTTGATGTGCTCGCGTAGACTTGCGACCTGCGCCTCGCGCGTTTCTTGAGCTTCTCGGAGCCTCCTTGCATCATGCGCTAGAGTGGGAGCTGCTGCTGCTGCTGCTGCTGCTGCGGAAGGAATTGCCGGTTTGGGGCCGTCTCTTCGTGGTCCTGCAGTGGCATTCGTCGTCGGTGGCGGCGTAGCTGTCGCCACTGGAGGAGACCAACGACGTGGCAAAGAGGTGGTTGCTTCGGGCTCTTTGGTCACCTCTGCTTTCTTTTCTTCTTCTTCTTCTCCTTGTTCGTCATCGTCCTTGTCCTTGTTGCCGCTGGCGTCAACGTCGCCGTCCTCGTCGCCGTCGCTTTTCTCGAGGCCATCATGGCGCCCGTGAACCCCAGACATCACGTCGCCTTGCGAAGCGCTCGCTCATACGCGCAAGCTTTGCCAAAGACGTCAAAGTTGCCGGCATCTCCAAGTAGCAGCAGAAGCAGCAGAAGCAGCGAAACAGTGTGTACCCCAAGTCAACCCTGGTGTTGCTATCTGGAAAGCCTTAATACCGCATCCTCAACGGCTCTCCTAACTGATTTCGGGACATAAAATACACTCCCTGTTATAGTTCGAGAGAAGCCCTCTCTCTCTCTCTCTCATCTGTCTCTCTCCATTCGACATAAAAGAGGGGCTAGCTAGCGCGACCCAGAACCGCCTCGCCGCCGGAGTCCGCGTGCGGGAGCCCCGCACGCCTCGGGGCTTGGCGTAGGCACTCAGCGAGCCCTGAAGGAGGGCAGCCCCGCGTGCGGTGGAGACGAACCATGGACAGACCGCCGCCAAGACCCAGGGGTCCGCCGCCGAGAGCGGCGGCGGGCGCCCCTGGAGGCCAGACCAACGCAAGAGGACCGCCACGAGGACCTCCGGGCGCAAATGTTGCTGCGCCCCCCGGGCCACGGGCTCCCGGAGCAAGAGTTCCGCCTCGTGGTCCCCCTCCACGAACCCTTGGTAAGTAGCATTCGAGATATCCATGATTGTGAAGTGGCAAGAAAAGACGAAAGGTGGTGATGATGATCATTGTGCGCTGACCACGAGCTGTTGCTTTTCATGCTATTCCCTACGCTACAGCACCTGAGACTCCAAGCAAACCACCTCCAGGAGTTCCACCTCCAAAGAAACCAAAGCTTATGCCAGCGGGCGCCGCAAAAGGGACGCCTGGATCAATGGGCCCCATGTCTCCACAGTCGCCAGCAGAACCAAAGGAAGGACGACCATTACCGCCCGGACCTCGGCCCGCCATGCCTCGTGGGCCGCCTATGCCTGCTGGAGCACCACCGATGCCTCGGGGCCCGCGAGGCCCTCAGTCTCCTGGTGGCGCAGGACCTCCACTACCGCGTGGTCCACGAGGGCCTGGGGGTCCACCTCTACCACGAGGACCACGAAGTCCTCCAGGTGGAGCAGGTGCACCCCCACTTCCCAGTGGTCCTCGTGGTCCTCCCGGTCTTGCAAGACCACCTCGTCCTACCCCTACCTCGGGTTCACCGCCTCTGCCGCAAGGGCCTCGAAGCCCGCGCCCACCTGGGGGGTCTGCGGGCGCTATGTCACCGCCTACCGGAAGGCCTCCGCTGCCTCAAGGACCTCGTAGTCCTCCTGGAGGAGGATCGCCGCCCATTCCGTCAGGTTCACCTCCTCGTCCAGCAGGTCAACCACCTCGTCCTGCAGGTCAACCGCCTCGTCCTGCAGGTCTTCCGCCACGCCCAACTGGCCAGCCGCCACGTCCAGGGGGTGCGCCAATTCCAGGAGGCCAGCCTCCACGCCCAGCTGGACGTCCCACGGGACCACCACGCCCTGCTGGACAACCACCTCGACCAGCTGGGCAACCTCCTCGGCCTGCTGGACGTCCCGCGGCACCTTCAGGTAGGCCTCCCGCGCCAGGAGGGCGACCTGCAGCTCCTGCAGGCCGCCCCCCAGCTCCTGCAGGCCGCCCGCCGCCTCCAGCGGGAAGCCCGCCGCCTCCAGCAGGAAGCCCACCACCACCTCAAAGCCCGCCGCCACCGAATCTGGCACCAGCATCATCATCATCATCACCTCCCGCAGGTAAACCTCCCCCGCCGGCAGGCACTCAAGCACCAGGTGCTCGTCCTCAAGCCAGCAAAGTTCCAGGACCTCCTGCATCGCCTCCCCCACCTGCATCGCCACCGCCTATGGAAGGCGCCAAGCCGATCATTCCACCGCCACCAGCTGAGATACCTCTTCCGCAAGCTGGACCGCCGCAACACGAAGGAGAATCGCATGCTGTTCAACAACACACCATCCCGGCTGTACAATTTGACGAAGTTGATAGAGCTGAAGCTCTCGAACTTCCACCCGCACAGGATGCCGAAGACAATCTTGAGCCAGTCGTGAAGGTGCTCCCAAAGCTTGTCCCGGGACAGCTCGTGGTCGAAGTAGTGGAGGCGTATGGACTTTCGAAAGATGAAGCCGCAGCAGCAATTACACAGACACGAATCGATCCATATCTCAAGTGCACTCTTGGAAAGCAAAAGAAGGCCCCAACGCACAAGGGTCGAGTCCTTAAGAACCAGGGAAAAGACGTTCCATTCAACGAGAAGATGGTCTTTGATTTGGTTGATCCAGAACCCTTTGCTTCAGAAGGCGACGTGACGCTGACCTTCAAAATTATGAACAGCAACGTGCTTGCAGACACGACACTCGCCGAGACGGAAATTTCTGTATCTGGGCTCTTTGTAAATTTCCAGCATGAAGGAGAGTACCGGCTGTTTTACCGCCGACGAAAGTCAGACCCATTGCAACCTGCCGGCGGGGTAAAATTGCGCATGCGTTTCTATCCTGCTCGCATGGGTTACCTACTTGTGCATTGCATGGAGGGCCGAAAGATGAAGAACATGGAGCTCATGGGCAAGCAGGATCCATACTGCAAGTTTGAAATGTTGGACCAAAAGCCACAACGATCCAAGACGATAAAAAATGGAGGCACGGACTGCTCCTTTGATGGAGAGGAGCTGCGCCTTTGGGTAAAATCGAATACTTGGACAGAACAGCTGCATTTCTCCTGCTTTGACGAAGACATTGGATCGGACGATCTCATTGGGGCCCGAAACTTTAATTTGCTCGAATTCATGACGGATGCGTCGACAATGGAAGAATTCGACCAAGAAGGCATGGGGCGCATTCACGAGGAATGGTATGAGATTTTCCAAGGGAGAAACTTGGACAAGCTCTCCGGTGAAGTGCGTTTACGCTTCCAATTCTACCCCGCAGGTACGCTAGTGATCCAGTCGATCGAGGCTCGTCATCTTGTCGACAAGGACACCATGGGTCGTCAAGATCCTTACATTGTCTACATGATGAAGTCGGATTACGACACATCAAACTTCAAAATGCGGACGAAAACCGACACAGATGGTGGAACTGACCCAAGGTGGGACGAAACGTCCAAGATGGCCGTCGTGGACCATCACGAGCTCGTCATGGAGGTCTACGACGAGGACACGATTGGATCCGATGATCTTATTGGGAAAGCATCCTTCTCGCTTCTTCCACTCTTTCGAAAGGGCGTGCTTGATACCTGGGTCACCTTGCGCAACAAGGATACTTGGGGCCGTGTTACCAAATGCGGTGAGGTGCATTTGCACCTCGAATTCATTGCGCCGCCGGGCGTGGCATACCCGTTGCTGCAGCCAGACATGGACACTTTTGACGACACAGAACGTGAGAACAGACTCCGCGACGAGTCTGATGAGCAGGCTGCTGTCGCGGAAGATTCTGGTTTTGGAAAAGGCGCATTTGTCAACGGGCGCCCGCCCGGTTCCACGGATGAGTTCACGGACGCGGACATCGAATCGGCCTTTCAATTCATCGATCTGAATAAAAATGGTTTCATCGGCGCAGGGGAAATTCGACACATCCTCGTTTGCATGGGCGAGCTCATTACTGACGAAGAGGTGGACGAGATGGTTCGCATGGTCGACTCTGACGGCGACGGTCAGGTCTCCTTTGCTGAATTTCGCTTACTCATGCTGCACCCGGACCCAGCAAACTTTGACGCTTCCACTGTCAAAGATATCGTCGAGGCCGCACCTGGAACGGCAGCGCTGGGCCTCGATGGTAAGGATGTGGCAGCGCGCCAGGAGCAGGACGCAGCTACGAAGCGAGAGAAGATCAATTTGATGCGCCTCTTTTCTCAGGCGAATGAGGTTTCGATGCCAACGCTTCAGCGAGCCTTTGAGAAGTTCCGCCTTCTCGACCGCGGCGCCGGCTCCACCGGCTTTGTCGACTTCCCCACCATGTGCGACATCCTGCTCGTGGAGCCTACTGGCGAGTACAAGAAGCTCTTCAAGCTCATGGACTACGAGGGTCAGGCTCGAGTGAACATGCGTGAGATTTTGCTTGGTCTCTGCAATTTCGCCAATGCCCCTCTCGAGACGCGCTGCAACTTTTGTTTCCTCATGTACGACGAAGATGGCAACGGGTCTCTTGATCGAACGGAAATTACCGAGATTCTCAAGGCAAACCATCTCGTATCGGATCCCAAGGCTGTGCGCCGCAAGGTCGACACCGTTATGCAGCAGGCGGATCGCGACGGGTCTGGAACGGTCGATATTGACGAGTTCCTTATTCTCGCCAAAAAGTTTCCCAATTTGCTCTTTGCTGTGCAGCTTGACAGCACGGCCGACTAGATCATGTTCTGCTCGAAAGAATCTTGATTTCATCCGCGTTCATTCGAAGCTCCTCTGAGCCGGGCTACTGGAGAAGGAGCTTGACAAGGAAATTTTTGCCGACTCCATTTTGTCTTTTTAAAAGACCGTCTTTTTATAAGAGCAGGAGCAAAAATATACGGAGATTTGACAGACCCGAAAATCCGCACTTGCGTTTCGCAGACCGCGGCGAGGACGCCTGGCTTCGGCTTGGCCTGGAGAGCGCGAATCTGGTCTTTTCGAGCCACGAAATTTCGTAGACGGAAAGTTATCGCGTTTGCGGGCCGCGTGGGGTGGTGGTAATAGGCGCTAATATGGGCAGAGAGTTCCCAGTCGTAATAGGGCAAAGGTAGACGCAAAAGCGCCAAATAAGGTACCAATGACTGTTGAAATTCCCAGCATCCTGAACAAGCTCCTGGTGTAGTGAGCGATGACGTCTTGTTCGAGGGACCGCTTTGGGGAGTACACTTGCTAAATGTGTTTTGTTGTGGCACATTTCTTGGTCCTCGTCGGCCTGGGCGTCATGCTTCAACGAGCGGTGCA